>CM073773.1:93482979-93649860 GCA_037158775.1 Hetaerina titia | reverse complement strand
CATGTACCTATGTAACTTCCGTGTGTACAGCGCGGATTATGTGCCCCGATCGTCGAAAGGGTTGGAGCAGAGAGGAAGGGTGTATGTGTGACGGGCGGCGAGGTGTCGTGATTGGGGGTGAGGACGTCGAGTTTTCAGGGGTGTGGGCTTTTTATATTTCTCCCTGGGAGATCTGGAGAAGGATGGGTGTGGGGGAAGGAGGCGGGGTGGGGGGGGGAGGAGAAGAGGTGGATTTGGGAAGGCGGCCGTAAGCGAGAGTGGTGGAGTGTAGAAGGGGGGGTGAGTGGTAGTTTCTCCTTTGATGACCGAAATGACTGGAGTGAAATAAAAAAAGGAGAAAATTCAACACCCCCCACATCCCCCGATCCGCGTATTAAAGAAAAAAAATTATATATATATACATGTGTATACCTTCCCTCCCAGATTCCCCCACGCCCCTTTTCTTCCCCCCGTGGTTTCCTTTTTTTTAATTTCGCCTCGAATCTCCCTCCAGCCCCCCTCCCTCTCTCCCAGGTCCACTCATTTACGCCTTCCCCCTTCCCATCTCACCCTTCGTCATTCTCCTCTCACCTCTCGAATCTCACCCCACATATACCTTATCCTCTCCTATCTCCCACCTTCAATGCATTTCCTCCCAAATCCGTTTGACTCCCCGCTGGTTTGCCGTCGCGGTGTAGTTGTGGTAGTCGGCGCGTGAGCTTGTTGCTCCCGCAAGCAGACCCTCGCCCTGAAGCCTACTCGCATTTCAAGTGCTTGAGGAATTTAATGAAAATCGCTATTTTTGTGGATAACTTTCCTTGGCTTCTATTGAAGGGAATGAAGGATACTGACGAGCTTCCTTCCGCCGTTGATTGAATAAAAGTAACTAGGCTTTGGGATGAATTAGGAGTGATTACGGGCTGAATGGAGACGTCGCGTTGGCATCAGGACGCACTTTAACGATGGACGGGGTCCTCCAGTTCAACATTCAAAACCAAGGGTTTTGTATGTGAAGCTCCTCTAGAATAGTGCACTTCTGGAATTCCAGGCCGGGTGTACACTGTTAGTAGGTTCAGTACGTTTCTTTGCTATTCCGATCCGTATTTGATGAGCACGATTTTATAAAAATAGCACCGCTATTAAACAGAATTCGTAATGAATAGGCAAAATGTACCTCAGCAGTCCAACTTGCGGTGCGTGAATTAGACTCTGGTGCTGATAATGTGCAAATTTATAATCTCAAGGTCGTAGGAAATTGAGAAAAAAATTGTATAAGTCTCAATAAAACCTGGAGAATTTGAGAACTCAATATTAGTTTCTTTAAACTACGACATTTGTATGTATTTATTTATATCTTACTTTAACTATTTAAATATTTACATGGCGGTTTGTAGTAAAGTTCGGTGAAACTAATGCTAAGAATATAATTCCTCTAGCCAACATATGATAGGGTAAAATTTGAGGTAATAAAGCAGAGTGCATTTATTACTACGAGTAATTAATGTTTTAGCAGTGCTATAGAGAGGCTTTTTTTCAACTTCACGACGGACAGTGAAGTTTTGGAATATAAATTTAAATCTACCTTTTGATAGCTAGAGAAATCAAAGACATTCTTAAGCGTGTGGTAGTAATATTTTAATTCAAATTATGTATTGGCTACAGCTGTAGGTACTCCGCTCCATGTACCATATAGTCTATAAATGGGAACTGTTTCATGGAAATAGATAAATTTCCCGCATTTTGATGTATCCTAGCCCGACATAAAGAATGCCTTTGTTACTTACAACTTTAAGCTAGTCATCATACTATGGGTATCGTAATTGGTTCCATTATATTTATTTATGTGGCCCCTTTAATAAAGTACTAAGCCGGAACATCTCATCGCTTACTACCTCAATCCTTAGCTTTGATTCATTAACTGGACTACCAAACTCCTCGATGAAGTTTCAGGCATTATTTCACACGTCATAAAGAATTAGGGTTTATAATTCGGAAATTCCTGGCACCGAATTATCCAGATAACATTTCTGTGCCTATTTGTAGCCGTGATAATCAGAGATTGAAAACAAATGGTAAGTAAATATTGAATGAAACCCATCAGAAAACTAATTTCAGCCTTTGAATGAAATTCGGCTTCCTTCATTTTATTTTTTATTGTAAATGATTAGTAATACGCGAACTGAACTGCTTGCATCAATTTAAATATAATAAAGTGATTCTTTGAGAATCGCTTTTATCAGCGACTGGGTTTGTTTCGTTTTGAGCGAAGGGGCGTGAACAATTTTATTAAAGAGGGGAGTTTTATTCCAGAAGAAAAAAGCCAATCCAGATATTTAAGCCACATTTTATTTGCTGCACGCTTCACAAAAATTGATCGAATTCGTGCTTCGGATGTGATCTGTCAATGCGTTCTACTGCTCACTCTTCCATCCCTTTCACTCCATGGCGCGCTTCTGCGTTTAATTAAGGTGATTTGTCCTCCACAACACTACCTGATTTCATTTAAAATAACCAAGGCTTGGCTAATCCGTTAATGATTTAGTTTTCGAGTTACACCTATAGCAAACGGATCAAAGAGAGTTTTTAAAAGGGGTTTTGAAAAAATATATGATTTAAAAGGTGTACAGCAATTCTTTGGTAAACATTTCCTCCTTCTTGATGATAATCTAGCCAATATTTTTTTATTTGGCAGCCATTGGTTTAAGGTAAGTTTTGAATGGATCCAAATTTAACATCCCTATATTTCTAAACCTCGATTAAAACTCAACTTTACCTCACACAACGATGAAACTTACTTCATCTCCGTTCACATTTTGCCTCCCTTCTTTTCTTCGAACACGTCTATCGTCTTCTTCTCTCTTCGTCGCTTGCCTTACGTTCTCCTCTCTATTACAGTCTTCAGCATTCCACCGCCAATCAAAATTCTTTTTATCAATCCTTCATACCTCCATACTCCTTAGGAGAGAGGAAAACTTGCCAAAATTTTAAGGGAGTTATATTTGGACATCAAATTATGCAAAATACAATTAATTTGAAAATGTTTTCTGCAAAATAGTCGGTCTTTATTCTCCAATTCAGTATAATTTTCAAATACCGCACTGTCCCCGATTTGGCTATCGCCTATTTATTCAAAGCCCGAAATGGATTAGAATTTCTTCCATTGTGAAGTTTAAGCCCAAAAAAAATATTTTCGAGTAGTTCCAGCTTAATTATTGGTAAAAAACATGACGTTCATCAAAATTGTTATGTCAATTTTAATTTTCATATTATAAATACGCGAAAGAGCTTGAAGAGTTATGAATTGGTTCATTGAAATCTGTAACACATTCTTATTATCAGACTCATTTTATCACCGACATTATAACCTACCCCTAAGACAGGGAATAATTATTGTATAAAGTAGTTTTAGTCCAATGAAACGTTCAATTGTTACAAGAGCACTAAAATACAACGGTTTTTACTGGGGTGTCTCATTTATTTCTTGGATGTTTTCAGCTCTTAGTTTAGGATTAACACTTATTTTTTTAAGGTGATGTATTACCGGGGATACTGGAAGCCCTTTGGTTCTTTTTTAGGGATAATGCAGTGGGAAGTATATGGGCGTATGGAAAGATATAATTTTCCGAGCAAATTGATGTTATCACTCAAAAACAAGGACTGCGAGGGGAAAAAAACGTCACCCAGCTAATAGTGCGACGCTGTTGTTCCGTACTGGTGGAAACGGTTAATAAGCAATTTGCGATCAATCATCCGTGGTGTTCGTATCGTCAGAATCGTCGGGCGGCCATTGGAAACATCCTTCGCTTCCTCTGGCGGCCAGAGGCAGATTTAATTGCTCCCGTCCCCTGGTTATGCGACTAACGCTGCATTCATTTGCAGTCTAAATTTTCCCGGAGAAAGAATTGATTTCCTTCAGCGCCGTAATTTTTTCCACGCTTGTTGCATTTTTGCCGAGGTATTTCTTTTTTTTTTGCTCCAAGAGGATTTTTTATGCCTCACAGGCTTCTGCGTATGTTAAAAAACCGTCAAAAAATTTAACGTGGATAAAAGAATGTAGTCCCATGCTTTTTTCCACTCAGTTCAGCCAGGTATATTTTGTTTACCGGACGCATTTTTAGAATTACGAACTAAAGTCTGAGATTTATCCGTTGTTTTGTCTAACAGTTTTGTACTTGATGCACGTGAGGCGTTCGTAACATATCGGATATCTTTTTCATGTTTTCTTGTAATTTAATGACGAGTTATTAGACTCCCCAGTGGTTTCCCTTCCATTTTGTCTTTGTTGCTGAGTAGGTGTAGTTGCAGTGCCAGTTTATGAAATGGTAGCTGCAACTGAACGGTTCCATATTTTTGCTAAATTTATTTGTGTAGACTGATCAGACAAACTGACAACTTATGAATTATTAGGTTTATCATTTTTATCGTATTTCAGTGTCCTCCATACCACGCTTCTGTAACATTTATGAATAATAGCCATTAGTGGTTTAATGATCACTTTCACAGTTCAAAGATGAATAAAATTACATATGATAATTATATTAAGACTGCGCTTTTTACTGATGGGATTTACCCTCCTATTTTTAATCTCAAATGAAAATTCTCTACTTCTTCCTCGCCATCCGCCACTCAAACAGCTCTCTCTCCATTGATTTCTTCTCCAACCAATTTTTTGTCCTCATATTTGCTACAGCCACGTAGTTGCCTTCAGTGAAAGTGTCATGATAAAAACACTATATTGAGAAAGGTAACGGAAAGCACTTTAATTTTTTATTCAAAGAAATGACGACTGGACCAGATAAGGAAATAGTCCTAGCAACTACAGGACTTGGTCTACTGGGCTGAAATCCTTGCACTAGGGTTATAGCATGAAAGAAGGCAACATGAAGTATTGTAATATGTATTAGTGAATTATTGTAATTGCAGTAGGGGTACACCCCCTTGTGTGTCTTATGCTAGTTTGGGCTTACGAAAACAGTAGTGTGTAATGACAGGGCCCATCAAAACCTTTTTAGGTCGGCTGACAGCTTATAAAAAAGTTTACCTTCCCTTTGAGTAAAACTATCACGATTTATTAAATGTTAATGATAATTAAGGAAGATTCTCGAACGACATATTTCGCATACTGATAGTCGTTCCGGTGGATTTTCGCTAGTAGCAGGCAAGTAGTTGCTAAGTTACGCAAACGATATTGACTCGGGATTTTTTTAGACCAAAATATCCACATACACTATTTTTCGTTTAGATCAAGATTAATCTTATTAAATTTTATCAGGTAAAGAGTTATTATTAAAAGAGAATTAACCTGCATGTTCTGCTCCTCGAAGCTGATACAAAATAATAGCTTTTTCTTGTTGGGGTTGTCATTGAATTTCGTATTCATTACGTTTCACAGTAACGGAATTTCCAGCAATTTCTAACATACATAATTCCCAAAAAATTCCTGGACGTTAAAGTTTGACGACTCTTAAAAGTAGAAATTGGGACGTGATGGGATGTAATTATTCATAGCGCCGGGACTCCGATTATGGTATATGTGTTTGCATGCGTGTAAGTTGGAAGATCTTACACATGAATACATGCACCTTTGTGGGTGTAGGTTTGCATGAATTTGTTGGTGTTTCACGTGGTTTTATTTTCTTTAACGGATGGTGACCTAACACCCCCTGCCACACGGCTCGCGGGGTATTATGTAGATGTACTCTCTCATCGTCTCCCAAATCCACCCGGGCTCTCATACGGAGAGAGACACTTTTGAGTTATAGCGGGACGTATTGCTTTGCCACCAAGACAAAAATCGTCGTGGCAGCGATGGATGGCCCTCCTCTTCGAGAATTGACCCGGTGGGGAATGGATTTCACACTGGCTTCTCACTCCTTCCACCCAAAGTCTCAAACCTCAATCTCAATAGCCACAGTCTCTTCCCCTCCCCCCGTCGAAAATCGTTTCGTTTTCTTTTCTCTTTCCCATGGTCTCTCTCTCACTCTTATAACCTCTCACCATTCTTCTCCTTACGCCTCTCATTCCCTCTATTTACTAGGCCTACGGCCTAGACTATTTACGGAGGCCGTTTTCCGGTCAGCTTCTCGTCAGGAAACCTCTCCCCACCAGCCCCTCCCTTTCGACCTCTGGACCGGCCCGCACGTTCCCACTTCGTCCAGTCTTGGATGCCGGGTTATTTTATATGCTCCCACGGAAAAGGAGGGCGTGACAAATGTGGACGAGCGACCCGAGAGGTCGCTGGGCCGTCCGGAGTAGGTAGGCGGGCGTCGGCGGGAGGCAGCGGGGAAAGCGGAGGGGGGGAGCGAGCATTTTTTTTTCATTTCACTTCGCCGCGTTTCGAAAAGAGGGGATCTTTATCTTGTTATAAGAGGGGTGGAGGTCGGGTATCAAGTTGGGCCCGGAGGATAAAGGATCGGTCGTGGAGGAAGGGTAGCTTGGCGATGGCAGGTGCTCGGACGGACGGAGGCGTTGGCATAATTTGACTCGACCCGAAAAAAAGGAATGCCTACATTGCATCCCTTAAGCGCCGCGCCTAGGTCCTATCGTGGTACAAGGGATGGAGAATATAGTACGTCCAGGTAAGCGGGGTCGGATGCGGTAGAAAAAGTTGACTTCCACGAATGACGTCACTTAATTCGAGGGGAGGGAGTGGTTTGACGATGGCAGAAGGGAAAGAGAGGTGTGACTCTCTGAGATGCCACGGTAGGTAATGCTTAAATGTATGAATCGCTGGCATGTTCCCATCTTGTCAACTTGCCCGGACGCTGAAGATGTGACAGACATGAGTAAAAATCAACCCGTTGTTAATTTAAGAGGTTGCAATGTCTCATTCCACATTCCTTTCTTCAAATTGCATTCCTGTGAGAAGTCTTGAATCGGTCAAGTGATCGATAGAAGGAAGTCATGTGATAGAGTGTTTTAATTTTGTCTGGATTCCGAATAAATATTTCCTCTTTTGAAAAAATACATAGCTGCTATCATGTTTAATTTTGGCATTAGATTTGAATACACCTTCATTAACGGTAGTAATCGACATTAAGGTGGACATCCTGTGTAATTTTAGTTTAGGATTCTTCTGTGTAATTAATACAAATATTTCTATCTTACCCTTCTAATCGGATTTTGAAAGAGGTCCAAAACAGCGCGAAGTTGATTATTGATGGTACTAGAGTAATTGAAGTTGGATCGTGGTTGGATTATTCAGGGTATCATCTTAGTTCATGTATTAATTACGAGTGACGAAAAGTAGCACTCATTTATGCGTTGTTCTTAACGGAATATGATGCGAATATCCTTTTTTTAAGTACCCTGAGATTATTTGTTTTTTAAATGTGCTCTAAATCTTGTTTGGATCTAGCTCTAAGGTGTCAAATTTGAAAAATGGGATACCGGCTGTTTTTCGATATAGCAATTAAAATCATTTAAACAAAGGCGGGTTGGTGCGGTTATGTAAACACTGTTAACTACTGTCACATAATTGTGCATATCATATCAGTTTTTCATTTAATAATGTCATGTTTCTTCTTTAGTAATTTCCATCCAGATAACTTCTTTTTACATCGATGCATGACGTAGAATATTTAAGATTATCAGTTATCTAATATTCAAGGCCTAATGTCTTTAACAAATGCTCCGTAACAAGTTCTATAAATATACTCTGGAGCAGTACTTTTTCTCATAATATCATTATTATATCTTCCCATATCTAAATTCGACTCTCTTCTTCATTACTGAATTTCCTTCATGTTATTTCTAAATAAAATTCCATATTTTATCATCCATAATCATAAACATAGAAATCAACCCAAAAGTCGGTTTGGTGGGTGATGGTAGAGTTCACCCAGTATTAAGCTGAACGGCGTGTTAAATTCACACATCAGGGTAGGGGGCCAGTGTCTTTCCCTGTGCCGGTTATGGATTCCCATTAGGATCATACAGCTTGAGTGGAACTTAGGGAACTGCCCAGAGAGGCTTGCCCAGGAACCAAACCCAATGCCTCTGGTCAGAAGTTTGCGTTCTACCCCTGGACTATCGCGATCCATATTATTTTATCATACTCATCCACACTTACATACGTGGGCAGTCTGATAAGTACTTAGCCTCACAGCCCGATGGCGCCACTGTCGCAAGAACAATTTACTATCGTGTAGGACATTGTTATAGACGGCTATTGTTGAAATTTCAGCCGAATCGGACTGGTAGTTTTGTTTTGACCACGTGTGGGAGCAGGTGTGTCCGCCGATTCTAGGAAAATGGAAAAAGAGCAATATCGGTCGGTGATTCGATTCTTGTTTTTGGAACGGAAATCGCGCAGCGAAATCAGAGAGCGCTTGGATGCTGTGTACGGTGACTCTTCTCCTTCGATGGCGACCGTCAAAAATTGGTTTAATGAGTTTGAACGTGGTCGCACGTCGGTTTTTGATGAGCCACGGCCAGGTGCCCCGAAAATGGCTACCACGGAGGATAACGTGAACAAAGTCCACGATCTCGTTTTGGCAGACCGCCGATTGAAGGTGCGCGAGATGGCTGAGACAGTAGGCATCTCAAAAGACCGTGTGGGTCATATCCTGCATGAAATTTTGGGCATGAGAAAGCTGTCGGCGCGATGGGTGCCGCGTTTGCTCACCCCGGACAACAAGCGCAACCGTGAGACCACTTCAAAGCAGTGTTTGACGCTGTTTAAGCGCAATCCGAAGGAGTTTCTGCGTCGTTTCGTGACCGTCGACGAAACATTGATCCACTGGTACACACCAGAGACCAAGAAACAGTCTAAACAGTGGACTTCACCCGGCGAACGTGATTCGAAGAAGGCGAAGACTGTCCTATCGGTCGGAAAGGTGATGGCCACCGTTTTCTGGGATTCGCAAGGTGTGATCTTCATCGACTACCTGGAGAAGGGCAAAACGATCACAGGGCTCTACTATGCCGCATTATTGGGCCGATTCGACGCCGAATTGCAGAAAAAACGGCCCCATTTGGCGAAGAAAAAAGTGCTCTTCCACCATGACAACGCACCGGCTCACACCTCCACCTTCGCCACGGCCAAATTGGTCGAATTGGGCTACGAATTGCTGCCCCACGCACCGTATTCTCCAGATTTGGCCCCGTGCGACTTCTTTTTGTTTCCAAACTTGAAAAAGGCACTCGCTGGGCAGAAATTTGAGTCAAATGAGGAGGTTATCGCCGCCACGAAGGCCTATTTTGCTGACCTCCAGAAAAGGTATTTTTCAGACGGGTTAAAGAAGTTGGAGCATCGCTGGGTCAAGTGTATCGAGCTAAAAGGAGAAGAAAATGTTGAGAAATAAATCGCCACTTTTCCAAAATTTTCATTTTTTCTTTTGTAGGCTAAGTACTTATCGGACTGCCCACGTAATTATTTTTTCTATACCGAAAACGCTGACGATAGTGATTTTTTTAATTGAACCGACTAATCAATAATGAATATTTTTTCTGATTGACGACACACAAGAGGAAAGGACTAGGAAAGCAATCATACAACGTCATAAAGGATAGGGTATGCGTAAATTCTTCTCGGGTCCTCCACCGGGTTATATCGTCCATCTCGGCCTGCCTTGGACCGAGATGGACGATATAACTCGGTGGAGGACCCGAGAAGAATTTACGCAGCTGATACGCCGGGAAAACACCAAATCTTTTACCAAGGATTGGGTACATTTCGTGGCACGCATTACCAGAAGCGTGTTGTCTACTTCCCCTTTGCTGGGTGAAACAGCTCCTTATCGCCATCTCTTGGTCAAAGAATTGGGGCACTTGGGTTGCATAACCCCCACCCGCAGATTTAAGTGTAAATTACATTTAGTATTTAGCTCAAGTGGTTAGAGCATCGGCCCGGCTAGTCGAAAGATCTGTGGTACGCGTCCAGTTCAAGGAAATATTTTAACACTTGTGATCTGCTCGATTCCGCCTTCTCCGCCTCTCATATGTTCGTCCTCTTTATGTGTTCCTATCCCTTTTCCTTTAATGTGTATATATATATATATATATTCATTCACATGGAGTTCGATCTAAGGAAAAGGGAGAGGAACACGTACAAAGGACGAGCACAGGAGAGGTGGGGAAGGCGGAATCGAGCAGATCACAAGTGAGTCATAGTGTGTTCGTGTATATCATGCACACAATGCATGACATACTGTATACGAATACGCACATCATTTTACGTTATTACGTGGCGGTTAAGGATAGGAATTTTAAAAGATCGGAAAGCTAGTACATATGCGGATTCGCGAGTTCTCACCTCTATATTGGTGGCTGAATCGGGTAGGGATGTTCGGATGGTTAGGTAGAAACACTGGTTGAATGAAAGGTTGTGGGAATTTGCGGGTGAAGGGTTAGAAAAAGGAGTGAGGCAGAATTACAGCAGTAGCGGTGATTGTTCATTCCGAATGGATAAGGGGGTAATGCATTCGCCTATGTAAAATGAAGTGCATTGTTTGCACGACAAAATATATGTATATATATATTCGATAATTCCAAATGTCTAATATAATTTGTTGGATTGTGGTACCGATACCGGAGCATTAATGGAAATTGCTTTATAATCAAGGATCATAGCCTATTAATGAACCAAAATTATTTTGAGATTTGAATATTTTTTTATCGTTCACTATTTAAAGCCATACATAAAAAAGTCTAATTACGTTGTGAATTGTGTATATTTCTTATGTCTAGCTCTCCATAATGGTTGAGCCATATGCAAACGATAAAATAAACTGTTAATTATGAAATGTTAAGACCCTGAAAAACTTAATATTATCATTTCATTTCCATACGTAGGTGTTTTATAAGAAATCATTTTTAGCATGGAGTCTAGTTTTCATTTTAGATTTCCCATTCCTTTTCTCTGGAAACAAATGTCAATTAAATGGGAACAGGCGAGGAAAACCTGAAGGTCAGAAAGAGCCCTGGAAGAGTTTTTATTATGAAGACCATATACCTACTCCCGCTTACCATATTTGTAGGAATCCACGCCGAACCTCAGTTCACGCCTTTTAAAAATCAATTTTTCGTGGATTAGTGCGTGTAACTCCTCGGAGAATGGTGACGTTGTAGATTTATTTCATGACAAGATTTCAGTAGTATGCCTGTCATCCGCGTCGACAACGCGTGGCAGGAGGGCTATCCGACCACGGAGTTTCAGTATCAAGGTGAGCAACCGTTGTCATTCCCATCAGGTGCGCAAGAATCCTATTATTCTGATATATGTACATTTCGATGATTTACTAGTTCCAGAAGTTGATGGCTTTAAAATTCTTGAAAGCAAAAAAAAATTCGACCATGACTCACATCTCAAAAAATGAAAGAAAAAGAGTAGATATGTATTCTTTCGAGGTTTTCTGGTGCATCTGGGGGTAGGATACACTTCGTACCACGTACTACAAAAGCGTTTGTATTTTGAAAGGATATGTCCGAGTGGATATACGCGATAATCATATATTTCCACATCAATGAAACTTAATGGAGTACATTTCGTACCTCGTGGAGGATTTGTAGAATAATGTAGTGATTCTCCTCCACTGTAATAGATGTTTCTCCTACTAAGATATCAATTATTAAAATGCTTTAAAATATTCCATGGGATATTTAAATCTCACGATAAGAAATGTTTGTGCTCTTTGTGATATTTTCATACATTTAGAGTAATTGGTATATTCTTCGGTATGATAAACGGCCAGAGTGCCGCAAACCGAAGTTTTATTAATCACCGAGGATTAACCCTCTCATTATGTTTTTAAAATAGCATTTAATTTTCACATTCCGAAGGCAATGGCGTGCTATAAGAAAAATGGATCGCCAATGATATTAGTGCGCACGTCGTGGGTATTGACACATTTGAATTAAACGCCCATGCAGTCTCGTTCGTTTTTCACGAAACAAAAGGAAGCATCCAATTCAAGCCACAGGTGAAGCAAGACTTCTGGCAAGTGACTACGTGAAAGCGTTCATCTCATTAATCTTCTATTTAAACGCTCCGGATTCGAGCGGAGTCACCCATTATCCGTCACGGACTCGGTGCTCGAGGTGATCGGAGAAAGATCTATGAAAGTCATGTCGACACTTGGTTCAGGAAAAACGCGATTCCCCTCACACAGCGAGCGAGTGCGAGGCATGACTCTCTCTCCCTGCTATGAAGACCAGATTCTATATAGGGATGGATTTACGGCCCCGCTCTGGTTACAAACACTAAAGAGAGGATACGAGAATATTTTCTTTTCTAAAATGGGGGAAGCGGAGCGAATAACCCTCAGCGTTCATTTCTACAGGAACATCATTCGAAAAAGGAGTTTGCCACCGCCCACCGACCCGTTGGCCACGCCACGAAGTGTGGGGTAACTCCGGAGATAGGGAGATGAATATCGACGAATGCCACAGGATTCCCTAAGATTTTGATAAGCAATGAATGCCTCACGTTTGAATTAAAGAAATAATTCATTCTCAAGAGTGCTGCAATCTATTTTGCTCCTCACTGACTGGAATTTCCTTTCGTAATCGTCGAGATTTTTTTACGAACGCGAGAACGCACCAATCAAGTGCCGATAAAATCAATTGGAGAAAGGAAATTGGAAAAATGTGGCTATATGGTTAGCGTAAAGGATAGATCATTCAACTGTAGATCAGTGTCCTAGGTTTCTATGTGGCTCTTGCATTTGGGCATCCTCATCTCCGTTGTAAATTATGATTTTGTTCTTCTCTACCTTCCGTTCGTTTCTGATGCAGAGAAGGAAAACGCATTATTGTTTAACTCGGCCCAACATATGACCTGTAACTTTTTACATACCTTCGTAAAACTACAGGCGGCAAAAGGGAAGAAACTTGACCCTATAAACTGAAATTTTGCATGCCGTTGAACTAGATGAAAGCAACCTCTCGGCCGATGATTGCCATGGGCTTCACTATATTAGTGGATTCTTGAATGCCTATTTGGAATGATGGTTGAGTTAGAAATTAGGTACATAAATGAGAAGAGGAGTCTTCGTCGCCATCAGAAATTGTCGTTTAGTTGTTTCGTTTTCCAATCACCTCCTACAATGAAGTTCCAAATACATAGGTATCCTATTCCTGTGGGAAATCGATTCAAATTGCTTGCCAGTTAGATAAACTCCGCAAACCGCAACGCTAGTAACTCAAATTGCAGAATTTCCACGAAATGGCCAATTTTCGTCGTAATTCATTATTGATCTGCTTCTTATATACATATATACAGATATGTGTGTGTGTATGTATGTGTGTATATGCATTCATAATAAAAGTAATAGATAGTATTCTAGACTAGAATTATGGTAGATTATTTATGGCCTTTGGCTTTACCTGCTACTGTACTCTTCAAGTCTTAAATGATATTACACAAATGCCCTTATATCCCATGTTTCATGAGACAATAACTTATTCTCTACTTCCAGATTCTTTCTCTCATAATTCTATCGAAAAGGTCTATTATTTTTCCCTCTCTACCTCATGTTCCATGCATCCTCCCCTCTTTAGAATCTCATTACCCACCTCCTGCCTCCACTTTTCCTACCTTTTTCCAATTTCTCCCTAGAGCTCTTTCACTTCCCCTAACATAGTCAAAACTTCATCGTGTTTTCTTCTTTCTGCCTACTTTTTCCCATCCTTCTCCTCAAACACATTTCAAAAGCCTTCAATCTGCGCTTATCCATGCCTCATCGACCAAGTTTCCGAGTTATAAAAAACTACGCTATATAACAAGGTCTTCCCCAGACTTTTCTTTACATTTTTCATTAAGATGTCTGTCATCAGCAACTGTCTCTTTATTGTGACGCTATTTTATGTGACGCAATTCTTCTTTTATCATCTATACTACTCTCTCACTCCCATCCATGACAAGTCTGAACTTTCTGTTCTAAGTTATGTCCTTTCGATTTGTTATGATTAATCCTAATTGTCCCTAATTTATTACCTTCGATTTCTTATGATTAATTCTTATCTCATAGTTATCATACTAATGAGTACTGGAAGCCGTCAAGCAATTATGATAACCATTTGTCTCACTGACTTACCAACTCCTGATCATCCGCAAATATATCACATGTGGGATGATTAGGTCTTTATTTGGGAATACTGTTTTATTTCAATTTCTTCTTGTTTATTATGTCTTTAATTTTTCTGCTAATCGCTCCATCTTCTTCCTCGAAATTTATAGCTGAATGGTCGCAGTCAATGTCGTCTTATTTTTAGCGCATCTTATTGCTAATTGCATGCTTATTTCCTATCCTGGTCATTACTCAATGCCTAACCAGTGCGGTAATATTTTCAGCGGATGAATTTTTACAAAATCATAACGTGCCTGTATGTGTTTTTATTCAACGTCGTCGTCGACCTCAGGTGTAGTGGGTAAGTGGGAGTTGCATTTGCTTAAGAAGGAAACGAGTGGGTGGAGGAGCAGGGAAAACGTATAAGTTTCGCCTTCAAAGGAAGCAAGGAATTAGTGTACGCCGGACACCTAATCACCTTCCGCACAAAGGCACGAATGGGCGTGACCGCCAGGTTGCCGTGACGCAAGTTATGCGATTGTTGTTCGTGCATAGACAACCGTGTCGACTGCTGCCGGTGCGACCTTGCGCGACCATCTTCGCTCCTCTTCGATGAACCGCCGCGTCGCTTTCAATATAAACATGCCTTGCAGTCTGCGGCGATGCGAAAAGTTATCTGCATGCAGAAAGCGAACTGCTCTCTTTGAAATCGTCTTTTAGGATTTTTATTAATGCTAGTATTAATGAATAATTCCATTATCATGTTCATTATTTATACAGATCGTTTAGTGTTGTTCCGAAAAGTATTTTTTCATTTCCCCACTGACGTATAAAATTGCCTAAGAATTATATGAAAACGTTTATTTACGTGAGTAGTAGTGTATTTAGTGCTAAAATTCTGAAATTACATCTGTTGAAATTGTGCCACATCACATTTAACAATTCAAGCAGCATTTCATGATGAATATTGTGCTTAGAAAATATACGTATCATGACTACATACATATGAATGGAATCCAGGATATTCGATCACCATTCCTTTGAAGAGCAGGTTTAACTAAAATGTATTCAGTTTCCTCTACTTTCATAGTGTTCTAATTTTGTTCTAAACAGTCAATGATTGATTGTCGTACAGTTGGATCAATACATATCCCGAGTTTTATTCAGGAGATTTCTTATACGAATGCTATTACACAATTGTCTTCAAACACACAATGTAGACTAAATGATATATCTGGTAAATAATGATAAGTACCTCGGCACTATAGCCGCGTTTCATTTAGGAACTCTGTATGTGTGTGTGTGTACCTAGCCATTAATCATGAGTAAGATTTCCATTGTATTATTATAATTTGAATTTCTTTTGAGATGAAGTTAGAATAATTTAAATATAAATTTAGATGTGAACGTTAATCTCAAACAAGAAGTGCAAACTTGTCCGTAGATAAAGATGAAAAACCTGTGTGTAGGAGATGAATAAAGGAGAATATTTTTTCTACAGGAAGTTGGTTTTGATAGGTGGGAGTTAAAAAGGGAGCTTTTTGTATAATGCCCTTGGGTATTTTGAGATGAAATTCTTGGATAGTTGCTGTACTGACTGTGAGTGTGAATTAAAGAGGCATGCCGATTGGAAGGAGACGGCAGAACAGCAGATGGAGATTCAAATTTGGAGGGAGAGAAGAAAGTGTCGTGAAATAAAAAACGAAACACATAAGGAATGAGTGGGCGATTGTCAGTTTTTTCCTCCTTCCTCTGATTGATCTCGACAGCACCGTCGCACCACCTTCCGCCTCCTCCGAGAAGATAACAATGAAATGCTCGGATGCCTCAGCGTATTGAATCTTTCACTCCCTTCTCTTCCTCACACTCTCGGCCTCTCCTTCCCTTGCATGAGTTTGGATGCGTTTAAAGACTCGTACCAAAAAGGAAAATCCCCTCCTTACTTTCAAGTGCGCCCATGCTCGAGGGCTTGATGGATCCTCCTTCATTCATTCATTCTTTCTTTCTTTCCTTTCCCCCTACGTCGTCACGGTGCGTGATTTTCTTGCGAGTGCTAACGTGCAAAAACTCGCGTTGACGTTCCGCCGACCGGGCGCCTTGTGCATCGTGTGGGGAAATAGGAAAAAGAAAGAAAGCCTCTTAATCGCGTGGATTGGTTCCAAAATCCGCTTCATTGTTTATCCAGTCGGCGGTTTAAAGTGAGTCGTTTGATCGGACTGACAGTCTGCCGTGCAGGGAATTATTATCATTGCCGGGAGTCCATGTCCAAGTTGCAGATTCTTCGATTTGGTTCGCATTGTGGAATGAGAGGTAACCCATCTTTGAGGCGTCGGCGTAAATATGAAATTCTGTTCGCGCCGGCGTCCTTGCCTGCCTCTTAATGTGTGTGTTAATACGAAGTTTGGTCGATGTCATAACATGAACTTAAGGGTGGTCATTCATAATCTGAGTAGGTCATTCGAGGAATGAAATCCTAATTAAAAAAGCGACCATCGATTTTCTTGAAATACCTGTATTTTATATTAATGTATCATCTTCGTTCGCTGAATTCATCACAATTCATAGTTTTGCACAACATAAAATTACATTGTGGAACATCATTAAATTCTCACGACAATTCCAAAATGCAGTGGCGCAAGTCAAAATGTTTTGACGCATGTTAGCACATTTAAAAAACGTAGAATTCACTTATTAACTTAAGATATGTGTGGTAAAAAATGATATGACCTTGCCTCTCCGTCTCCATATAATGTGATTCCAGTAGAACAAAAGGAAAGTAACCTGGCTTAATTTAATGTCTATATTGCGTTGCTGGAGTTTGTTCCACTTTCTGTGTGGATATGTTGTTCTGAAGGGTTGACTCTTCTTTACGAGATAGCTTTTTCTGTCAATATTTTCTTAGATTTATGTGAACTGAAGGGCGCTCTTAAGGACCTCTGCCCTCCATTAGTTCCTTAAGTATGTTTGGCCCCATCACTTAAAACCGGGAGCCACTTTTTGACAACGTAAATATATATTCCGCTCCATAGGTTTATGTCGGCACACGGAGGAAAAATTCTGACAAAGTACCCTATATACTCGAAAACCTATTCCTTCATTTTATTTTACCCCCTCCATCCCCGTACACTTCTTCCCGAGTGGTTTCTCAGTAGGGTAACTTGTCTAAAAACGCGAGGGAAGCTTTTTTTTAAACTATATTTACGAGGCCATATTGTTTCCACCTTCCACGGTTTTATACCACGTCGTCACTTTCGGAAGGAGTCCTCTACCCACATCGTATAAACTAAAGTGAATTGAGCGGAAAAAATGCGAAAGTGGATAATAAACGCTATATATTACAAGGAGGGTTTCTAAGGAAAAGCAACTGCAAACCGAGGGAATGAAGGAATAAAACATTGCGCCCTTGAAAATTAAGACCCACATGGTTTCAAAATGTTTGTGTTTACTCAATCGAGAAGAGTCTTCTAATCACACGAATCTTCGGTCGTTCATATTACAGTGACGACTTAAAAAAGAATTTCCCCTGTACCTACTCGACGCATAAAAGTTCTTTCTTTGGATACAAGATAAGGATCATTGTGCCGGAAGGAGAAATGTTTTTATTAATTCTTCCATTTTTTGGTAAACATCACGCAAAAATTTAAAAAAATTAATATCAGGAATTTAGAATATCTTTCTGAAATACAGTCGTGATGAATCCTATTTTACTTTATTGTACTTGCTTATATTTTTGTTGTTCAAGTACTTCATGTGCTTTCTCCCTCAAAATCAATATTTGGGACTACTGGCGGGAAAGTAGATAGCAAATCCTTTGTTTGTAGCAGATATGTGTTTATTAATTTGTCACCTAGATCTCGTAGTGTTTTATTTTTTTGATGTGTTACTACTTTTATCTTCTTATACAGCTATTTAGGGGATAAAATCTAACACGATGTTTTGACTACACTTATAGACAAGCTTTCCAATATTTTTTCTGCTTTGCTAAATTCTTTGTACTAACTATGGTATTTATTTCTACTAGAACTTTTCTAATCAATTTCCGGCCTGTCGCGCATAAGTCATTATATAAATATTGGTTTAAGAGCATTAAACTACTCCTTTTACTGTGGTCGTGTCAATACTATAGTGTTTCTTAGCAGACGCGGTGTTTTTGTATTCTTGATAGGTAGCTTCTTCAACTCCACTAATATGGAGTTAATGTGTTTGTCGATTTCAACATTTCACACGGGGTATCAATATGCCAGGAATGAGTTTCATTTATGATTTCTTCAAACAGAAAATAATGATATTACATATTGTACCCACTTATTCTCATTAGAAAATCCTCTCAAACCTATAAATAATATTGCACAAGGTTAACCCTTGCGTCCATTGTTTTTGTGTCTCTACTCGCAGTTTATTATTTTTACCATGCATATTTGTTTACTCACAAAAAATGTGTTTTGTCCCTTAAAGTAGAGAGTCTTATGGCACGACAGCACTGAAATGGTCCGAGTCCTAAAATTAAGTTTTGTGAACTGATCTCAAAGTGAACTGATCTCAAATCTCAAAGCTCGTATTACGACCAGAGTTATTTCTCTGTGTTATACGAGTATATTTACGAAAATCATAGATACATTTGGATAAGGACAAATCCGGTCTGTTAGAGGTCAGCATAAAACGTATTTCTCCCAAAAGAATGTGGTGAGATTTTTTTAATTATCGCTTTGATCAACAAAATTCTCCTTGACAAGTCCTTGTACAGAATTATGCTGGGAGGCATTTAAAGATATGGCGGGTTATTTCTAATTCTGTTCCATCTTTTAATCATCATTAAATTTAATCGAAGTATTTTTCATAGCCATGATTATCCTCAGATAAATTTCACGCACGTCGCCCCCGTCAATGACGGTACATACTTAAACACGTTTGGTTTAACTTGAATTCTTAGTGTGGAGTGTCGAGAGAGAAGAAGGGAAACGATTCATAGTGTTTTCCTTGTTTCAAAAGGACGCCGAGCAGATCGCTTTTTTTCCTCTCCCTCCCTTCCTCTCCACCCTCTCACAGTCTTCTCTCTTCCACCGCGTCGGTGAGTGATAATCGCGAAAAACCTTTGATGCCATACACAGAATCCAATCTTTTCAAGTCGCTCCTGTTTTTTTTAACTTGGGCGTCATTCATCCCTCTCATTGCTTTTGGAACGTGGACTACCTCAGTCAGATTGTTTTGGCTTCCCCGCCAGGTTGTCTGGCTCGGCGGGGAAAACAAAAATCGATTCTCGTGCGTTTTTTTATCCGCTCTCGTAAATACTTCGCGATAGCTGAATAAATGGCCATAAAATACTTTTGTCATCTCCAAACGTATTATCAGAAATACACCAAAACTATTAATGGCGAGACAGCGTTGAATTCGTGCCTTTGAAGTGGTCTTAATACCTGCTTTTCACCAAGAAAAATGCTATCGTGAAAAGCGGCTATGATAATTTTTTAAAGGGAAACCGTTCGAGTGGCCGTGATATCTGAAGTGGAGGTTATCAGAAAAAGAACGCATATTTATTTATCAAACTAACTAAATTGTTTTATATACGTACTAAGTTCATCTGGCCAATAAATCTTTGAAAATTGAGAGTTGATGTTGTGATAAATATCAAGTTTAACCTCTTTTTAGAGAGCTGTGATTATTTCCGCATCTTCATTACACCCTTTATCGCTATCATCAAGTCAATATCAGGAGATGCCTTCCCGCGTAATACGGTTTAAGTTATGTTACTTAGACCAAATGGTCGTATTCCCTATAGTTAATGAAAATTTTATTTTTTAGCATAAAATTATCTTTCGGTCTGCTATTCACCTAGAATTCATTATTTTTCTCATCTTACTCGCTACTTTATTAGGTATTTTTGCCATGAAAATTGACAAAATGTGCTGTTCTCCTTTTTGTGTAGAAGTGTGCGTGAAATAAAAAATCTTCTCATTTTTCTCTTCGCCTTGCAAAGGATACGTTTTCTTTGCGTACCTAGAAGTGCTTGGTTCATGATACATCCAGTGTACACGATTACGTGTGTATACAATTATAATTGTGCAGCCATACACCAGCGATTTTATGCTATGTTGGCGATTTGGACTTCGTTATTGGTATACACGTATTTAAGCTGTTTTTATGTAATGACAACAGTTATACTTAATAATTAAAAAATACACTTACTATTGACCTTTGGAAAATATAAACTTTTGGCACACTTAATGTAATTTTGCAAGAAAAATAAAGAAAAGAGTTATGTGCCAACCATGGACTAGGTCATTGCGTATTGTTCATCCAAAGACCCACTTCAACTTGGTTTGCCATTATTGTGGCTTTACGGAAGTAGATTCTTTTTGGTTGTGCCAGCATTAATCGTTCTTGATGATCACTTCCGTTTCATATATGATCCAATGAGTGAAAAAAATATTATCACTATCCTACCGTTTAAGATGAGTTTTGAATGGACAGAAAACTAAAACCTCTATATTTCTTAGTATTTGCCAAGACTCAAACTTTACCTCACACAGCAATGAATCTTTCAATTCTGCATTAATCTTACCTCCCTTCATTCCGTCCACCTTGCTTATTCTTTTCGTCCTTCTTCCTTGCTATTCGAACGTTTCTCCATTGTCACAGTGTTCAGCAATCTACAGCCAATCAAAATGCTGTGCATCCACCTTTCCTGTCTCTGAATTTCTCCTAATAATTCCCTTTCTTTCCCCACCATGCCTGAAATTTATTCGTTGCTTTCCTATCCATCCGTTTCACTACCATAATAGGAGCAAATTGGAAAAATATGGTGCCAACAATTTGATGAAATCTTGAAAGTACTAGGTGCACTTTTCCTTGAAGCTAAAAGGTCAGTTGGAAAAAGAAGATACTTAGGAGAAAAATTATATCTTTGCTTTCTACAGAATAGACTTTATTCGTCGACTAGTTTCGTTTACACTGTAACATCATCAGGACTAGTGAGACATCATCAGGACACTAGTCCTGATGATGTTACAGTGTAAACGAAACTAGTCGACGAATAAAGTCTATTCTGTAGAAAGCAAAGATATAATTTTTCTCCTAAGTTAATAATGGAATTCTACAAAGTTAAGGCCTCAACCATTCACGGAAAAAGAAGATATGGTACATATTTGCTATTTTTTTTAAAGACGACGAATTATGGCTGGAAACTATAACGTTTGATAGGTAATGATGTGGGGAAAGATCAGAACGAGGATATATCGTGGAAAACTCATCTGCGTTGGCATTTGTTACTTTTAAAAAGTCAATCACTGGTCTTAATGTCTTAACTTCCCCTAGCGGAGGGTTTATTTAACTTTTGAGAAGCCGCTGGCCGGAATTAAACATAATGGTCTAGAATAGGAATTGACTTTGAACGATATCTCTCTATAGTACAGTTGCACTTGGGTAAATAAGACTTACGGTGTTAATTGAAGTGTCAATTAGCTATTTTAATATTGGTCACAGCTTTCTATTTTAATATGCCTGCATTTTTCTGAAAATTATACACCCCACTAACTCAGTGATTTTCATGTTTCCGATGCATAAATACACTAATAGAATCTTGAATAGCATAATTTACATTACTTTTTAAGGGAAATATTTTTTCTTTAGAACAATTAAAAAAAAGATGTAGAATAATTGTCCCTAAACGAAATATTCAATTAATTGACTTGACAATTAAATATTTTTAATTTCTTGAAATGTTGAATATTGTACAAATACGCTTGTTACTACTTGATCTTGTTGAGTCATGCTTTTAATTAGAGTCACATACGATGTCGTTATTTTTTTAATCCTTAAAGATCTTAAAGGCACTCTGCTTTATGGCGTGAAATTCCAGTAGGCTTGGCAGATGTGACAGTACTACTCGTATTACTTCCTCTTACTTTTTTTGCGGTGGAATTAAAATATTTTTAAAAGTTGGCTACTTTTCCTTTCGCTTCATGTGAGTGATAATCTTATCCATGCTCCTTGAAAAGAGCTCTCGTGGAGAAATTGCTCGTGTATTGATCTGAAATGTCCTCAATCTCTCCTGTATTCATCCCTCGTTCTTATCTAACAATCCATTGCCTCGACAGGTCACTTCACCATTGCTTGCTTACAAGGAGGACAACTCCGTTAAAGTATCTGTTGCGACATATCCTGCAGATTTTCAAACTTTCTTTACCAGTTTATCATATCTCCTCATTATTGCCATATGAATTGAGGTACGTCTTTGCAATACCAACGGAAATCGGTAGCCGCTGCTCCGTACTCCACGTTCTGTTGGTCCTAGTCGAAAGTCCCCAGCCTATTGGAAAGAAAGAGCGAGATGAGGTTTCGGACTGGGGTGGTGTCTAAGAAGACTTTGGGGGAAGAAGGAAAAACGAAATTATCCGTTGCGTGCATCGTTCAGGACGTGCATGCGCATGACCTCTGCAGCTCGATGTGCCCGACTCATGTTAGTGTAGGAGTGGAAACGTGTCGGCAGAACATTGGAGAAATTATATTTTCTATTATGTGGACTAATAGTTTATTCAAGTTGGCATCGTATTTAATTCCCGAAAATGGCCAAATTGTCATTAATAATTCACTAATCTTAGTAGTGCATTTTGAGGAGAACATGTTTTCAAGGTTTAATTGAAAATTATTTTGGCACATAGGACAAATATGTTTAGCGGTTATTGTTAAATCAAGTCGGATGTGTTCATACATAGATTTTCGCGTGATATTATCCATTTGACTAGTTTTTTCCATGCCACTAATATTTTCAATGCTGAGACCAATGGTCAATGCATTGACTCATTTGTCGTGAAAAATGGACGTTTGAGCAATTTACTCGCTCGCAGTTCTGTGAAATCAATCTCGCAGTATTCCTGCTGCTTGGAATTTGTGAGAAACTGAGAAAATTAGAGACTTTTATGTCAGTTACTCTAAATATTTTATAATGCCTCCCGCATTGAAGGAAGCTTACCAATGAAAGTATTTTTTATCGTATTGTACCTATCATTCGTGTTCCGAAAGGTAATACGTATGTACTGGTAAATCTTCATTTAGGCATTTCGAGATTCTACTAAGCTTGGAAAACTCTGTATAGAAGAAATAGTTACGATGTTTCACAATTTCAATGTCAATGTCAAATAATACATACCAATGGCGAAAAAAATGTTCTCCGAAATCCCATTGTTTTATGTAGCCCCATTCGCAACGTGCAAGGCAATGCTGCAATCCCTAGGACTTTTTAATCAATTCGTTCTCTGAATCTAAACTGTATTCATTATATTTTCTTGCTCACTCTACGTCTCTCATCTTTTTAACTCGAAACTTTACATGATAGTTGACTATGTTGAAATCTCTTATCTGGGAAGGCGATTGTGTCTTGTTACTTCTCGGAATCCAGCAAGAGTGGCTAAATATCCTTCATTTACTTCTTTATCCATCTTTCATTTCGGATTCAAGAGGGAGCATGCCCGTTTGAGATATCGAATGCCTCCGGGCCGAGGAGTATCGTGGCGTAGCCAGACTCGAAGCGGATTGGACCGCTGTTTGCCATTACTCGGTTTTATGATGACAAAGTTGACGGGGAGGGGCCTTTAGTCTATTGAAGAAGGAAGCCAGAGCCAACTAGATGGCGGACAGGGGGCGTGTGTATTTAAAAAAAATAAGATAGAGTGGGGAAAATGAGTCTCGCTTTAAAAAAATAAAGGGTGCACGCTCTGTAAAAGACGGAGCAACGAGTGTCTGGATATTGGGCGTTAAGGCCAACATCGGGGGTGGTTTTGTGGGATGTGGTAGTAAAAAACCTCGAGAGAGAAATGGAGGGGAGAAGATGATGAGGGGTTGGGTCGGTGGGTGGGTGGGGTAAATTGGATTCGGAGGAGAGGGAGGGGAATGGATTTTGTATGGGATAACGGATCGACAGAGGACGAAGGTCAGGAAGGGAGGCGGGAGAGTGATCCTGGGTATCAAGAAATCATAGGTAGTTTCTCAAGTGACCGTGCAGTGGTAGTGTTTGAGTGAGAGGTTTAAAGGTGAATCGCTTCAAGTGATGAGTGGCGAGAGATTGCCAAGGAGGTCCGACTCCAATCTATCTCCTACTTGCTTTCTCTCTTCCCCTCCGTCTACCCCAGCAAGCGGAGAGGGGTAGATTGTGCCCGGAAAAGGTTTCCGACATGGGTGTGGGAGTCGTAAAAGTTTTTAAAGCTAGCTGTTTTTATTTATTTTTTTTACCCCGGCGAAGTGGAGCGTGTGCACTGCTATAATTGTGGAGCAGGAGGTGGGTGGGAGAAAGGTGAACTGTTCGAATGGCGGAGTCCGTATCTATAGGATGTGAATGGAGTAGAGAAGTGTAAAATGGGCTTTGGAAGAATTTTCATTATCGCTTCTATTCGTGGAGTCAAGTTGTGTTTATTTTCGACTCAGCGAGACTCGTATTGTTCGCTTCGGAAATCGTTTTTTGCTTTGTTGTCAGGTCGAGAAGGGAAAAAGGGAAAGGCCACAACCATTTGGTTCGATAGGATTCGGCGGGAAATAATTGCTCTCTTCCTTTTCAGTGATACAAGTACCCAGAGTATTATTTGCGGCCACTCGATGACGGTTAACGGCTTCTTGAAGTGCCCGTTGTTTGTGAGGGCAGCGCCAGATTTCATTTAAGGAAGACCTTGTACAATAAAACCGCTTCGCGAATGAACAGCTCTTGTGGTTTTATTGTTGGTTGTAGCGGTTGAATTCCTTTAACTGAGACATTGGTAAATCCAAACCTCAAATAGTATTCCTTCGCGGAAGGAGTTAGTTTAGCTGGAGTAAAACAAAGGGTCACTAAAGAGTGAGGGACTTTTTAATAGTCATGTTCTCAGATCAGAGGAACAAAATCTCCACTTTATAAACAGTAATGCAATTCGTTATAAATGTATTAACGTAGTTATTCCCTGCATTTCCTCTTTAGAACTTTCCCTTTTCATAAAAATATTCAGATGCTGATTTTAATCTTTTTATTGCTGAAAATGTAAACTTGGTTTTCTCCAATTGTAATTTTCTGTTTCTCATACAAAGGTGGCTTAAGCTATTAAATCAGTGGAGAATTTCTACTGATACCTTGGTCATTGATACATTCAAGCCACGAATCGGTGATAGGTTCCTTCTGTCAGAATGATGGGCTTGAACCACATATACGCGCGCGTTAAAGGAAATGAAAAATGTAATTAGAGTTTAATTGCGTCGATCGAGACGAAGGCACTCGATTCTGACTTGTCATTCCATCGGAGCTTGACTAATAATCGGTCAATTTTCGATCAAAGTGGATTTGCGGTTCGCCTTGATGCGAAATGTGCAACTGAATTGCCTTTTCGAATTGCGGCATGAAGTCGGGAGCTGCATAATCATGCATGCCCTGATTTCCCGGATAACTTCATTAACGGTCAATTATTAACTTATGGCATACTATCAGCATTATATTATTTATCACCCTGCATATCGAGATCGCAATACTAAAGGCATTAAACCAGTTGCATGATAAAGGGAAAGTCAATGCGGTATCAAACATCCCTGATGGAAGTCAAAGAGCCTGGAAGGTTTTTTTTTCATACGTCTCGGTACGCATTTGAAGGAAAAAAATTCCCGAGAGAAAACCAATGATTTACGCATGAAAGATCTAATATACACTTTAAACGTTATCGATATTCAAGTTCTTCCGCATCCTTAGCTTAAGATTGTAGTTCGCGATCGTTGACGATACGAAAAAATCCCACGCCGGCGCCATCCTTGGGAGTTGTGTATCGAATAATTTACGGCGCCTTGTAAAGAAACTCTTCCACGGTAGTTATCTCTGTCCTCCGCTCCCCTATCCCATCTCGCCATTCCCCCAACATAATGCGTAGCCCCTGGAGAAGTGTAAAAAAAAGATGCCGGGAATAATCGGACGTCCGTCGCGGGTATCTCCCATATAAAAATGTGGGATGGGATGCAATAATATTCGGTACTTTCTCAGATCGTTTGCCTGGGCGTGGGCGCCGGCGGGTCCGAGGGGCCCGGCGGGAGAGCCGCCTTTGTCGATTCGGTGCGTGGGTCACTTCATAAAAGGATAAGAGGGGTATTGCCACCATATGTACGGCCTCACCTTGATGGGTCGGGTGTCTCCGTCGGCGTGGGCGAAGGTTTCAAAAGAGTGGGGTGAAACGGATGCCTCCGTCCTCCCTACGTCTTCGCGCTAGAGGGTGTGCTCCGCAAGGAGTCACCCCTTGTGGTTTGATATTTGGGCCACCGCCGTGTCCTTGTGTTTTCTTTAAGAAAACATTTTGCAATTAATATTTTGTTTGGATGCCGTCTTTTCTTTAATATGGAACCTATGTTTTCACGGTTCGGGATCTTTGTCGTTGAAGTAAGAAGAATGTTGTTGATAGAAAGATTTTCAAATGTGGGTGTGGAAAAGTTCAAATACTAGGCATGGTGGGGGAGGAGAGAGGATTCTTGACATAAATTCAAAATAGCTAGGGTACTATGTCTGGCGAGAGTTTTAATTAGCGAACGTTGAAGACTGTGATAGAGGGGTTAACATTCGGCAAGAAAGGAAGTGGGAGGACATGTCCCATGACATGTTGTACGGATGGAGGTTAAGAGTGTGCGCAATTCAAGAACGGTTTACTCTCGTGTAGTTTTGTTATTAGAGGCTAAGAAATGTTTTGGTGTTCAGTCTATTTCAACTTCAAACCAGCCTTAAATGGTAGACTACCAAATAATAAATTTGCTTTTGACGATACATCTAGGAATAGAACCTAAGAGAATGGCTGGGGAGGACACATTCGACTCCATCGTTCTCCTTCGCTTTGTATTTCCACACAAGAGGGATTATTTTGAAGTACAGGTAGGGCAGATAATGTGCTACAATGTTTGGCGAAGGTGATAGGAGAGATCGATAGTCTATCATGATTAATCAATCATAGGTATATCCGTAGTAAATAATGAAAAATAGGATCTCGTAATACGAGTTCTGATTTTAAGAAGCTGCTTGTAAATCATGGGATTTTGCATTATTAGTACATGGCATGGCATGATATATGTTCGTCATTTTGCGCACGAGACGAACAGATAACTTGGTGAAAGTGTTGCATTGAAAACACCGCCCAGCACAGTTCCGTGCGACGGGTCTCTAACAAGGGCGTTCAGTGTTTACCTCGATGAATTAAAAGGTGGAGATTGGATTGCCTTATTTACTTTTTTGGTGGCACTCTTTCATTATTAAGCCGAATGAAATGGTGCATTATATGCTATGTTTCTTGTTTACGCCCCACTGTCATCAGAGACTCGTTGCCCTTTAATAAAGGGTATGTATATTAATGGTCTGTGTAAAAAAACCAAAAGATTTTAATTAGTTTTTGGTATTTGGTTTAAGCTTTTATTTTTATGTAAGTTACATTTTGAATCGATGTGCATAACTTATTACAACCATATGCATTGCCACTTATCCATGCGGTTTGAAAGATGTCCATTATTTTTGGAATATTCTAGTTCAAGCCAAAAATATAAGGCTCAGCAATTCATTCTGCTGGAGCACTATAATAACCAATGCTAATATTCGGGTATCTTTGTTTTTAAGTCATTTTGCGTTACAAAGTGAGCAAAAATATTTTACATTTCGAAATAATTTCAATCACATTCTCTCCATGTGTAAATTTCAATTAAGTGTTATGCATTAAGTCTGTTCCCTCCGATATATGTATATCCATTCATGTATGAAATGTAAGTTCTTGCGACCTGAGGACATTCACCCCTAAGTTCTAACTTTTATTGTAGAAACCAACTGACCATGGTTATCAGTCTTGTAACAAATCATATAAATTCCAAATTAAAAGTTTAATCTTCTCTAGCACTTCATCACATGATCACACTTTATGCTTTGTGATTACTTTATGTAACATCGCAATTCTCTCCTCTTTCCCAGCTTTTCATCTAGAATTATTTTCAGATTTCTGCAAGTTTTACTCTATTCATTTATATAGGGTACGGCAACATAACTTCCTTTTTTCAAAAGCAAAACGCTTTCACAAAAGAAAGTTATGTTGCCGCACTCTGTACTTGGAGTTTTCATGCGACATTACTTAAAAAGACAAGTCGAAAATGACGATTTTATACCCAAGTGGTACAGCGTGTCCGCGTTAGGCTGCAGTAAAATATACAGCGACGTGCCACTCTGAAAATGAGACCCTGGTGCCGGAATGAGTTACGCTGATGGCGGTGTATCATTTTTGGTTCGCCTGCCAAAACAAAATGTCATAGAAGAGGCATATCGCATGCCATTAGGCTAAAGGAAATTCCTTACTCAGACGCTTGCCTCCACAAAATAATTAAACATTGATGAATTTTTAATGGAAAACTTGATTTTTCCTACATTCTTAAAACTGCATATTACTTGCTAAATATAGACGTGAAGCATTAAACAGTATGGATATCCCATTACCTATCTTGGAAAGTTAAATGCGGACCGATTTTCTGTCTCTGATACCAGAATTTTGTCTAAATTGCGTAGCTTCAGGCGTGATTTTGTGTAATCTGAACTTAATAATGTTCAATAGTTGTTTAAATAAATATCTAGTGGAAAAGTGCTTATAATAAGGATTCTCTAGTTTATCTTTCCAGTTTCCTAAATATTTTCTGCCATTAGCGCTGTTTAAGGGAAGAAAACGTTTATTCAATGTAAAATATATTGTTTTTTTATGCTTTTTACACTATTTCATCAAGAATATTCTTATAGAAGGCAGGACCGTTTTCATTCAATGAAAATTAAATGTACTCATTATCGTGCCTACGATCTTTTCCTAGGTGTAATGAAATTTTCACGACACAATCAGAACAATGCCATTGGATTGGTATCAGGTGATAAAATCTCAGTCGTTATAACGAACCCTATAGGGGTATACGAGTATGTAATATTTATCCCTGTAGAGATGTATTTTCAAGACCATGTTCGAAGTCTATAGGTGAAGAGCTATTTCCATGCTTTCTGTTAATTTTCAATTAACGCGCAAATGTTTTGACCTCTATCTTACAATATCTACCCCACCCTTGGAGTATAGTCTGATTGCTTGAATAGTTGCCAACGGCAATATTACGTGAATATTATTTCCTGCTTCTCCCATACTTCTCGTAAGTCAGGAGTAGAGGCACGTGCCCTACTTGTCCCTGTTCCTTTATGAACGGGGTTGGGTTAGAAAGTGGACGAAATCTACCCATTATTCCCGCCCCACCGCACGTGACTCCTGTCCATCTTGTACCGCCATTCTATTTGCGTCGCCAGCATTCCGCCACCCTCCCGCCGTAAGGAGATACGAGGTTCACCTCGAAAGGGCGGTGGCTGATGTGCCCAGATTTGTGTCCGGGCAGCCTAAACCCCACCTTTTCCACCCCGCACCTCCTCATATATTTATCTCTCAATCACATTTTCCGGAGAGGTGAATGTATTTCAGAGGTGTGTATTTGTGTCGTGTGGCTTTTGTTTTGATTTTCCTGGCAGCACAGCATTCGGAATGAGCGAGGCGTTTTCACTGCGGGGGAGGGGAACAAGCTGCCGCTCGCAAGCCCCTCCCCCCTACCTTCCCCCCTCATCGCTTGTCCTCTGTGTGTTTCTCTCTTGGGTTCCCTCCATTTTCGACGCGCCCTTTGCTGCGTTTCCTCTCTAGCTGTTTAGGATTAAGTCCTTCATTCTTATCTCTTGCTGGTTTTTCAGCACATAGGCTCCGAAAAATCGTTCCATCGCTCTTTATTTCTTAACTATCCCCTTCTGACTTCAAGTGACTGATTAAATACTTCCTCGATGTAATCATTTTCAAAGGGTTTTTCTTGCTTCTTCGAACTTTTTGTTCCCACGTCACCTTAGACTATGATATGTGCGATAATTTCCTTTTTTTCGTCATACCATTGTTGAAATATACGGTTTCGTAGAAGTTGATTCTTTCGGGAGTACCTGATGTTTGACCGTAATATTATGCAATATTCCCGATGGAAATTACCGAAGAAATATTTTCATCATTGCCAATTACAAAATCTAAACTCATATATGTTGATAACAAAGTATTGAGACTAAGTGTTGCCAATGCAAACTATCGGATCCTTCTTTTAGCATAAAAGGAAGATATTCGGATAGAATTCTTTGTTTTCCATCCTGAGTGAAATGCTTTTCAAGGAGATGTCTATACCAAACGAAATGCGTCATGCTTTACCTGTATTAACTCATGGAATTTTTTCAATTACTTTATGTGAAATATGATATGGTGACTAAAAAGAGTTTTATAGCATCAAATCCAATTTCCTAATGGTTTCAGAATTTAGGCACAAGAGTGCGTATGACGTTGAGGTAAGCCTGATGCTAAAGGGGATGAGGACTAATGCTGAGGTCTCGACTGATATAATAACACTTAAAGGTAGTATGTGGTTGAATAGGAATTTCCCTCCGTGCCTGCCTACTCTCAATTCATTTCCCAAAGGTCATTATCACAAGACTCATTATTCATCGAGCATTCACAATTAAAATTTGGACAGTGTAATAGTGTAACGGGTTCGCGGCTTCCTATCAAAGCGGGAGATAGGCGCAATATAAGATCGTTTAATTGCATTCCACGTAGGCGTTCTTCAGTTCTTGCAGCTTTGTGTCCCGATTAATCAATTTGCGAGCTCTTCGATGTTTTGATAGCATTAAACAATCGGTGGAAGCTCTCCGAACTTCCGGTTTACCTGTACATTTAGCGATTACGTAACGCATTCCTTGCTGCATGGCCGCTATATAAAATCATGCCATTCATCAAGCATGCCCAGCGTAGAGATTGGGCACGTAATTAAAAATTCCACTCAATTCATTCAACAATAACGGAGCGTAACTTTGTATTACTCGCTGCTCCATCAGCCATTTGTTTGGGTGAATTAATCTCATGGGGCCTGAAGATGAGATCATCTCATTACTATTTATCGTTAGTCATGCATTTTTGCTTCCAATTTTGGCGTTGAAATGCTTACGAAACCATGAAAATTCTTGTTTAAGTTTTATCCCTGTAATTTTGATTCAAAAATGTACCGAGGACAAAAACACGTGTTTTTGGTCCTCTAAATACGTTCGGTACAGGCTTTTTTTTTAATGCCTCGCGACTGATTAGATAAAGACGTCATTTGGCTGGTTCGCAACTTGAAATGCAGATATATTTTAAACCGCTGATCAATTAATTAATTATGCATGCGAGGTACTGGTTTCGAAATTACGCCTTGGGAGAGAGGGAACGAATTTCCTTTCATCATCCGCGGCACTCATTCCGCTAAATATACGTGTCGAGAGTAGGGGAGACCAGCCAAGAGGCGAGCAAAACTCCAAAGGCGTGTCATTTTTATGCGACGGGAATTATTAGAGCTCTGAGCGCGCGGGGTCGGTCGATGTGTTGTCGAAGATAAATTGAAATTGGCTAAAGTAATTGTAAACGGACGTAAGTAATGGTAAGTGGACAGCTAAATTAATGGTTGCTGATTGACCGGACGAAAACTATCAGGGACCGCGATAAAGTCAGCTCCCCCGGGAGGGTATCTACGCGAGAGCGTGCAGGTGTTGATCCGACGAAGGAGAGGAAAAATACGAGCGAGAGAAACGGAATAGGACCTGAAACAACATTGATGCGAGCGTAGAGACATTTGAAGAATTCGAAATTCGATTGAATATTCAATTCCGGTGTTTTCACTGAAATAATGACGATTTTTTCCAGCGATAGCTTCGATAAAATCATTCTTTCAAGGTGCGTATTCTAGATGTCGGTGCGTCCTTGACGATAATGTACTCGCGCGTATTATGAGAACTCCCTTTTGTTTTTCCAACAATATTTTCTTCTTCATTCTTTCGACTCTTCTCTGCGTCTACATATTACCCCCGCAATCCACCTAAAAAGTGAATGGCAGAGCGTGCAAGCGCCAGGTGGGATGGGTAAGGGATAAAGAATAGGAAAGTCATAAAACTTTCTGGCGTAACCTGGTGGAAAATCTTCATATTGACGTGACAATGAAAAAACTCGGCTTTTCCACTTAAATTTTTTTATTCTCACGACCTAGGTTTCGTTATAGAATGATGATGATTGATAAAGATATGATAATGTGTGATAATGATGAATACCTGATGATGTTATACTATGACGAAACCTAGGTCGCGAGAATAAAAACTTTTAAGTGGAAAAGCCAAGTTGTATCATTTTTATGTCAATAGGAAAGTCGTTTAGGTAGTTAGCTCTGTTCTATCTGTATGGCTACATGAAATATTGTAAAGAATAATATATATTATTCAGTCCAATTCAAACGTGGAAATGTTCAGGAAGAAATGTACTGCTTTTTATGCGGTAAAAATAAGTTGCCATTTTTATGATGAAAGCAGTAATAGACAAACTCGGAAGAAACGATGTTTTGGGGGATTCGATGGGTTATGGGCGTTATGTTGTTGATTGGCATCGAACCACTTATGATGGAAATATGTGACAATCGTTGCCAGCGAGTGAGTGAGAACTTCGTGAAGGTGTTGTTTTGTATCATTTTAGCATCGCAAGCCAGAGTATAGGGAAATGAGATAAGACGTGAAGACGCCGCACACGCATGTGGAAATGATGTAGGAGGGAAAGAAATGGTTTCAGGTTTTACTTCTGACGTACGACTCCATGCAATATAGTATATGGGTGGGGCGGGTTACGTTTTCCCTTCATCCCGTCGCCGTTTAGAGAGATGCCCTCGGCGTTCGGGGCTAAAACCATGGAAACGCTTTAAGTTTGCGGTGACCATGCCGACTCGGATAGTGTGACTGGAACTGAGATATGGATGCTAGGAGGAAAGGATGCTTCTTTTTTAATACTGCATAAATTAACCTGAGGTTGTGAGAGAGAATATTTCTAAACATCTTAGGAAATGAGAATGAAAGCTAGATTAATCTGACTGTAGTAGTATCCAGGTATTTCCACTCGATGTCGTCATGTGCCTGCCCTAACGTGGATGGATAGACGGCGTAAAAACTTCAGAAAATTAACCATCACTAAATAAAGAATTGGAAATTAAAGTTCATGAATGGAATGTCGGAAATGTAAGGCTGGTAAACGGGGCGGATAAAGCTGTTCGATTTCCCGTTTATTTTGCCGTCGTACAAATGCATGCCATTCGCCTTGCAGCGAAGGATAAATTCCATCGTTATTATTTATTCTATGCACTTGAGTCTCTCGAGCTGATTGTCTCTCCTCAGACTCTTCCTGGGGTTGGACAACGTGGAATGGCTGGCTGGCTTTAAAGAATGAAAATGAACCTTTTGGTTTATGATTACGTGATACGTCACTAGAAATTCATCCACTTGGATATTCTTATCTTGTGACCTATCCCCAAAAAAGGATCGAAATTAAATTATGGGAAAAAGTAAATGGCAATGGGGTGTTAAAAAATATTTTTCATGCATCAGGAATGGGAAACTAGATTATATACAGCGCTAATGATTTGCTCCAGAATTATGATCAGGAACAATCAAGGGGCTACGAATGCATTGTAGATGCTAGAATTTAATATAATTTTCGATTTTATTTCCCAATTATATTAATTTCTATTCTTTGAATTTATATGATTGTATGTTTCTAATATTTATCTTTAATTCCGGCGAGTATGGCCTATGGAAGATTCGTGGGCTCCCACCACATAATTCACTTCAAAAAAAACGTATAAAACACTTCCCCCTTAAAAGTACTGTTTTCGTAGAATATTTTAAGTTGATTGCATTATAAATACACACACAGCTGCGTTGGCAGTTAATGGAAAATTGTGTATTTATTTTCATTCAATAGACGTTATTTTTTGTTTCGAAAACATGACAAGTCTTACTTAAGAATAAAATTTTAAGAACCTTTTGAGTTATAATTTCCTGTAATAGCTGTTGATTGAAAGTATATAGTAAATAAATTCTTATGATAATTAATTGTAAAAAGACATTGTCCTAATCATTAATAAAGTAATTTTCCATAGGTATTAAATAATTTTCGCGTTCCCTGGCTACTGATATGCTTGCTGCTAAAAAAAGGCGAAATTTAAGTTTAAGAATACCGATCATCTTATTCATTTTGATGTTTTCTTTCAGTTATAGCATGGGCTTGGGCAAACGTATAATAATCAGCTATAAAATATTGTGCAAAATTGCGTATTTTAATTAATCTGATTCAAATTTAGCGGAATGGGCAAGGGATAAAGAATGATGATATATTCATGAATAGAATAGTATGATTAGTACACTTATCGTGTGCAAAAAGAATTAACTGAGAATTTGAATGCGATAGTAGTAATATAAAAACCATAAACACAGTAGGTCGGTGTGGTAGGTAATGGTTGAGTTCACCCAGTACTGAGCCCGACAGCGTGAGAAATTCACACATCAGGTTAGTGGGGCCATTGCCTTTCCCTGTGCCGAATATGGTTTCCCAGGAAGATCTGGTACCCGAAAAAATCACATAGCTTGGGTGTAGCTTCAAGTGCCTAGAGAGGCTTCCCCGTGAATCGAGCCCGGGTCCTTCAGTCAGTAGTCCAACGCCATAACCCTGGACTGCCACAGCCCACAGTAGTAATATATGTGTTGAAATAAATAAGGTAATTGGGTAGGCGGAGTAAGGCCATCTTATTTTTTCAATCAATACCTTTTTTGGCAAAATTTTCAATCGGCGATTAGAGTCGTGGTCTTAGTCTTCTGCCAAACGAGAAAAAAATATTTTTGTGTTGACTAAGCTTTTATATGAGTGTCTGGTATCTAAATTTGTATGTTTCTGCTATGTTAATTGCACAAAATTACGTACCAATTTCTCCTGTTTCAAATGCAAATAGGGTTGCTTTCAGGTTAATTTTGTTTGTACAGAGGTCTGCTCTGAAAGATAATTAGTAAATTCCATTTGTAAGAGCAGCCAGCGTCTGCGTTATCCTCTTCCATTGCCTCAACTCCCGATTTGTGAATGCCTTCTTTCCCTGCCTTATCTATTTAACTGGCTGCTCTCCGAGACTCCTAAGCCCGTAGGCACTAAGAAGGAGTTCATTATGTTTCATAGACCTGCTCCCCCACCGCGTTCCCCTGAGGAAAAGCGGAATAAAAGAAACGCAAAATGAGATCCTCCTCTCGCCGCTAGATGCGTATCAGAAGGAGACATAGTGTAATACATGGCCTTGTCAATTAATGCGTGTTCAGGTTCGAGTTGCTTCGTCTCTGGCCCTATCTATTATCTTGGATATGTTAATGGAACTCGGCGCGGTTTGACTACCGCCAGGAATCGTCGTTTTAAATAATTGGACTTTCATGTTATATCGACGGGTTCCCGTATCGATTGAACGAATTTTTATGTGATCAACACTCCTTCTGTCGATCTCTTCCATTTTCCATTCCGTTCCTTCTTCGACCTAATTGGGGATTATTTGAGGGAGAAATGACGTGAAAGCCAGGGTACCTTGGAATGGATCGTGAGTTTTTTCATTCTTGCTCGTAATTCCACAGAAATGACGTCAGTGGCCTGCCAATGGTTTGCCATGATATTCTTGCAGGGAAACAGTCGTTATTGATTACTCTTCTGCTGCTGACGCAAATTTTTAAAAGAATACTATTCACTGCTCTGACTGGTGAGTTTTTGAAATATTTTCTTTTGATCAATGCAATGTGAGCTTATTAAGAGACTTCTGTCGCTTTGCAGGCCCTCAACCTTTTTTCCAGTCTTAATATTTTCCTACCTTGTGGTCGGTTGAAGTTGTAAGATTGTGATATAAGTTGATATTTTGTGGTTGGTTGTTTGTATTGTATTATCAGATGTTGAAAAATGAGGTTCACGGATTATATTTTCTGTAATATAGTATATCGTGCAATATTCGCAGAACATAGTGGACGTTTTAATTTGTGGAATTTTCTGGGATTCACTATTCTTTACCATACTTCCGCAACAGAAAAACCTTATTCTGATGCCTCGATGCGGATAAAATTCGTGAGTTTATCTTAGGGACCAACTCGTTACATTTCATACTTTTCATGTACTTCATCTTTATTAAAGCACTTAAAATTGCCTGTACTAAACGCCGCATGTTTTTTTAGTTATAAATTGATTCTTACGTTTTGTGGTTTTTAAATTAATTTTTACTTAATATCTCTCAGAAAATAAATCCTTACACCAAGGAATAATAATGTGTGTATGTACCTGTTAAATCGTTGAAAATATGGTTTTTGATTTTTCACTCGTTCAGACAGTGTCTTCTTGCAGTACAGAAAAGTAGAATTTATTATGTTCACTTCAACGCGTAAATACAAGTATGGTCATTGTATAAATTTGTCGCAGAAAATGTTTTTCGATTCGAAGTTTGTTATTAATGGAGGTGTCAGACGGAAGTCAACAAATTTGACTTAACAGTCGGTTGAACCGATTTGTGGAACTGAAGCTCATTATCATTAACGACCACGCCAAAGTACAAGGGCCTAAAATGCACTGAAACCTTAGCACGTTCCCCAAGAGCTCTTGTTTCCAGTTTATAGGAAACAATGACCAAGCCAAAAATACGTGGTTGTGTCAGTCATAAGACGGTTTTCACTTTGGCGGTAACAATAATCTTCCGTAACCATGAGGATATGGTAAAGAAAATGAAAAAAAACGACGGCATTCCTTCCCACTACTTTTCATGTTCCTACGCTTGCCTCCGTAATTACCCTGCCGTTCAATGTTTCTTTACACTGCAATCCATTATGCGAACACACTCCCATTGTCCATTGTCCGAAAGGACTTCCCTCGTTCCTTTTTATGCCGACCATTTTTTTGCCGTGCCCCTGTGGAAGATCTGGCATTTCTGCTTTCCACTTCCCCGTTTTTGGGTTCACTGACTCGAAACACTCGAGCCACGACGGAATATCAATTGTCTCTTAGCCCAGTGTACTTGCTTCATATTGTATCGCATGTCAGTGGTTTATGACTGTCATTTACTCTCGGGCATGTCTCTGATGTTGTTCCTCTTCAATCTTATATCGGTACGAGTGTTATTGTAGAAAATTTTCGGAATTATTAGAGTAGAAATGTAATGTGCGGGTTCTCCAATTGTTCACGGAAATATCTGAGATGAGGTACGATATATATTTTTTCACCTATTTTTGCGAATACGATGTAGCAGGTGGTTCTTATGAATAGCATATACATATTTATATTTTTGTCATTGATAAAATAATCTTGCTTCAACTCCCAATCAACTCATCTAGTTTCATTCGACTTATCACGTATTCTTTAAAAAAAATTCGCACCACCATTTTGTTTATATTGACTGACAATTTGAATAATTGTAACTGTATATTCAATTTCGAACCACTTCTGCAAAGTGTGAACGCTATTTTTTTCTGCATCATTTCTTTCGTCAATTAGTTTCGTTAATTTTAATTCTTTATCGCCCTCTTCCCCCACTCCTAGTTCATATTGTTCCTTCTGTCACATTCTTAAAAATCTCCCCATCTATCAGTACCTTCCCAATCCACGTACGTATGTGTCTTTTTAGAGTTTCCTCTAATACTCCCCCCACGCATTACTAGAATTATTTATGGATAGTAAATAAGTTTGAATGTCATTAACGGCCTGCAGCCGAGGTCGTACCTGTGATGTTTGGTTTATTCTAGATGTACACGGCCCACCCGATTAACCAGCACGTAATGCGAAAATAGTGGTCGTTTGGAATCAATAGGAAAGTGGAACCATCGGTAGCCTTTTCTGATCCGTGTTTCTGTAATATTTCACGAGGGTATAATTTAGGTAACCCCAAAATGTTAACATAGGTTATCCAGTGTTTATGAACAGTAACTGGAAGGTTAACGACAATTCTAGACACTGCAAGATCTACATTGTGCAATGCAATTAACCACTAGTTTGTGTGACAGCGGGTGATTTCAATCCAGGTATGAACATACAAAATAAATATGATTAAGATATTCAGTAATCACAAAGAAGTTTAATGTAATTCAAACTGTGTACAGACTGTCTCTATAAACATTTTACATGCACTAATACATCTAATGTAATAATAAGTTTTAAATGCTATTATAATCATGTGGGGGCAGCTTCAAGTAAATTTCATAATGGAAATTAGGTCACGCGTGGCACTAGATTCTCCTGGAAGGCAAAATACATGTTTTTATCATTATGATTTAATTTCAAACAATACCATTTCCCTAGCATGGAATTAATATTTATTCGGACAGATCCACACGAAGACGGCCTTTCTTATCTAGAGCAGATGTATCCTTCGAACTAATCACCGCATCTAGTAAGTCTTGGAATTAACAGCATCGAGCATTTTAACATGCAACGTATATTAATCTCAGAGGCAGACGAATAAACGTCTGCACTTGATCGTAAACTGTTTCGAGGTGACTGCCGACGCGTCCTTGTTTTGGTAAGTATATCAGTTATATGTATTATTCGTAGCGAGATCAATGGAAAACGGAAAACCGTGGTCCGGGCGACTACTCCAAGACCCTCCTATCACTGTTTCTATTGCACCCTATCTCAAACGAGCTTCCATAACTCAAAATTGTCCCTCACCATTAAGACCCTTGGTTCTGTAAGGGCGTGGTCAGTCGAATGGTTTTGAATAAAGGAGCTTTCTTTCATGATAGCAGCAGGGATTCATTCATTCGCTCTCGCCAAGGTATCCGGTTACGGCTGCTCTGTCTCCTACTATCTCGGCGCGTGGGCTACGATTCGATCGTCCTTAGGGACAAAAACAACGAGAAAAAAGGCGGTCATTTTTTGCATAAGTTTCCAGTCAGCGACCTGAATTTGCCCCCTTTTAAGTTATTGTAATTTTGTTGGCGATAACTCGTTTGGCATCTTTATATTGGTGCTCGTGGTGCCACTTGAGTCGAAGTGGAATGGTTTGCTTGTAAATACGTTCCTTTTGACTTCGCATCAGGTACAATATCTGAACTCTTAATTCTCACCGAGGTGTGAAGATAAAACTCTTGAAAATCGTAAATTTTATTCACTGACTCACCAAAGAAAAATTCTGTGCGCAAAATCTGTCTTTGATCATTTCCAGGCATAGAGAGATGTTTATTCCTTTTTTCCTGTTAGACGAAAACGTTTTGCACGTTCTATTAGCACTCAAAGAAAATTTATTTATTTTCCATTAGGCATTTATTTTTCCGAGATAAGACGATTTTCAAGCTGAGAATATGAAATTAAAACAAATCAGTTACATTTGGTGCATGATTTGGACGACTTTTGATGAGTATACTTTATTTTTTGTAAGACCCTTTATTCCACAACGCTATTATACATCATTATTGGATGCTATAGTTTGGTAATGAAATTACTTTGATATTGAATTCAATAATAAGCCCTAGTTAAGAGCTTATTGAATGATTTGATTGCTTAAGACTGGTTTCATCATTTAATATAAACTTGTAATGATAGAACTTAGTCCAAAGAGTTCATGTCCTTCGTTGGAGTATATTGTCTTGAGTAAGCCAGTTAGTGCTTTCTACTAGGTTTATTGAATCGAATTCGTAACATGGACTCTTTTGTGTGCAATTAGATGTGATTAATCAAATTAGAACTTGATCTACCTAGGCTTCTGTGATTTTTGAAAAGGCATTCCATGGAGTAGTATTTATTTACTTTACTAGGATGAGAAATACAGCAGATGTACGTATGCTAACTTGGCAATGGTTAATTCAAAATCAAATTAGGTGACCTAGAGCTAAGGATTAATATGCATTTCCTATGACTCCACGTTTGTTTTGAAATTTCCGTTTGAAGAGAATTGGTATCAAAATATTGATATAGATGACCTCATTACAATAAATGCACTAAATTGCCAATGGCTTGTTTTAAACATTTCTTTCTCCACTTATTTCTAAATGGAATTGAATAATTTATTTCTACAGCCACATTATTGTAAAAAATATATCTTCCGTAATGAAAAGGGATGGAAGTATATCTCTGTCGTTCTTAGATGAAGGAAATAGATATAGGCCTGCTAAATAGCATCGGGCTCTCCGTGTCCTAATTCCATTGGAATGTAGGCATGTGGAAAAGATCCTGGTTAAGCGAACTGTCGCTTGGGTACGTCAAAGCTGTCACTTCACCTCCCGCAAAATAAACACGCGAAAAGAAGGGAGAAGGAAATGTGCTTCATGTTGGCAAGGCGGGGAAATTTACCGTAAAAACTCTTTCACTTCTAGTTAAAGTTAAATGAATTTCTTTCCATGAGGCTTGCGGCTACTTTCACCAGAAACTAATTTTGCAGACTAAAGTCTCAGATCACTTAAGAGGATAGCGGAAACTGGTTCAAGTGTATCGGGTTTCCATCTCTTTTACATGCCGGTCAGAGGCGCACACCTCTCTCACGTCGGGATTGAGAAAGAGAGAATCAACCTTGTCACTCCCCTGTGTTACTTCTATTAGGTATCATGGACAATTGGAATTCTTCTTTGCATTACACGGACAATGCATCATTTTGAAAGGCTTTGGAAATGCGGATAATAAGACAAGAGGAAAGGTTTATCATAGTTATTGCTATAATCCGCTGCCCTGATTCTGTACTCAAATTCGAAATGTTGACGTGTCATCCTAAATGTGGTACGTGAGATGATGTAAGCGTTTCAAATTAACGCGTAGGTTTATCCTTGTTTATTCTAAATCAATAAAATGTCATAAGGGATAATTACGGTAAAGTATGTGTCAAAAATAACTCTGAAATTTTCATGCTAAGATATTTCGTCACGTCTTCGGTTTTTTCGTAGACTTCATAATTCTGTATTCGTCGTACATACCAAAGCGTTTGATAGAGTTAATTGGGAAAAATTAATGCGTGCATTGCATAAAATAGGAATAGATTGGAGGGACAGGAGGCTAATCCGCAACCTGTAAATATCTCAGACTGCTCAGGTGCGAGTGTGCAACGGAGAGTCCGGATGGGCAGTGTTAGGAAGAGGGGTAAGGCAGGGTTGCCCATTGTCACCGGTGCTGTTCAACGTATATGTGGAGGAAATGATTAAAGAGGCATGGGAGGAACGGGAGGTAGGAATGAAAGTCGGAGGGGAATTCGTAAAATCGGTTAGGTTTGCTGATGACCAAGCATTAGTTGCTCAGTCAGCCAAGGGGTTGCAAGCATTGCTGAGTGAATTGGAGGTTCAGTGCGATAAATATGGGATGAGAATCAATATTAATAAAACAAAGGTTATGCGATTTTCCAGGAAGAAAAAGGCTAAGCTAAATATTAAACTAGGCGAGGAAAAAATAGAGCAGGCAGAACAGTTTACATATCTCGGAAGTGTTTTGGACCAATACGGTCAAAGTGGTAGGGACGTAAGGAGAAGAATTGCGCTAGGCAAGGAGGATTTCTCAAGGAGGAGGGAGTTGATGGCGGGGACGTTGAGTAGAGATGTTAAGACAAGACTCGTAAAAACTCTGTTATGGGGCGTAGCTATGTACGGCGCGGAAACGTGGTCACTGAAGCAGGAGGATAGACGTAGATTGGAGGCTTTTGAAATGTGGATGTGGAGAAGAATGGAGAAGGTGAAATGGATCGAAAGGAAAACAAATGAGGAAGTACTAGAAATGGTGGGGGAGGAGAGGGGTTTGTTGAGAGAAATCCTATGGAGGCAGGAAAAATGGATGAAGGGCGTATTGAGCGGTAGTGGAATGTTGAAGAAGGTAATAGAGGGGAGAATGTTGGGCAAGCGAGGTAAGGGCAGGAACAGGATACGGATGTTGGACGGGATGAAGGGAGGAAAGAAGTACACAGAGATAAAGAGGGACCTGATGTAGATTAGGTTGCTGGATTTGGTTTTGTTTGGAGCTACAAAATGTTTATTTGATACAATGCAACAATTTCAGAGAGTAAAAATTATTCGCCTTGACCGGGATCCCGGTCAAGGCGAATGATTTTTACTCTCTGAAATTGTTGCATTGTAATGCACAAGTAGCGGATGACTCCGTTAAAAGTTACTGTTGCGGCATCTCCCGCAGTTTCTTTGAAATTTGTTTATTTGATAGTTGTGTCCATCCAAAAACCTACCTTAACCGGTAGATTACCCAAAAAACATATATACCAACGGTAAATATGATAAAATAATGAATGGCATTTCTTTATTATTTCTGTAACATAATAATTAGTATATGACAGTCCATTACGTGATTAATGTGCTCGTAACCTCGTACTACTGTACTCGTACCCGCTTACTAATGTAGTAATACTGCAAATGGTGTGCATATCTTTTTTTTCCTACACCTGCTAGGAATAGTTTACTTTTATGTAGTATTTACATGTCAACTTGATGCGCAGCTTTAGTCCATATAATTTAGGGGACCTCTACCTTAATACTTACGACCAATAAATGTGTCAGTGATGGAAAGTTATTTTTCTGAGGGAATTAAGCCTCTCTAAACCTCTCTTCATATTTCGTTCAACTGGAAGATACTCTTTACCATGAATTGTTTCGAGGAACAGGAAGGCGAAACGAATCGATCTTGACCGCGACGAAAATATTCTGGCCAGATCGCATGCGATAGCATTCTTACACCGACGTGAGTGATTGCCTATGCATAAAATTTGCCCGGAAATACCTGCCATTTCAATTCGCTAATTCGTTTTCCGTGCTCCGGCCGGGAGTTGAAGAACGCGACGAGAATTTGGAGACGGCTGTGCGGAGTCCATTGTGCAGGTAAAGCACCTTCCTCCGTCGCTGCCTGGAATCTAAACTCGCTCAGCAGGGTTCCGGCGACCAGCAACGGGAATCGAGCCACGGTTCCAGATCTGTTCGAGAGATGTCGCCTCGAGATCACCCAAGTGGCGCCTCGGACGAGAGAGAGGGTGTGGCGGCCGTCGAGCGAGAGAGAGAGAGAAAGTAATTCATTCCGAGCGCTAAAAACCCCGCTGTCTTCATCTTCCCCCTGCTGCCGTACACACGTAACGTACGTTTGTATTCGCATAACTCTCCCACCAGAAAGACTCACCTCTCCCTTCCGGCTTTATTTATGCCGTTTCCCAGTTTACATCTATCGATAATGGTACCCGCTTTGCGACATTGCTGTATACAGTTCGCGGGCACCTGACATTATTATTTGCAGACACTCACGCGTAATAATTTTCGTCCTCTTCCTTAGCTTCCTACTCCTCTCTTGAAGTAAGAATCAATTCTTTTTTAAATATTAATCTACATCTTGGAATATGTGTGCGCCTATAGGTTTGTTTTCGAGTTGTCGTGTTGACTGCCGTCTTGAGATTTTTATTGCAAACCGTCACGCGACATTTCGGGTTTGTGCTAATTAGGGCTTGGTCACAGAGATAAGAGTGAATTTATTTCCTTTTCCTGGCTTACGTTACCACTGTCAAGAGTAATTCAGAACGAAAGGTGTACAATTAAAGTAATTGGTTTATTGCCTGGAATTTTTATGTTGAGTTGCGTGGCAGCGATTTGGTTATCTAAGAAGTCGTATTTCTGCTTCAGAGTTATTTCGTCGTATTCATTTTTTAGGTTTAGTGGTTACATGGCGTATGCTCGTGGACGTAGTCAAGCCCACGCATCTCTATGCAGATTTTGTATGGACTTAGTACTTGGAACTTGTAAGCAGCGGATTCTCCCGTATTTCCTAAGATAAATTGATTAATTTGTTATGAATATTTTCCTGTTTCTTCCCGGTATCTCATAAGTTAAGCTTGAATTATTACCGCCCCTAAAATAAGTAAAATTTTGAAGTACCTTCCTCAAAATAGAACGTCCACTTGCTGATATCCCTTTCAGAATATTTAGTCAAAACTTGTCCGTGAAAATTAATGAATCGGTTGTATTATTTGGTTTGCTGCGGAAAAATGTTGTTTTCACGCTAAAATTCAGTTTGAGAGCTGGAAGTCTACGTAAAAACGTAAAATGTCAGTGATGTTTTTTACAATGAGGGGGAGAACCGAGTGAAAAGTAATTTTTAAAATCAAAATTTTAAAGTGTGCTTTTTTTAACACTAACAGTAACGTAAAGAATCCCATGTTTTTCAAAATTATATTGATTTTAGGTCAAATCCCAGTGAATTATTTGTTTCCCTCTGTATTTGCGTCAACCTTCCTTATTCACACCTTGCCACAGTTTACCCCCTGGAAACTGTCCGCAACGGCGCTCCAAGTGCTCCAAATGACCCAAACTGCTTTCATCGCTTCTTCGTCGTTGATGAATCCAATCATCGCCGCAGTTCCGTGCACGGGATGGGATCCCGAATGTCGGAAATACCTGTTGTTAACCGGTGCGCTCAAGAATCCGATTAATCAATTCCCCGCCAAATGCAGAGTTTACCCCTCCACTTCACTTATCCCTCTCCTCTCCCCCAGGAATCGGCCGCAGAATTGGGATTCCGGTCCATTTGGGCGGACAGGAGGCGCCCTCCAGCGATTTCGCTCTGTGAGGAATGACATACCCCCCCACCCTTCACACTCGACCTCTTACAACCCCCTCTTCAACTCCACCCCTCTTCACCTCTACCCTTCCCGCTTTCGCCGGATTGTAAACACGGGAGGTCGCTGGAACGTGCGGGTGCTAATCCGTCTCTCTCTCCCGTCGTCCCCTTGCTCCTTTCACCACTCCCCAGCCATCGTGCAAGCCACCTAGTCACACACCCTCCCCCCGCTCCCCAAATACGCAGATGCCCTTGGATGCTCTCCGTCCACGATTGCTCCGTGCTCAACCTACCCGAAAGGCGACTCCCTTCCGCCCTTTTCCGTCTGATTTTTTTGTCCACTCCACCATGAGTATCCCCGAGCAGGGTATCACCTTGTAATGATACATTAATTAAATTTAAGCCCCACGTTTCGCGAAGAATCCGAAATATATGGGGAGTGGACGCGTTACATTATTAATGGAGTTGTGAACTACTAAATTCACGAAACTTATGTTCAAGACTTGCACTATTAGATAATTACAATTCATAGGAGTTTAACGCGGAGGATCGATTTTAGACTAGCGTAATGCACTGGTAGGGGAGATCACAATGAGAAGTTGGGGAAATTAATCGCTGATTAGAAGGATATGTGAAGATCTGTTTCCTTCGCACGAGTCGTCATCGTTGAAATACCTGATAAACACTCTATGTATCATTCGAATTTCCCTAAAATGGAATTATACCATCCTTTATAATGGCTGGTGACCTGACATCCTGCTACACACCCTCGTTGTAGCTTAAATGATAGATGTGCAATAGATTTAGATCCTTGGGCAGTTACAAGGCACTCGACCGGTAATGGAGTTTGCCCATTAACTATGTGGCCTTTTTCCACATACTGCATGTCCAGGACTACGGTTTTAGATTGCTGACTCGAAATAATCAAGCAAACAAATGTGCGATGTTAGGAACATATATTATTATTATAATTTGGGGAAAATTCACCTAACTTAATCTTTCGTTGAGTCTCGAAAAGATTGAATCATGCATTAACTAACAGGACGATGAGGAAATATTCCGTAACGCAGGTGGATATACATGTATAGTAATCTACGATGTATTCATTTGTAATACGCTATATGTAGCTATTTTACAAGTGCTTCTTGATGACGTTCATGACATCCTCGACGAAATCAAAGGATAAGTTATCTGATGAGCGATCGGTGGTCCAAGATTACGGATCCCTATAGTGATTTGCATTGAATCGTCCACCATTGTTAATGCGATCCACGCTATGTTAATGCGATCTCCGTTCAAATCTTCTTTTTCAGTGTCTACTCGCATTAATGTCTTCCGGTGAACCGTTTCTAGCAATTGGTCCGTGACCTCACTCTGCCTTCTTTCTTGCCTTCCGTCCGCCTTTCAATCCTTTTTTGTCACGCTCCTCAAAGCGAGCCCACGCCATTAGGAAACATCCGATTAATTTTCTTCTTCTTGTCATCCGCCGAAGAAAGAAATAAAAAGAGAAACGAGTCAGGATCATTTCCAACTCAGTGGATTATGCAGAAAAGCCACTTGATCATTGATGCTGTGACGTTGAACAGACAGAGCCGAGCACCTCTAACGGTCCACACACGTATGTGCGCACTCGCCTGCACTACAGGTGTCTTCTTAGTCTTCTCCTCCCGTCTTCGGGTTCCTCAATTCTTTACCCCCACTTCCCTGAAGCTTCCTCCTCCCCCCCGGCACCCTCCCTCTCCTTCACACCGATTCCTCCCTTCTCCCCCCGCGGCGCGCTGGGAGACATCCCCGCTGCGGCTGACAACCCGGGGTCGCCCCCGGGGTCAGGCGCTAATTCTCTCGCCGACGCGATATCCTTCGCTCTCTCATCTCCCAAGGTGCCCTCCCGCTCGCCTCCTCACCCTCTCTCCTTTCTCTCTGCCCTTCGCGGCGCGCTGACCGCTCTTACTCACCGCCCCCGACTTTCCCGAGGGTCGAGGAGGTCGCCCGAGGGGCGCGCAACGGATGTGTGGGCGTCGCGGCAAGGTGGGGAGGGATGCGTGGGCATACTTACCGAGGTGGTGGATATGGGTGCATCTCACGTTACGGCTTCGTACTTCGTTCTCGAGATTAGCTGTCTGAATGCATCGGAGCATACCTCGAGCTACATGGTTATTACTTTGAGAACTAGTTTTTGTTCAGGAACGTTATACATTTTCACAGAGCTTTGGAGGTGGGATTGTTTCATTTCTGGATGGAAATCACTGGATATCAAGCAATTTCAAATAGAGCACAGCTCTATGTAAGAGGTTTTCGTTCTACTCCTTTCAACTGAATTTCCAACTCTTAGTTGCTTTATGGGAGCATTTTTTTCTGCTGAGTTTGTTTGCTGATCTTCTGTAATTTATTAAATTTTATTTAAAAATTTTTTGGTTTTTGTCGACAATTAAGCATAAGATTTTTTCTTTTTTCATAAACAAATTTCAGTCGTCATTCATACTTTTACTCAGTCGAAAATGACTGATATTGATGGAGTCTCGAATCCCAGTCTGACAGTTGTCAAAATTAACATAATTGATAACTTCCGGTGCGGAATCCAGCAAAAACATTGGTGACTCACTAGAGTTGACCACATTCTTTTCACTGCTGATAAATTATATTAAAAATGACATAGTCGTGAGTTGCTAAAACTCCAATTTGCCTTCCGTCTCCACGCAAAGGACACGAAAAGGCGACAGTGGCGACTTGGGCTGTCTACAAAGTAAAGTTTTAATTTAGACAGAAGAAAAGAGTCTGAATTATGAACTCAATAAATACACAAGTTTCCCCGGGGTTGAATTTCTATGTGAAATCTCTTAAGAAGAATTTTAACCAAGGACTTAGGGCGGCAAGAACATACTACCAGTTGATAAGTGTCGAGACAGTTTTTCAGGGTGGATTATTTAGTGTGAAGAAAATTCCTGAGGAATGCTTGTGTTTATGCTAATTTCGAGATGAAGCATTGCGAGAGCCGAATTAAGTTAAGAGGAGGGCGTATTAAAACATGTACAGGAAGTTGTGAGAGAGAATTTTGGAGGTAACGAGAAATGCATAGCAGTTGCTCAGACTTATAGGACATTAATAATTATTAATAATCAATTGTATTAATAATTATTATTAATAATTATTAATAATATCAATAATAATTAATTAATAAAAATAAATTTAATAATTATTATTAATAATAATGACAATTATAATCAAACAGGAGAGAAATATAGTATGTCTCGACTGAGAATTCTTCGGTTGACGACCTACGAGGTCCAAAGGAATCGGAAAAACCTCTAACGAATCAACATTATTCTGCTGCTATTGATCATATAATGCTACTGTAAAAATATGGTGAAAAAGTACGTGTTAATAGAGCAAGGAAGAAGACACTGAATCTCAACAGAATTATAATATAATAATAGAATAATCTTGGCCATCGATTCATATAACGCTTACGAGACTATTGTGGTGGAATGCTGCATATTCTTGGTCATGCCTCAGCGGCCTACTAATTGATATCGCAGAGCTGGTTCATATGGCTCGAAAGATTGTAAGTGCAAATAAAATGGCTCCGTCTATGGGAACTAGCAGACATGTATTTGGCCACTGATAATGTGTGCACTAATAAGGTAAAAGGAATGGTGATGCGTATTAAGCAAAAAGATTTGGCAGAAATCAGCCACATTTAAATATCTTATATATTCATTTGGGATTGAGACTGTGGAGTGGTGAGGGATTGGAGACACGACTTGTATTTAGGCAGGGGGAGGAAGGAAAATGATTGCCTGCGCACTGAGCGAAGGATAAGGGAAGTATATGAAAATTCAGGTATTTTAATGAACATGAATCCATGCCATAATTTATGGAGAATATATGCCATTTTAAGTTTCCGATATCTACCATAATACTATAAAAATACGTTATATTTATCAAATAATTCTAAGGAATTATAAAGGTAGTATGGGGAATAATTCTCGGAACTCTATATAAATATCATTCGTATGTGTGGCATGAAAAAAAAAGCATTTTTGTTTCGCATAGCAAGAATGAAAAGGATTAGCAGTTAAAGAGTTAATGGCGAGACAACATTTCATATTACTAGAAAAAATATTCGATGAATTGATAATCCTGGCTTGCATCCAGTTTAAATTTATTTTGAGAGAAATAATAAACTGAATAATTAATAAAGCCTTTCATTATCTAAAATGCACGTGTTATATATTTTAGTTAAAATAATCATAAAAAATGTTTAACCTCTCGGGAAACTTATCTTCAAGCCATAAAATTATACCCATGGTTCGGAAAAACAGATAATACTTTTTAATCTGAAATTCTTTTAAACGATGTCATTTCTTACTATTAGTCAGGGGGTAGTTTAAAATTCGTACTCAATGGTCTAAAGTAACAATTTTTTTGAGGTGTTAGAAAGATGTGGTTGCTACCCCTGTTATGCTCGTAAATTATATTTGAGGTCAATATTCTTAGATTTCCACACGTGAAGGAAGAATTTGGCTGAAAAAAGGGTGTCGGGATATGCAGTGAGATACGCGCGACTTCTTTAAAAACGAGTCATTTCAGAATTTCTGTTGCGGCTGATAATTGTTGATGAAGTTCTTCCCCAAAAGTATTTATTGTACTCACAGATGGGAAGTTTAGTGGGGTCATGAAAGTTATTCGTTGATTATCGCATTATTTTGAACAGCAAAAAAGTTTACATGAATGGTGGCAGGAGAAGCTGTAGTAGCTCTCACCGCTTTGGTTACGTTTTCAAAATATTTCGTCTTCAGGAGTTTTGTTTTTAATGTGTTTAATAATTACATGTATTCGTTTTTTAATGAACATCATTTTCAAATATTTAAATTTTAATTCCATGTAAAAACGATGGAGCAAGTACTTGTTGTTCAAGACCTAAACTCTGTATTTTAAGCAAATATTTTTTACCGTGCCACTTTTCACATTTCCTGGTTGAATTATGCGAATTCAGTGATTAAAAATGGTTCCATTTGAAAAAGGTGTCACCTTTGGCAAATGAGGTTTTATCTTAACTGTAGAGTGAAATGCTAATTCGGAAAAGTGTAAGATGTGGGCAGTCGGCGTGAAAACCAGGTTTCTAGTGTACTTTGTCTGACACGTTTAAGAGATCAGAAATGTGTGGTTGTTATATGGGAATCTTATGGCCTCCAGCCTTAAGTGGGGATAATGAATTCTCGCGCATAACGCTTACCGTGAGAGGCTGAAGTGAAGTTCCTCTAAGACCCAAGTTAAGGTTCCTTCTTCACTCATCCTTTATTCCTTATTTCTATCCTAAGTACCCCCTCGCATACTGAATGTTGTAAAAGACTTCAGTTTGTAGCTCTATCGCTGAAGTAATCCCCACGTACTAAAGGGGCAGGACACTGTCAATACTTACAGTATTTGAATGCATTCCGGGAGAGGTGATTGTATCACCTGATTGCCTTTACAAGATAAGGGTAGAGTACTCCAGCAGTCGTGTCTTAAAATACCTTTAATCCTGGCCCAGTGGAATAGTCTTCTTGGATTTAGATTACTCCGTTCTTAATCTCATGATTCATTTCGGTCGACTTATTTCCTTTTTTTTCAAATATTCCACGTTTCATTTCTTAACATGCAACGCGTGAAGTTCCGAGCGACAAATAATCTCCATAAATTAGCCGTAATCCCCTAATTTTTTCGCTCTGTCTTTATTGCACATCACGCCTTTTAGAGCTCTCTGGACTTGTGTGTCGTAAACTGATCAAAGCAAATTCAGAGTGACACTTACTATTCAATCGTAAACTATTTGTATTGTCTGTATCGTAAACTATCTTCTATTTGCTCGATCTCTGCAGTGTATCTACTCACTAAATCATACATAATTTTTAGAAAGACCTATTGGAAATAGTTTGTGAACATTTTTATTTAAATATGAACATTTCACGTTCTTCTACGCTCATGTATTGGAGTAAGCTCCTTTTTCATTGCTGGCAATAATTAGAAGTTAATTCGTGAATTTTATTGAATGAAGCTTTGTGAAAAATGCTCTTAATGCAAAAACGTTGTGACTGTTTTAAACCGCTATTTGAAGTTAAACGCTGGGGTAAACAATTACCTTAAATGAAAAAAGTATAACAATATTTTTCAACGAATATAGCTTTAATTTAAACGGACTTTTCGAAATATTTATTAGTCGTACGAGCCTCGTATTTGGTACCATGATCATTGATATTTCAGTTGAATCACCTTGCTTATAATAAAATGTATTGGCATTAGCATTTTTATTACATAGATTTCACCGTAACTTATATTCGGTGAATAATATCTAGTTTTTCTATTATCTACTACATGGCTCGGTGTGGCATATTACCTTCCTGTACGATAGTATTTAGTTCATACCTCAGTTTTTATTACAAACCGCATAATTAATGGTCTCTCTAATAGTTTAAGAGAATTCACGAGATTAATTCTTGGCGATCGACCGTTAAAGAGTGCCCGTAGTCTAAATTTTTCCCGCCCCATAATCAGCAATAACACGGGAATACATTTATCGGTCTCTCGAGGAAACATTCATCTCCCAAACACTCCCGAGAAAATCCCATCCATTGTTCTTCTCTCATGTCAATGCGATTTTATTACGCCATCTGACGAGATTAAACGGCCACTAAAACGCATTGTCACGTGCTATAAGTCTTCGTTTGCTTCGCGTTACTCGTTGAACGGACAGACACTAAAGGCAGTCCTCGCAGTAACACGGTCCTGCGACAACGCAGATGGCCGATTGGACAGGCTTGAAATGCCTCCTTAACTCACGGAGCTATTAATTTAACCACTTGAATATAACTGCTCTTTCCGTCGTGGTGTTCTTTTGATCTTCACTGGTATTCCATTAGATATCTTAGCGAAGGAAGCATGTTTCTTCATGAAATCCAGATTACCAGACTTATTCAGGCTTATTCAAGATACCTCAATCGGAAATAATCGGCCATATCCTTCGCGATTTTGATTTCAAGTTGACTCGGTTACTGAGAGTAGGTCTTTCTAAAGTCTTCCTTTCCCGTCTCCCCAGTTGCGATTTAAAAGTGAAACAAGCTTGACTAATATTTAAATAGCTTTGCACAGAGTCTAGGAAAAAATATAAAAGTAAAAATTGATCGTGGAAAACTCAATATTAATGTAGTCTAAACACAGACCAAGTGAGGTACCACCGGCGATAGAAACTATTGCTGTACACTCAAGTGAAAATATCGTATTATTCTTTAGGAAGGTAGTTGGACACGAATTCCATTCAATGCTTTTCTTTCTGAAATATACCAGATGGGAAATTACTTCTCTTTGATCACTCTCCTTACGTGCCACAAATTTTCCTTTACCTAGTAATCGGGAAAGAAATTTGAGCATTGAAGGAATGTTTCGAAACCAGAAGTTGATTTTGAAGGGGGCGATTTGAGATTTTAGCATCATGTATGGCAGGTATAACTTCTGCATTAACAAGTAGTCACAAGATGCGAAAGAATTACTATCGATGATCGGTATCTCTTCCACTGTATCATAAATAACTTACTTTTGCGGGCCCTCATAATGAATAGAAATTTTCCTGTGTGAATTTTTGCATGTTCATGCATTGATGCACTTGGGAAGTTTTCCGTATTCTAGGGACGGTGGTTTGCTCTTCGCTCGTGTGGTTGGTGGGACGTATACATGAGAGTTTAGTATTTAAAAGCTGTCAGCTCACAGCCCTGGAATGCGATCCTTAAATAAATCGCTATTGGTCACAAAAAAACGGCTCCTCTGTAAACGGATTCACTTTGGTAAATTATTTCAGCACCATTTTTATCTCGTGTGTAGCTCTCCTGCCCACACTCCCTTCAAAGATATCACTTCCCACCGACGCACTAAATCTCTGTCGTCAACGTTCCCTTCTTGACTATTTGACACCTCGGAAGGGTTCTTTTCTAAGAGTGGAATTAATCCTACCCTCGGCGCATACCGAAACGCCAGCCTCCCACCCGGTTAAAGAGTCCACCTCCGCGGGGGTGGGAATTTTCTCTCCTTCCTTTTCCGTCCGCCACCACTACCACCACCGGATGAGACCGCAGCTCAGTCAACCACCCCTTTTCTCCTCCCGCCCACGGCGCAGACGGAAAATTCCCCTTTAAACACCTGTTATTCTCGCCTTTCCCTCTCCGCATTAGCTCCGGGAGTCGGGTAGTTTTTCCATGCAGCTCTCCCTCAGGGTGGGGAGGACTCAAAGTTTGGGGTTGAGAGAGGGGCGACTGAAGAAGGAGAGGAATTAAAAAAGTGGGGTGGCGGGAAGGAAGAGGTAACTGCATAAGGAAGGAGAGAGGAAGCGTCAAACGTGAGTCTTACAACATTATAGCCTAGAGTGAAAGGACATCAGGTCGTCGGGCAGGGAATATTAATCTGCATTTAGAGATTTCGGATAGTTATGCTCAGCTTGGAGCCAAATAGAGATGGGCAAGTAAGGAATAGGAGCGTGATGATAGATTAGAAATTGTTATTTTATTAGCAGTAGTCTACTGGCTTAAGGTAGGCGTCTGATGGAGCTTTGCATTACACAATAATGTAATCCAAGACCCTGACCAAAATGACAAAGACATCTTTAAACCCGTTGCTACATAAAATAGTAACTGATTAATGAGCAATGCACACTCCTTTTTTCATCTTAAACACCTATTATTTTCCTCCTGCTACCTTGCTTTTCCAACATTCTCCCCTCTGTTACAGTCTTCAGCACCCCACTCAGTATATCTGTCAATCACTTAACTTGCATTCTTCAAATCTCTTCTTTCCATTTTCTAAGTCCATTTTTCTTCTCCTATCATGTCTATAACTTCACGGTTTGATTTTTCTAGATCAGAAATACAAATTTTTATGTAGAGAAAAAAACGCTTGGAGTGATTAATGCGAAATCAAAGCGTTTTTTTGTTTACGAATATTTTGAATTTGAAAAGAAAGTAATACATTTTATTTTACGAAATACTTCAGAATTATTTTTATTTGGGATTAATTTTCTGTTTGGAAGGTTAGCCTTTAACTAGATTTAATGAACGGTTTACATAAACGTATGAAAACGTTGGGGAGATTCGAGATACAAATGTGATTGAAGTTTCTGGAGGAAATTGGAAACTCAACCAAACCAATGTAAAGCTGATGTACTACATGCTCAGAAATACTATCTAGTTTTATTAGGATTGGGTTCAATTTCACGAGTCGTCGAAATATTCCTCATAATTTAGCTAAGAATTGTTTCGCGGTTTCTCTCTTCATGCTGTCCAGTTACCTGCCATTCTTTTAATTGGTTCATAGTCCCCTTCGCTGACCTCTTCTATCACCTCCTTGTGCCCTATTCATTTTAGAATTAGCATTGAAAAAGTTACTAAAACAGCTTGAAGTTTTGTCAATTACAAAAATACTCCATTAGGATTAGACAACCTTACATTAAGCTCTTTCCCTGTTCTTCTCAATATTCGTTACTCTAACACATATTTTTTGCACAATCCCTTTGCATTAATTCAGTGGTTTTTTTTACATGTAACCTTAAAACTATGTGATAGCAGTAAATTGTGTGAGAATTCCATATTCGCTATGGGTATTAAAAAATACATCATGACTATATGGGTGACGAGGAAACCAAGGCAGCAATGAGTGGGTTGGGGATGAGGGCCGGTAAAGTGAGAGAGACGATCCCAAATGCGGATCGAAGGCGACTGCTCATGGTATGGAGTCAACGGAGATTTATCTTCCGCCCGGACGGGGAAGTCCACGCAACTCAGTCTCGACTACTGACCGCAACCACGCGACCCTACTCCCCTTCGAGTCCTCTTGGAGTTCGCTGCCGATTCTCTCTGGTCCCCACAACCCCATCACGATTTTCCTTTCCAGTAGGTAAGCGTATATTCAGTCTTAGTGCTAACTCTAAGACTCCACCTCACGTCTTATCGACGTGTGCCTCTTGAAAAATGTTTGCGAATGATACGCACTGCGGCCACTTAACGTATCTTTCTTTATCACTTCACAACAATACTTCCGTTTAGCAGTCTTCTCAACCTAGGCAACCCTGGTATTCTAGTCACATCATTAACGTAGCACATCTTCCGGCGAAAAATTAACTATTTGGTTTTTATTCCTGAAAGGGACTATCACTTGTACTTGAAATAACTCTTTTACTTACTCTTTGTATCAATTTCGTCAAATTGTTACAGCAGTTTAAAGATTTAGGCGAACTTGGAAAAAACTTAGCTTTGATTTTCTTTGTAATGAATAACCTCTTGATAACCTGAGTTATAAATCTAACGCCAACACCTGATGATGATGCGCAGCATCGAAACCATGATCGTATTGTGTTGAAAGTGTCTGGAAGTGTAAAGTTTTCCTTATTTCTTACCCTCAACCTGAGTTATGTTCATTATTCCTATTATTACATGCATAAAAATCTTAAAAAACCCTAATGATATATTCATATGCTTAGATTATTTAAAATATTTAATTTCAATTGGTTCCCATACAATTTGATTCTGTATGTTCGGATTAATATTTTACGCATGGCATGGAAAATTCTGTTAATAATACCATGAGAAAAATGTATTATGTCCAGCAGAAATAATCATAATTAAATATAACCGTTTTCCAAGGGAATTGGAGTGGCGTGGTGGATAGTGTATTGATTTCCCCACTCGAAGGCCCAGATTCGATTTTCTACCGTGGTCGAGTTTTTCAGAGATAATCCGATCCATACTTGGGCACTAAGAGGAGAGCATTTGGAAGCAATGAGGAAAGTAGAGTGCTCCGTGCGTCGGATGGAATGTTAGGTCGTAAAGGACGTGAAATTGTGGACATCTAAGTACCTTCCATTAAGAGTGGGTTTATGCCGACGCCGGGTTTTTCTCTATCCTTCGCCAATCTCATGAAAATCCTACCTCTACTATAATATGCACCCATCTCAAATGACCCACATGACCTCAGCTCTCAGTCGCCTCCCCTAATAACTGCTATTTCGTTTTCTATAGTGAGTGCCATGTACCAATTTATTGTTGTGAAGTATTGGCTTAAACAAATTTTAATAAGGTATGTAATTTTTTTCTGTCTTTTAGTTCATATTAAACGAGAGAATAATTTTTCATGATATTAATATAGCGAGCAATCAGTAAAAAACAATAAAGGATACTTGAAGGCGTGTGCCGGATACGTCGACATCGTAAATTTTGACATTTTGAACCTCATTTTAGTGAGCGTAGTCCGTCACTCCTCGCAGTTATCTCAGCTCCCATACTCCATGCTCTCATTGGTCGTTACGAAACTGCGAACCCCCCCTCCCCACATTCAATCGCGTGACGTAATTTATGACGGCGCCAAGCCGTCGTTTTTTTTGTACCTCCAAGAAGACAAACACATTTTCCCGTTCTGCTGGAACCCATCCCTTTGTCCCGACGAGGACCACCCTGGAGCCAGCGGGGCTGCCCCACGGGCTAAGGGCCCAGACCTGAAGGGTGAGCTCTTTGATAAAGGGGGCGGGGGAGTGGAACCAGTAGGGTTGTTACGGCTGCAGAACGTAATATCCGAACATGTCCCGTCCACCTTAAACTAACAGTGCGCGCACCCTTTCCCCGGACGCATTGCCCACCATCCCCCCTCTTACTCCTCCCGAACACGATTTATAATCTGTCCCAAGGGAGAGAGTGTGAGCGGTCGGGGGAGGACGGGGGTGGGGAGGAGAGGGATAAGAGGAGGCTGAGGGGGAAGGTGTCGGCAAATGCGAAGAGTGGCAGCGACGGCGGTGGTGGAACCGTCTAGTCGTGGTGGAGGGGTGAAATGACGTGAATTTGTAAAGGGGGTTGTTTCGAGTCTTGGGGGAGGGGGTGGTTTCATAGGGGGGGAGTCAGAGAGTGGGAGGGAGGGAAGAGGGTCGGAGGGTGCGCTCGGACGGGTGTAGTGGGCGAAGGATGGGTTTGAGGAGTGTGGGGACGAACCTTACGACGACGACGGGGTGGCATGGGAGCTGTGGATGAATGTGTGTTTGAACGTGCGCGTGTGTGGTTGTGAGCCTCGCTGTCGAGGGTGGGTTTTCGGGTTGGGAGTTAAGGTTACCGTCTCTCTCGAACTGGAAAAGATACGGCCCTTGTACCGCGTGCAGATTGTCCCGGGGCACTCCACTTGTGTTTGTGTGTGGGAGAAGCCCAATCCTCTAACCCCGCAAGGGTTCCCTTCGCGCAATCCTCACTACCTCAAGTGTTGAGAGCCTTCGTCTAGGACTTGCGGAATGACGTGCTACATCGCCCTCCCTTTTAAATGCTCGTGGTTTTTTGGCTGGCTCTGAATTTATGTTTGCGTCTCCCGGGCAAGGGATCTTCTCCCCGTCGCTCCTTTTCCTTGTTATTTTTTCGATGCCTTTTTACTCCTCACCTCCCTTTAATCTCGTAGCCCCTACCGTGAGCCACTTCGTAAGGATGGTTGGTCTTAAGAGGCAATCCTTGTTTTCCTTCAAGATCTTTGTCTGAGCACAGTCGGTTAGAGTATGTTTCCGTTTGTTTCATTGCAGCAGGTGCCGTAAATTGAAGTCAATTTTATAATTCATCTTGTAATATGCGTCGGTGTTCTACCCGAAGGTATTGGGCACCACTGGATGGCGGTAGGTGTGACGAACATTTAATGAGATATGGTAGCCAGAGGAGCATAGAATTTAAGAAAAAAAGAGAGGAACAAGAAGGAGACGGAAACTTGGGTGTGTGATAGGAGCACGAAAAACTTGTACCAAGAGGATAAACTAGTCTTCTTGATTCTTGAGGGCTGCGGTCGAAGGAAAAATGTAATTGGACACATAGTAGATAAATCTGAATGAACCGTAGTTTTACGGTATTGAAAAAACTGCAGGCAATGTCAAATATAATGCCTTATGGAAAATAGAGATGTAATATTTGGGAAAGAGAGCATTAGTTATTACTATTGAAACGAATTTTGACTTGTCCGTGTACGTGTTACTAACCAGATCCCTAAGGGTTGAAATTTATACTTGACCATTTCATTTGAGTATGTATTGGGAATTCATGCTTAAGTTTTTGAAAATTTGTTACTCTATCCCGCGTGTTCACTGCCGTTCAAACTTTGGAATTTCAAATCTAAATTTTTCAGTTAGATAGCTCTGAACAAAGAGAAACTCTTTCAGATTTCATTCATCCCCTACAAATCATTTATTTCTCTTCCATAACATTTTCAATGTAAAAAATTAATTTTAACGTAAATTGGAATTTTACTCATTCGAAAAAATTTCACGACAAATAGTCCGCAAGTAATCAATAGTATCCCCCCCCAAGTCTTCATTTACATACATAGGTTTTCCTCTCTCCTCTTTCGTGTTTTTGTTTCGTTTGTTTAATGCCTTTTGCTCCAGCTTAAAACATAATAAATTAGAAAGTGCGCAAGGATTTAGGAAAAAGGTATTTGTTTCCTATTTTTATATTTTTAAGTTAACATTGAATCATATTAATTATGATTGTGTCAATATAATCCTCATCAATTTTCTCCAAATATTGATAATTCGCATAATGGATTTTCCAAGAATAATTTTCCTTCGGTACATCACCTCTGGCCGGAGGAGTTTGTGAGGTCTGTGTTAGCTTCTATTCTGAAAGGGATTATGGCTGCATCAAGTGAGGATTACAGAACAATAAGTTTGGTATTCCACGCAGCTAAAGTTGTTCTCAGCATCAAAAACAAAAGGATGGCGATCAAGGCAAATGATTACTAAAGGCATGATCAATTTGGGTTTCGGAAGGGGAGAGTCACGCGGGATGCCATGGCAGTAATGGAATCACTAATCGAGAGGAATTTAGAATACAATCAGGACGTATCTGCCTGTGTCGTAGATTTCGAAAAGGCGTTCAATAGACTTAATTGAGAAAAACTCTTGCCTACATAGAAGAAAATAGGAATAGATTGGAGGGACAGGAGGTTAATCCGGAACCTGTACATATGTTAGACTGCTCAGGTGCGAGTGGGGAACGGAAAGTTCGGATGGGCAGTGTTAGGAAGAGGGGTAAGGCAGGGTTGCCCATTGTCACCGGTGCTGTTCAACGTATATGTGGAGGAAATGATTAAAGAGGCATGGGAGGAACGGGAGGTAGGAATGAAAGTCGGAGGGGAATAGGTAAAATCGGTTAGGTTTGCTGATGACCAAGCATTAGTTGTTCAGTCAGTCAAGGGGTTGCAAGCATTGCTGAGTGAATTGGAGGTTCAGTGCGATAAATATGGGATGAGAATCAGTATTAATAAAACAAAGGTTATGCGATTTTCCAGAAAGAAAAAGGCTAAGCTTAACATTAAAAGAGGAGGGGAAAAAGTAGAGCAGGTAGAACAGTTTACATATCTCGGAAGTTTTTGGAAGTGTTTTCTCAAGGAGGAGGGAGTTGATGACGGGGACGTTGAGTAGTGATGTTAAGACAAGACTCGTAAAAACTCTGAAATGGAGCGTAGCTATGTACGGCGCGGAAACGTGGTCACTGAATCATGATGATTAAAGTAGATAGGAAGCTTTTGAAATGTGGATGCGGAGATGGATGGAGAAGGTGAAATGGACCGAAAGGGAAACAAATGAGGAAGTACTAGGTATGGTGGACAAGAAGAGGGGGTTTTTGGGAGAAATCCAAAGGAGGCAAGAAAAATGGATGAAAGGCGTATTGAGCGGTAGTGGAATGTTGAAGAAGGTAATAGAGGGGATAATGTTGGGCAAGCGAGGAAAGAGCAGGAACAGGATAGGGATGTTGGATGGGATGAAGGGAGGAAAGAAGTACACAGAGATGAAGAGGGAGCTGATGTAGATTAGGTTGCTGGATTGGGTTTTGTTTGGGGGTTTTTGGGAGAAATCCAAATGGGGCAGGAAAAATGGATGAAAGACGTATTGAGGGGCAGTGGGATGTTGAAGAAGGTAATAGTGGGGAGAATGCTAGGAAAACGAGGAATGGGCAGGAATAAGATGTTGGACGGGATAGAGGGAGTACACAGAGATAAAAAGGATTTGATGTAGAGCAGGTTGCTGGATTGTGTTTTGTTGGGAGTCACAATATATTTATTTGGTAGTTGTGTCTGTTCAAAATCTACCTTAACCGGTAGATTACTTAGTATTAATATCACCTTCCAATCACGTATTTAAGCATCACCGGTGGAATGCTAAAAGATTCCATGGGAAATGTGGGATAAGGGGATTTTTAAATGCTGATTTTTATCACTCCTTGTTCATCCTTGGTGTAGTAATTCTCTGAACATTAAGAATTTTACTAGGCTTGCGCGAGATTTTACCGCATACGCCAAGGGTTATGTCGGCATACGGTGAAACACAGGTGCAGCGGAAAATGATTTATGAAACCGTTAGGTGGGCTCTTTATAGTGTTCTTCACGATTCGCTGCTATATGCCATTCCCTTTACTCAAGGAATACCATGAAATTTTCCAATCTTGTAACAGAATTGCCGTAGCGAAAAGACCTCGTTGTAGCAACTTCACGGTATTTTCTAATCAGCCACCGGTGCACAGTGTTGCTTATGGAGAGTGTAATGGAGATAGATGAAGGCGGGATCGAAGTGAAAGGACTAAGGGCTCCAGGAGTAAAGAGCGGGCTGGTATTCCCATTCCAATTGCTATTTGTTACCATGAAGGGGGTAGGAGCGAAGGCTGGGGAAAGTTGCCTCTTAGGCTCATAAGTGGTTCGTTCCTGGGTGCAGTTACCCTAAAATGCTAGCTTATTTCGCGATGGGATAATACAAAGCCGGCAGATACGGTTATAGTGGTAGAACCTTTTCCTTGAGGATCATATTTCCAACTGTCCTTTTAAGTTTTGTCCGACGTTGGTGTGTTTGATGCTGGAAAGCCCTCAAAAAATTCGTTACAGCCGTTTAGTTTTTTTTACTGAAAAATGATGCTCATTTTTAGTTGCATTGCTGTATTTAATCTATTTGTGTGGTGCATAGTAGTATTGAGTATGGTTTGATCTTTATCATCCCAGGTTACACCTTGAAGTTTAATTACAGAACTTTTGAACGACCTTTTGAATTGGTCGTGAACCGTAACTGCAAAAGTTCAGCTTACATGGTACCCTGTTGATTAGTTGGTATCGTGATTTGGTTTGGTAAACACTCATTTTTATGATAAATATCTACTCTAGCCCTGTATTTCATTATTATATTCATTTTTTTACTGTGGATTGTGGTTCCATACATTATAATATTCAATATTTATGTGATAGATGATAAATAAAAATGATATATGCCAAAATTAAGGGTGAAGTACGTTAAAAAAAAGGATTCTCAAAAATCAATGTTATCTCAATTTGTACAGGGAATTTTAATGGCACGGCGGGATAAGTAAGATGTACGGTATGCAGTGAAATTTCTCCGAGTTACACTTGAACGAGATTACATCAAGCTGTCATGTAGTCTATCGTAGAGTTAAGTTCTTCAAAATTAAGTTTATTTAGTGTAGGCTATTGTTTAACGCGTATATACTTGAATTGCCCCACATCCCTCACTGAAGCCAGACGAAGTACCTACCATTCTCAATCTACCGCTAGGAGTACTCACCAACATGGGGTGCGTACGGGTTCTTGAACGTTCTTAAATTGGCCCACGCCTGACGTTCTGACAATCTACATATCCTGAGCGGCACGACTCGGAACTCATTGTGCAAGAACCAAGCGAAAAACTATAAAAAAAATATTCAAACACTTGCGCGTGTAATGCCTACCAGTACTCATCGAAGCAGCAAAGTCGAGTTTATTCATCTGGTTGAAATTACTAACCCTATACCAGAGAGAATAATTCTTTCAAATGCTCATGGCAGTACACTCAAAATGATAAAAAAAAACCCTGATGCTAAAGAGGACCAAAAAAAGGGTACCTATTTACGCGAGAAGTACATTTTAAACGAATAATTAGTTCGTAACGTAATTTTACTAAAATAAACTCATGTTCGTAGATAATTATAAACCTGTCAGGTTCCATGGACTTTTGTTAAAATGTTTTTGACCAAATCCTCTTGTTTTTTGAACTCAAATGAAAATTTAATTGGTCCCCGTTAATATTTCCTAACAGACGTTTATAGATACTTAATATACCTCTGCTCGGTTAGTTCATGCTTTACTCCTCTACCTATCCATTGAAATATATTTATATATGGCGCTGATACCAACAAATATTATTTAAATCGATTATAATATTAGTCAACTCTTTAAACAGGGCCGGAAAAAATAATCGTTCTGGACATGCGTTATTAATCTTCCTTCTCATCCAAATAATTATATTCCAGTTTGAACCGAAGTTGGAATTTCAAATTAATATGCAAATAGTTGAATGCACACTTAGTGAACAGAATAATGTCTCGCCTTCCAAAATCTTTGATTTTATATGTGATCAGGTAATGTTTATTAAGATTGAAATATTCTAGTTAAACCGTATTAAATTTCCTAATCAATAGTTTTTTAGTATCGTTATTGATAATGTTGAGCCAATTTACAAATTAGTCAATCTTGTTTGAGTGGTGATACTCTTTCTATTCTGCCAATAGCTATAGGTATCGAATTCCGCGTAAGGAAATATGTACTGTACTGATTAGTATTTTGTGTATGTGAGTCACACACACATTCACATTGTGAGTGTTTGTTTGCGCAACGACCTGAATTTCCGTCGAGGATACTTTCCTCTTTTCGCGAAAGGATTTTTCTCAACCTTTACCAGAATTTGAAAGTGGTTGCCCACTCCTGCTTATGAACGGATTATTTTCTTGTCTCCTGCTCTTGTTCCTGGCGCACTCTTGCTCATTGTTTTCCGGCAGCGGTTTCCGCACTCCGCATTTCGAATTGCATCTTGTCTCTCTGGTGCGGGACGGTGCGCGATATGCACGATTTCGCAAAGGCTAGCTTTCCATCCGTAATTTTCGGCCATAGTCCCCCCTTCCTCATGCGATGCAATGTCCTCCCGTTTGCCTGTCCGTCACTCACGACGTGTTTCCCTTTCGCTTGCACCGATCCGTTCCCGTTGAAACGTCTCCCTGCACCCTCCGCAACTCGAATCCGCCGGCGAAGGGGAACAGAAATCACGCCCATGCGGCACGCTCGCGACCCCAGAAGTGCTCCCGAAAACTCCCGTGCCACGCACAAAAGGGCAGGATGCATCGAGAGGGAGAGAATGTCTCGGGTAGTCTCTTTCTCTGTTTTCCTCTCTTTCCCCTCGTGCATTCACCACAGGCATCCCACACCCTTGTGATTGTGCCTTTTGCGCAATTTCCACCTCCACCCCACTCACCCAGGAACCATCTCGATAACCTTTCGCCTCATCACTGTAACTGCGGTATGCCCTCCCCCCCCCACAACGTCGTCACCCTCCCTCGCCCATTCCAGCTTGACGTAATCCTCTCCCCACCCATCCTTGCACCCCAAAGCACACAGTCCTCCTATGTCTCTTCTTCCCTCTCGCCCCGATGAAAGTATTTACCCGCTGCATCCCCACCCTCCCTCAGTCGTCATTGCTTTTGTAACCCTCCCTTCCAACTCATCACACCAGAAAAGAACCCGGCGACCCCCCATAACCCCTTTTTTCCATTCCCCCACCCTACCGCGACTATCCTCATCCCGACTGCCATTCCGTACACCCACCCACGCTCCGCGAGCGCGCATGTCGCAGCTGTCCCTTCGATCACGACTTCCAAGGGACCGGGAGGGAAGGTGACGTGCAGTAGCGGCTCCTGCGATGAGAAGTGGGAAATAATAAAAAATGAGCGTCAAATTAAGGCTTGCTTGTAATCCCCGAGTAGGCACATTGTGGGGGGGACTAATCCCCTCCACTCCTGCTTGCCTTGGCTCCCGTTGCAAGTAAGTCCCCCTGCGTACCTATGTATGTTTTCGCCAAGTCGGCAGATTCCAGGTCTTCCTGAACGAGAGACGAAGTTAGTTAGTCATTGCTACAGGAACGCCGCACCCATCGGATCACAAAGGGCCGCGTGGTGAGCTCACGTGCTTCGCTGTTAGCATCTCATTTGTGTTTTGCGATTTCGATCGTGTACCTACAAGTCATGATTATCTTCAGTGATAAAAAAAATCCTTACTTTGCATAATCTAATGTGAATTCAGGATATGAAATTAGATGACGTACAATTATGGCCGAGTGATTGCGTTTCTTCAGAGATCATGAGATCTTATTACAAGTTGTATGATGCAGCGTAGATTTCCTCGGAGAAACGGCAAGAAAAGTCAGGATAGTAAAACTCTTGAAGTTTTATAGTGCCTGAAATTCGATGATTTGTACTAAATTAAGAAAAATATAGATATTCAAGGACGTCATGCTTGTTCTACGAGTATTTGAAGAGATGAAAACAAGTGAAATTTCTATGCTGCGAATCCTAACCAAATTGCTTTTGCTCTAGGCGATAATTGAGATGAAAGTATCGCGTACCATTAAGCTCCAGGGGATCCACAGTAAATCATTGACCGTAAAGACGTATATTTGGGTCCTGGAATGGTGTATGATGAGCTGATCGAATTCTTCAAACTGGATATTTCAGTTCAGAGAGAAAAAAAAATAGTAATTTTCCGTAAGGATTTGTTGCATGTAAACATTCAAATGTAAATGTGTCATCGTCATCATCTCCATAATACATAATAGTAGTATAATATGAAATGTCTGATGATGATGCATTAGCATTGAAACGTGTTGTAAAATGATAAATTTATACGGAAAATTAAAATTCTATTGTTTCGAATATATTTTATTTTCACAAGTTAGAGCATGCCTTAATTAGTGAAGATTTAAGGCTCTGATTTTAATTTTTTAATTCTCCCCCAATACGTATTATACGTTTGGATTACGTTTGGCTGTGAAATTTTTGCCTTCAGTCAATCAATGCCAGAAGACCTAGAAACAAGAAACCAGGATGCGAATTTTTTAAATTAGTGATCAATAGGTAGGTTTCCATTTGTAGTAGGTAAGTTTTCAAGTTTTATAAGTTATTAGGAATCGGAGTACCGATCATAAAATGCTAGAAAATATTACACTGCTTGCAACACTGTTAAAGTTTTGTTTATTCCATGTAATTATTTTCCAGAAAGAAAAAGGCTGAGCTAAATATTAAAATAGGCGGGGAAAAAATAGAGCAGGTAGAACAGTTTACATATCTCGGAAGTGTTTTGTACCAATACGGTCAAAGTAGTAGGGACGTAAGGAGAAGAATTGCGCTAGGAAAGGAGGATTTCTCAAGGAGGAGGGAGTTGATGACGGGGACGTTGAGTAGGGATGCTAAGACAAGACTCGTAAAAACTCTGATATGGAGCGTAGCTATGTATGGCGCGGAAAAGTGGTCACTGAAGCAGGAGGATAGACGTAGACTGGAGGCTTTTGAAATGTGGGTGTGGAGAAGAACGGAGATGGTGAAATGGACCGAAAGGAAAACAAATGAGGAAGTGCTGGAGATGGTGGGTGAGGAGAGGGGTTTGTTGAGAGAAATCCTCTGTAAGCAGGAAAAATCGATGACAGGCGTATTGAGCGGTAGTGGAATGTTGAAGAAGGTAATAGAGTGGAGAATGTTGGGCAAGCGAGGAAAGGGCAGGAACAGGATAGGGATGTTGGACGGGATGAGGGGAGGAATGAAGTACACAAGAGATGAAGATGGACCTGATGTAGATTAGGTTGCTCGATTGGGTTTTGTTTGGAGTTACAAAATGTTTACTTCATAGTTGTGTCCAACCAAAAACCTACCTTAACCGGTAGATTACCTAATAATAATATGTGTATTTATACATAAAAATTTCTATGTGTATATATGTATAAGGGGAGCGGAGATGGGATAGGATTGAGGAGCAGGATGTGGAAATAGTTACCAAACGGCAGAAAAAACACTTAGTTTATCCACAGATATTACAACATCCACGACCCAGGTGTCAACTTGCAAAGTCATCATCAGGACTTAACAAGTCGAAACCCAGGCCAAGAATAACAAAATAGATGCGGGTGAACAAATTATCTTACTATTCCGTATGAAAAAATTCCACACCTATCCACTTCAACCCTCTATAATTGGTGAACGACATTGAGATCCGGATGTTGATAGGCTTTACAAAGCCATAGAATTGCCATTTCCATCGTTTTTAATTTTATAGGGTTATCGGATGGGGGAAGGGATGCTAGAGCGGAAACACTGTAACACTGTTTGAAGGGGGTGGTTCAACACTGGTGGGGTTTTTTTTATTTAACACTGAATTTAATTAAACCGTTATACTTCCTGAACTGATTCTCATACGCATGAAACCTCTTTACTGCTTCCAGGGTTTTCACAGAGTTTACAGTAGTTGAGTGGCATAATTAATGTGAATATTTTAATGGTATGCGCCTATATTTAATGTGTATTTATATATCTATAATTAAATAGGTAAATTTATCGTTATAGGTACATCAATAAAATTGCGTATTCCATTCTACCACAATGGGAATAAAAACGTGTTTCCCGTTTATTTTCTCTGCATTTTTGCTATTGAATTCAATGATTTAACCATAGTAAAAGTTGTGGTTCGTTTATGAGATGCATGTTAATAATCAGAAGATACCAAAAAAGTAAAATGATAGATAAATAGGTAGGTATTAGGAAAGCAATAACTTAAGAGCATGAATGTGGCCAAGGTGGTGTTTTACGAGTATATTCACCAACCCATAGCCTTAAAGGCGCGATTTTAACGGGAGACATCAACTCTCACGAGACTTTTAAAAACATTCTTTAGAGCTAATTCTCTCTCTTGCACGAGACGCCAGGACGATAGGGAAATGACAAAATCACCTGCTGAATTACCTTCTTTTTTCATCTTTTTTTGTCCATTCGCGAAAATACGGGTTCTCGTGATAAGTCCATTTTGCTAAGTCTTTGGGGAAGTGCCTGTCACGATGCGCATGTACTCCTTTCCCTAACCGCCATGTATCCTCCTTCCCTCCTTTCTTTTATTTATTTTTTTTCGAATTGCAATGCATTTGTAATGCAAAACACAGGGTGGAAAATAAATACAAATGCGAGTATACAGTCCGCTTCTGAGAGTCGAGTATGAGAGACAATGCATCCGTTTTGACCCCTTGACACGAAGGCCAACAAATCAAGGTAAAAATCTTTTCCCCTGCCAAGGATAGCTGTTCCCAAGAGAGGAGTCGGCCTACCATAAATGGAACCTTTTTAAATGCACTACCGACTTGCGTCACGATTTCTCTCTTTCTCCGTGTCCCTTACGTCGGTTGCCATTTTTAAAAAAAATCTCGGTGGATGAAATGAAAGAGCAATGCTAGTTACGTGGTCTGCGGAATACAATCTTGAATCTTTAAGGGATTTCCTTGTTTGCTCCGTTCGCCGTAGCATGGGAATAATAGAACAATTTATTCCATAACGGACCTTGTGAGTGGTTTTTTGAAATGAGAATATTCAGTGATTATATTGCGTGATTGTTTTCTTTTTGTAACCTTAAATATTTAGCGTATCATGCCCTAATAAATCCTGCTTCAAATATTTGGTCATGTGCTCCACAAAGGTGAATGAATGCTGCTGCTGTATCAGCATTATTTTAAAAATATCTTCCACTTGTAAACTATGAGTTCCAATATATTCCTTTAATAATTTCATCATAGCTTCCTACCAGGAGGTTTCAAAAAAATTACATTGCATGAAGTTCATCAATAGATCTTGTTAGGTTAATATTATTTTTAGCAATGTCCTATCAATATGTAAAATTCCCACCAATAATAGTAAAAATTGAGCTATGAAAGATTAATTTCCTCCACGACAACATCGTTATGTTTCATAGACATATAAAATTACGCGAATTGTATTTGTACTTCATAGATATGTGAAAACACAAAAATTAATACAATGATAAAATTATTTTCTGCCTTCTGGGCATTTAAGTGGACCACACAGGTGTTTATTGATTTTCGATATTCTGAAATTTTCTGCTAGATTGCCGATTTTCTTGTGTATATGCCCGTAAGACGAGAGTAATATTATTTTGTACCATAAGTGACATCTGAAAAAGGTTTGGCAGTGGATCAAATCGCGCAAAATTTCGTTTATAAGACAAGGTTGTCTGACATTGACCTTCAACCCGAAGTGGTAGCTAAAATATTTTTCTTTGAGATCATTAGTATTTTCAAAATTTACTGAAGTTGTTGTTTGAAGTTTCAATAAATAATCAAATATTATGTAGTTTATCATATTTTAGTTTTATTACATACTCTAATGAGATGCTATTTTATCTCGTTATAATCATGTTGAGCTTTTTTCTGTACATTAAAGGACAGCTTGTTTATTTTAATATATTCTCTCGTTTTATTCTTGGTCTACTGCCTTAAATTAACTTTATGCAAACTTTTGTCGAATCTTTCTCAATTCGACGGTTATGGCATTCATTGCGACGGCGTAAGCTGTTGGTCAGAGTAATTTTTTATACTCACCTTGTCGGTAAGTTGGAACGTAGGTAATTTATGCAGCTCCAATTTAAGAGACATGCTTTTTTCTTAATCATAAAGCTAGGAATGCCGCAAAGTCGTGCCAAATATCAAACTCATTTCAGGATGAGGCTTTAAGGCCAGGATATGATTATTTTTTATCCCGTTAATGTCGCCTTCATAAGAAGTTCCTTTTGGAGCAGAGGGGGTCATCATCTCGGAATCATTCCGAAGAAAGTGTTGCTCCAACTCCCTCCCCCTCTTCGGGCCATTTCCACAGCCACCCATATCTCCTGGCCTTCCCATTTCACCAAGTGATCGTTTCGAACAAGGACCCGGCGCCGCGGACATTGTAGTTGAGGACAGTTTTCATCCATGTGCCCGGCCGCCATCCGCATGTGTTAGGTGGAAGTTGCGCCAGCCAAAAACCGGCGGGGACCCTTTCCTATACCCTAGAAATTTATTCCTCTCCGGGGGTGTCGTAAATTGTAACTCCACCCAAAACCCCATATGCCGACCACCCCTTGCTTCACTAACCCGAGCGTGCTGCCCTCCCCCTAGGTCTCCAGCTCCGTGCACCCCTACCTACCCCCTCTCCCGTTTTATATCCGATGGTCCGTCCCCATCCCTCCCCATGGCGACGCCGCGTCCTTCCGGCAATAACCCTACCGCCACCCCCTTGGAGAGTCACACCACCACTCCCTTCCCCCCGATCTAGTTCCATATCCTCTTTTAAGGTCCACTCCCGCTTACTCGCTCATATCCAGTGCAGACCGTCGCATGTTCTCGATTTTACGCCCTCATCGCTGGCCCGATAGCCCTCTCCCTCGCTTCCCCAGCCTAGTTTTACGGGGAGGCGAGGTATCGTTTCGTTCCGCGGGATTATGTGATTATTCTCCCCCTACTCACCCCTCCTCTCCAACCCAAGAGTTATTATAATTCGGTGTTTGATTTATTGGGAGTCTATAAAAACCTGTACCTCAGATTTATATTGGCCCAAATTTAGACTCGCGGAAGGGATGTTTGATTTATTGGATTCGCCTAATGTCTCCTGCTGCCAGCCTGAATATTTATTCGTAGCCTTCCTGGGGTGGTTCTTTTAAAAGTCTTGGTGAACTGTCGTGAAAAATATTCGACTGAAAATTGGCATGCTTTATTTCAGTTCATTTTGTAAGTGAAATGGGTAAATTAAAGCTTAGTTTATTGCTGTCAGTGACTATTCTCTGCCGAGAATAGTCGAGTACCGAGTAGTTTCAGTTGTTGGGCAGTGTGCCGAAATTTGGTTGGCTGCTGAAATTATTGATTTAATATATGATTGATTTATTTGCGTTTTTTCATTGAATTCACTAGGACCTCCGAAACTTTTCAGTTATAAATTAATACCGATTTCTTTTCGTACACACTGCCTTGTGTCCTTTTTTATTATTATATGAAAAAATGTCATTGTTATGTGGTATTATATTGTGTATGTCATTGTAATAGCATCTGAATTATAAGCCGATCAATTTAGGAAGTTTTTAACGGTTAAGCAGAATGTAAGATTCACTATCCTTTCATAATGTGTATTGGAATTTTTACTTCAAATTGGAAAATACCCATAGTTCAACGGGGCTTTCTTTTGGGTATGTATAGGAAATATCGAAAGAAAACAAGTAGTTGTATTCGGAGTTGAAAGGTTTAATACTCAAGGTTCATATTTAATGTTTAAAATACTAATTTCAACCCTCGTGAGGAGGTAGATTAATTTTATCTAACTTTTAGCGGTTTCTATTTTCTTTAACCCCTGACCCGGTGGAAGACCCGAGAATCCTTCTTGAAGCAAATACGCCGGGAAATCACCAGATCTTGGTTTCTATTTTCATTCATAAGGGCAAGAGAGAAGAATTTAAGTTGATCAATTTCCTTCAGCAGTTCTTGAGACCTGCGCATAAATCTCGCTCTCCCGAAGACTATTTAAGCATTAAGTTATTCCTTACGGGATCCATAAATTTTTTCTGATCTTATTGGCTTCCGATTGTTTTATGCAGTCTCCTATCTTGAGCGCGGAGTCTTGCGCAGTTATCCTCGCGGCCCTGTCTGGACCGAAGGACCCTCGCCTCCGTCCCCACAGCAAGCTCTCCCAACCACCAATGGTAGTGCCTTGCGAACCCGCTTCACATTTCATTTTGTCTTTCAATTTACGCAAATTGTTTTCGGAATGGAATTGGAGGCTGGAGAGGGGTAGGAGGGATTCCGCCCTTCGGAAGGAAGATGGGGTTGAGGATTGGGGTGGTGGATAGGAAATTTGACTGCGGCCCTGAGAAAATACATTTTCGGCGGGCAAAACCGTCCCAAAACGAATTTTTTAGTGAGACGAATAGAGGAGTGGGTTTAGGCAGTGGATATCGTTCCGCATCTTCTTCCAACATTGGTGCTAAAGTGGAGGGAGTTCTTGCTATGTTTTTTCTTCATACTTTCTCTGACGCGATTTTAATAGTGTGAGACCACTTAGCAGGATTGGTTTCTCGTCCGGAGGGCTCGTAGATAAATCCGTCCTTCCAAAGAAACACATTTGGGCAATTATAGGCGCATCCGTTCCATCGCTTAGTCCCAACGCATTGTAGATTTCTGTCCCATCAGCTGGTTATTTTGCCTTAATCAGTGATTGCCTGCATTATTTCAGCAATTATTACATCAACTGTATGCAATTAATCACTTAACAATTTGCACCGCCTTTAGTAACCAAAGTAGCTGTGTAACTGGGTGATAAACCATTGATCAGTGATTATTATACTACAGTGTCTATTAAAGTATTGTTTGTATGCGATGTGGACGGCATTACAAGTTGTATTTAAAAAGTGAATGATGTGTTAACGGGACGCGATTTTGAACGGTATATGAAATTGAAGAGTACGTGATTATGGACGGAGTGTGGCGATGGGCGATGTGGTAGTATGTTCTCAAATGTAAACCTAGCCCACGGGCGATAGTAAATGTAATAATGTAGTTGGTAATCCTTTAAGTTTCATTGTATATAAGAGCTTTGTCTATCTGTTCTTCTTTTGATGCATGTATGTCCATGTCATGAGTGATAGCTGATCAGACTTGACCGTTGCCACCAGGACAATTGCCTAATTACAACGAAGAACTCTTAAATAAATAAAAAAATAAATATATTTGAAAGCATGGTCTTGATTCGGTATGATTTTTACGACTTATTGTCTGTTTACTTAGCTCAACTGTTCAAATGAATTATTATCTTACTGAAGGAAAAAATTGACCTGGCGGAGTAAACAAATCATTGAATGATCACAAATTTGTAGTTTTTTAATGATACGGTAACAGCAACTTTACAGAAGTCATTATGTTCGTAGGTGTCAGAATTAGTTTTTCATTACTGGACTAGTAGGTATGAAGAGTCGCAAAGCAAACAAATTTCTCTATTCAATCCCTCTGTAAGTGCGTTGTAGAACTTTTACATCTTCCAGGACTTGTTCGTGAAATGATGCATTGTAGCATAAGTACACTTTTGATGAATTATGACCTTCCATTAATGATATTTTCAAGGCATTGCATTTCACAGCTGCCCCAGTTCGATACGTTGTGTGGGTGCTTTGTGCGAGTTAACCCTCATGTACCGATTCCCTCACGTAACACGGGGGACGGGGTTTTTCATACTGCTTTGTTATCGCCGTAGGGTGGCGAGGTATTGGAGTTTTGTAGGGTAGGGACATTCGGGGTGAAAAGTAATCAAGCCCATCACAGAGGGAGGGGAGGGGTTGGAATTAATTTGTATAGGTTTCTGTGGGGAGGTCTTGTCTAAGGGAGACACAGCTGATTTGAAAGAACACGTGCCATGATCCCAAGGAACGGAAGATCAAGGGGCATCATGAAAAACGTAGGGATTGCGTGGAGAAGAATGGGCGCGAGAATCGATTTTAATCGACGTTGATTCAAAGGGTGTTTTTCTAATCACTGAAGTCCATTCATGTTTCTTTCATCGAAAAAAGAGGTATGACGATGATGGCTTACCATGCTGCTTTCCTTCAGTGTTATTTCTTCGTAATGTTACTTTCGTGATTTTGCTGTTGATACTTTGTGACTGAAGGTATAACGCTAGTTTTCTATATTTAACTTATAGCACTTTTCTGTTAAACCTCTCAAAATGTGTGTGTTGAAAATCGTCTACTTTCAATGTTATGCTTTAAAATAATATAATATTCTTTCTTTTCTTTTCAGGTATGTGTCTGATCATTCTGTGGACAATTAGCAGCTTGAATATGGATATGTAAGTCAAATAATTGATAATAAGTCGTTATGAAGTTTTCTTTTTGTAAAATTTCGTCTCTAAATATTCACCCTTATTAATGGCTGAGTTGTGACAAAGCAGACTCTAAATTAATATATTTTAATGCTTCCAATATGCATGTAATCTCACTTTTACTGATTAATTTATGGCTTTACCAGACATGCCAACTCTCCCGATTTAAGCGGGATACTCCCGATTTTTCCTTCTTACGTTCTTGATGAACTGTTCAAATTGTGTACTTAGCTTAACATGTTAATAAAGTGTGACATTCATTAAAAATTGGCAAAATGTCATAAAGGGATTAAGGTGCCATGCAAATATTGTGGTAATTAAAAGTGATTACTTCGTGATACACTTCTAAAAATCTCCCGATTTTTCATTTTTGAAAGTTGGCATGTCCTCCCGATTTTTCATTTTTGAAAGTTGGCATGTCTGCTTTACCGATTTACTGGTAAAACCGAAAGCATATTTGATTATATACTGACGTAATATGCTTCCTTATCCAAAACAATGGCTCACCATATCCTGACAGTATTAATCATTAATATTAAACTTTATTGGGTGTCATGTCTTTGATGTTTAGTTAGTCACAAACTTAATGAAAAAATGAAATTGAATAGAAGTACAGGATGGTTTTATGTCTACTTGGATGGCATTCATTCGTTTTCAGTTAGTTTAATAAAGCCATACTTTACATTGCGCTGTCTTTGATTTGTCCCCGTACTTTTCCCTAGATTTTGAAAAATATTTTATTTTAAGGAAATAAAATCCCATTGGTAAAAGCTGGTGACCCATTTATCGGTATAAATTTCATCTTGCACGAATAAATTCTTCCGTTCTTCTGTGTTTAGATTTTGCCGATAGAAATTTTGACATTTTATGAGGCTGCTGCGTTAAGATCATGTCACTTCTATATCAGTGATCCCCGTATTCCTGTTGACCCATATCCGTCAACAAAGTGAACGTTAGGAATCCCATTTAAAATATTAAATCCTGATTCTAATTGTCTGAACTATTCCGTATTCGCACTCCCTATACATATATTGTAATCGTCAAAAGCGTGGTGATTTTGAACTAAAATATTGTATGCTTTTCCTGTTCAGTCTATAACCACAACATTTTCAGGCGCCATTTGACCTCGACCTTTTCTTACCAAGTCCAGAGCGAAATAGCTGCCTTTCTGGCTTTTAAAAATACGAGTTTCAGGTAAGGAGTTTGCAAAGGCGCGAATGTCAAAGGACAGGAGCCGTACCGCGTGATAAGGGTTAGTTTTTTAAATATAAAGGGCATGTTATTTTGTTCCCTCCCATTATTCGGCGTACTCTCCAGAGCAGTCCTGCCGCAAAACATTCCTCGCTCAATCCCTATGTACTCATCCCCTCCACTTCGTAAGGCGAGGAGATCAGGGGAGCGCTAACTGAACCCAGCCACCAGGAGGAGAGATGGGCCTCGCTTTCTTCCACGCCCGGCCTCGCTACTCCGCATCAAAGGATGATGGGTTCAGCAATGGGATTCTGTGTCGAACGACGGTTGAAATACCGAGATGGCGAAGGCCCGAGGAATTTCTATAGGCTTTCTGGAGAGCGGGCTATTTAGGTAAACCAGGTCACCAGGAGTTACGCTGCTACTATGCGGATAGTACAGGTGTCATTATTGTCGCGATTTTTGATTGTTGACGAAGAGTTTAACGGACTTGTTTGTATCTAGGGAGCTTGAGAGTCTTTCATAACATCGAAATTTACTTTCATGCATTAGATCCTCCTCCTCGGTCAACAAAATATTTAAAGGAAATAAGGAAAGGAATATATCAGTAAAGGATGGGAAGCGAGAAGAATTCATAATTTACCATTTTCTGGTGTTTTTACGGAATAACAATAGAGGTTTCAATGGCTTAAACATGACTGCCAAGAAAAGAAGAGTTTATTTGTAAGTATTTCCTACGGTTTAGGCTCTAATTGAAGAAGAGAATGCGAGTAATGGTGAGATATTTTGAATGAGAAGTTTTGTAAGTGAAAATTGGCGAGGCGAAGACTCCATGCTGAAAAATGGAGGCAAAAAAGGAGGAATACCTGTAAGTAGGCGAAAGGAAGAGTAGAGAAGTATTTTTTAGTTTGTTGAGAAGAAATGCAGAGGTGGAAGGAGGCAATATTTTGTGAGAGAGTCATATGTGATATTTTAAGTGAATTTTAATCTAGGAATTGATTTTTGGTGTCTATCGTTATGAACCTATCGGTGCTAGCATTACTTTCAATTTATCCGGATAAAATGTTGGGCAGCAATAAAGTAAAAATAAGTCCGAAAAACCGAAACATGGTTAGTGGTAGTTTTAAAGATGGGGAAAGGCCGAAGGAATTGGAAAAATAAAAAAATCCGAGTTTTTATAGAAGATTAATATCAATTTAATTAAAGTCTTAACAATTTTATCTGATCAGTTAGTCTGGAGAAATATTTTCCTTGAAAATTAAAAATTTTCCTGGAATTTTCCCTTCTTTTCTTTTTTAAAGGGTCACCAAAATATTCTAGTTCAAAGAGATGTCTGCCATAGTGTAATCGATTTTAGTTAGTCGTAATCGAAATGAAATGGTTTATTTTTACTCTTTGAAACCGATGATATTATAAATTCGGAAGTTATTACGTACATTCTTCAATTTTTCGATTTACTCATTTTTCAACAACAATTTTCGATTATTTGAAAAAGGAAAACTTCCGAAAAACCCTGGAAGATGAAAAAACGTACGATATATACCTGACTTCTTTGTGAAACAGTATTATTATATCACCCTTTTTTATAATCTATGTTGGCAATTGAAATACTTTCTACTCTGGAAAACGAAGTGTTACTGTATTTACCTTCACCCATAGGCGATTAAACTTCCCGGATTCTAAAATTTTCCTCATGGCTCTAGGGAAAGAAACGGAAAAATAATATTGGTGTAAAACAATTATTTATTGTCCTCCGAGGTGTTTTTTGGACGTTGTTTCAAAAGTGCCTACTTCAATTCCTACGATCAATTCCTTTGCTGAATAAACTTTTTCTCAGATCCCAATTTTCGAACTGAATGCGCAATGAACTGAAGGAAAACCACAAAGGAAATTTTCTAAAATTAAGAGTAGGATCCATTTTTCAGTTCTCCATGTTATCACATTGTTGAAGGGAATTAAGTCGTATCAAATTTCCCGTCACTTAGAGGCGATCTCATTTTCTGGATCCAAGTGATTGGTGACGGGCTCCCTATTCGTCATCAGATGAGTGTATTCCATGGAAAAATATTTCTGCGGCTGTTTCGATTGGTCGGTGTAATAATGCTCCCGGTGCTTAGGGTCTCTCCCCTATGCTGCTTGTCGGGAGCGGTCGAGTAACTAGTTTCTGTGACGAAAAATATCAGGGTGGGTAAAAGAGCTCACGCAGGCCGTGCATGCAGGCCGGGAGATTTCCCTTTTTCCGGGAGACGGGGAATTGGGAAAGGGGTAGTATGGTGGGGTGGTGTTAGGGCATTGGGAGTGACGGGAGGGAGAAGGCTGATGGATGCCCACGTGGGGTGAGGGTGTGGGAGGGTGACGGAGGCACACATGTGTCGTGTAAGCCGGGCGATTGAATACTAGTACCCTGTAATCATCTTAATGGGTTATTTTGCATAAACAAATTGGTAAACACGTTGAAGGGTGACGGGGTCTAACGGAGGAGGTGTGGGGAGGGGGAATGCGACGGGTTGTAGCTTATGAAGTTTGTACTGCGGGCGAGAGAGGGGCGTGTGGTAGGGGAAGGGGAGATTTCGTCGGCTGGGGGTCTAAAAAGAGGATGATTTATGTGCGAAAATGGAATGGATGAAAATCTTCAAATGGGCTCTCTGAGTCAAGGGCGCACGAGTTCTTGCGTAATTGGATTTCTTAGCCGTCTTTGGAGTTAATACATTTTTTGAAGTTTTTTGGCCCTTTCTTGATATCTGAAGCATAAAATCGGCGCCTTTTTCTGCATTCAGTTTTTGCGGGACGGTTTTAAAACTAATTCCTAAGAGTAATTTTGAATTTAGAAATTATTTTTTCACAGGACATCTAAAGTCTGACCAAAACCAGTATACTAACTAAATAAAAGTGCAGTAACTAAATATTTACTAGTGATTTTTGATTATGTATTTGAATGTGTATTTTTCGTCATCTTGTGTGTTATTTTGCGTAATTTTAGCTATGACACCGTTCTGGGTCAAAGCTATTCATTAAACGTCGATAAAGTTGGTAAAAAATGAATTTTTAAAAATATATAATGACAGGATCCTTTTGAGTTGTGTCATTCATGGATGTGAACTTTCAACGTTGTTTTAAGGTATGATTTTGATAAGGCTATTTTTCCCTTCTCTTTTTTTCATGAACAACTCAAGCGGTTAAAAATACCGTTTACCATGACGGAAATGTTATTTTGCTGGAAGTACGTATTTGGGCTACTCAGAGATAAAATAGGCATTCGTAACAACAACGTTCATGCATCTGATATTATTTTGCGATTCAAATGCTTCGTCCATGCGCTGCTTCACGAAACTATAAATAAACTCGATAATAATTTCAGATAAGTCGAGCGCATGCATTCTGTAAGGATTAGAAAGATAAGCTATCAATGTCCGTCGCTCAAAAAAGGCACCCATGTCGTTCACCTGATTGGAAATGCGATTAGGGTTACGACTGCTCGTTTGTGAATCTTGAAAAATAGTCATTTTCGTGATAATTAGCTATTACACTTTTCGTGCGTTTCTCAATTAAGTTGCCTCAGAATTACGAAAAATTGTATGCTTTTGTTATCGTTAGGCTCTTAGGATGCATGGATTCCCTTTGAGTAAGCTGAAAGTTTCCCTTTCGTTACTTATTGCGTGGTGCAGGACACGAGTGTATTATTTGATCGACTCTTAAAAGACTCAGAACGGGCCATGTGATGCGAACATATTCCTCAACCTGACTGTCAGAGCCAACGGGTATTCGTATCAATGCTGCACTTAGTGCGAAGTCTTTTTTTTTCGTGGAAATGGAGCAGCGGATAACGGTCGCCAATAAATTTTTGTATAAAATTTATGGTAAAATGGCCACTTGAGTGGGAGGATGAATGGTTAATGATGGGAGAGCGGAAAGGAAGGGAGTTTTATTTTTTTTTTAAACTTTTTTGGGGGTCGTCGATAAGTACAAGAAGGCCTTGATAAAAATAACGTCACCGACTAGAATATTGAGCAGCATTATGCTGAAGCGATGAAGGGAGTGAGGGGGTTCGCGAGACGCAAAAAGTAGGCGGGGGTCGGAAAACGGCAAACTTTATGTGCATTTTTCTCATCTTCTAAATCGCGACCATTTCGCATTTTATGGTTTCCGTTTTAAATATGGGGGAGAGAGAGTTGGAGGATGGTTAATTTCGTGGGCTGACAAAAAGAAGGGGTTGGTGGGGCGGAAGGACATGGAAGTTTAGGGCAGTGTGACGATGGTATGGTTTTGGGACGAGAGTCCGGAGAGATACTGGGAGGTGGAGGGGTTGATCCGAATGCGGAAATAGGGCTTTTTACGTTGAAGGGGGTGTTAGAGGTGGTGACAGCATTGGGATGGGGGTAAATGCAGCGTTCGATGGTTTCTTGGCGTGGGGAGGGGTTCGGGTAACGACTCAATTGGGACGGAGAATGCGGACGGCGACCATGGGATTTTTAATGGCACACGGCGTACAAGTGTAGGAGAGGAGGCAAGTAGTACAAACAGTGGTGGGAGCCGGGAAGGGGCTTAAAGAGGGCGGCAGGGGTCGCAGTAGTTTTTTTACGGGAAGAATAGACCGAAGTGGAGGCCTCTCTCGCGGAAAAAAGAGAACCTTTTGTGGCTGGAAAGTTCACCCGAGGAAGATGAAGTCTTTTGAAAATTACGAGTTCCCTTCTCTTCTACCCGCTTCTGCCTCCCGTAGCCATGACCTCACCCTCCTCCACTATCCACCCTCTCGCTCTCTCCTCCCCTTTAGCCCTGCTTTCTTAATGCACCCCACCCCTTTACATTACAGCCCTATTATCTCCTGTTCATAACTCGCTGTCCCCAGGACTACCCATTGATCGAGGGAAGGGTTGATGCCTTTTTCCCCACTGTTGTTAAATCCATATCCTTTACACCGTTTCCTCTTCCGTAACGGCCAACTGTTGGGCAAATGGAATCATTCGTTGCGATAAAGTTCTCTTTAACTTTGTGCGAATCTCTTTATTCGTAGGTCTTGGTGAATTTTGATTCGCATGGAGTAGGAAATTGCTGCGTTGGGCGGGATCATCAGGTCTGGAGTAGAAGATTTTTCTCTTTTATTATCCTCAGTCAATGTAAATATTCACACGCATTTGGTTAAAGCATGCTCATGCATTGAATAATAATCTTTTCATAATTAACTGGTTTTACACGAGCATGGGCGTATTTTTGGGTGTCAAATAAATATAAACGAAAGGTTTAATAAATCCCCTCTACAGCAATGAGTACACGAACAGATTAATTATAGAGAACCTTGAATGTATTTGTGTTTAAAAAGTATTTTAAATACCATGGGAATAAATACATTAATTTTAAATTTTATTTGAACCTGCCTCACATGCCAGGGTATATCCTTAGCATCATTAAAAATATCTTCTTTCCTCATATAGTTAAAAGGACACAGAAGGAATAAAATTTTAACAATGAGATTTTAATCGTCTATGGACAAAATATAAATAAATATAATAAAATTGATTTAAAAAATTCGAAATATCCTTTTGAAGACATGCTTAATTTATCTCTTTCATTTTATGCTAGAAATATGCAATCTTTGGAGTTCTTGCCATTTTGGTAGAAAATTTCGTGTGACTTTACCTCATGCCTTCATGTTTCATGGGATTTTTTTGCGTCAACGTGTACTCTGTGTAAACACAGAACTTTCGTCACCATGAAAAAGGGCTTGCAGACTACCGTTCTTTCAAGAGTCCCTTCCCATAATCTTCGACCCGTCCAGATTATATAGACGGACATAGCGTGGTTTCCTTTCGCCGTACCTACCCCTCAATCTCATAAACTTCAATCTCACCTCTCCCGTCCCTCAACCTTTGGGTTCCTTAAACTCCTTCCTGCGCTCAACAAGCTTTCATCTCCGATATCCAATGGAGACGATATTCCCAGCGATCCACAATTTTTTTCGTTAACTTCAAGAGAGGGGAGAGCTCTTTCCAATTTCTTGCTCATAATTTCTGTGTGCTTCCTTCATATTATATTCGCAAACGTGCACAAAACGGGCGAGATTACCGGCGGAGACATCTCCCAAGACATCTTAATTTGGGAAAACTGCGTAATGTACTGCCGGGTTCCCTTTTAACTCAGCTTCGCGGTCTCATCAGCGGTAACATCTTTAAGAATGCGTGTTCCACCTTGGAGTTGCGACTGCCCTTTTCCCGTTTCTTTTATAGTTTTTTTTTTTAAGGCTCGCCGTCCCACGAATCGGGCCGTTAGACTCTCTTTGGGTTAAGGCTCCAAAGGCGAAGGGTTCATGACTCGAGTAACGAGGGAGGGCACCGAAATGAAGAGAAAATATGGCGAGGGGAGAAAAGAGGACTCTTTTTAAGAGGTAAAAGTAAAAAAAGATATGGTCCCATCTGCCATTTAATGTGAACGACGGAGAGGTTGGTTTAATTCCGCTGAAAGGGTTTTTTTTGTGTGCTCCCTGGAACATTAAATAATTTGCATTTAGATATATATGAAAAAGAATTTCCTTATTCACGGGGTGGATCATTAAAATTCGAGTTTGAGGTTTTGGGAAATGTTTCTTTTAAAATATTGAAAACTCTTCTGGAAGGTACTTGTTTCGGCGGGGATGAAGCCAATACATTTGGAAATATTTTTGGTGACGATATAAATTTTAGCATCGTTCGAAAAATCTTTTTGGTCCTGCCAAAAGTTTTGAAATTCAAATTTCGTAATTCAAGATTCGTTAATTAGACAAGCGGTAATTAATTAACAGAAGTAATGGCTCATTCAATACTATGTACTTATGTCTCATTTCTGAATGATTTAAGGGTTTAATTTATGTAAAGTATTTCACTGCTAGAATGGAGTAAGTATGTATAACATATACTATTTGATAAATTACACAGGCCAACAGTGGTTTTAGTGCCGGAGCTTTTAATGCTGTTTTAAAGAACAATTGGGGTGCTGAATCCAATTATGACACTAGTTTTTTCCTATCAGCTATAGTTTTCAAGATATAGATATGTTGTTACTTACGTAAACAAATCTTCTACATGATGATATGGGAATATTATATTAATAATAAAGCCCACTAAATATAAAGACTTGATTTATTTCTAGGGCTGTTAAATCACCCACAAACACAACAGAATTTTACAATACAATTGAACACAAATACTAAAATTTTTTACTGTAATAAAACAAATTGAAAAGAAAAAATACATAAAAACATCACTCAACACATCGGAAGCTTCTTTTGCGCGATTTTCTTGAGTGCACTTTGTTCAAACAGTCTCGTTTTAAGCACCAGCAGTAATCTGCCATCATATGGTTATCCCATCTTCCTTGGTAGCGAGCTTCCATTGTTTTTATATCCTGGTGAAATCTTTCACCTTGTTCTTCACTTGTGTCTCCTAAATTTCCAAGAAAATTGTCTAAGTGGCTGTGTAGGTAGTGAACTTTTGTACTCATATTACATCCAAGTGATTTGAAGTTACTGAGCATAATGTTTACCAGCTCAATATAATTTTCACTTCTGTGATTTCCTAGAAAATTTTTTGTGACCTCAACAAATGACATCCAACTAATTTTTTCAATCTCATTCATTGACTCGACAAAAGCAGGATCCTTTGTAAGTTGTCTGATTTGTGGCCCCTCAAAAATACCAGCTTTAAGTTTTTCAATACTTATATGGGGCATCTTTAGTCTTAAGTAGCCGAAGCATGGTCCGTCCATGTCAAGAGCCTTTACAAATTGCTTCATTAGGCCTAGTTTAATATGTAGAGGCGGTAAGATGATTTTCTCCCTTTCAACTAAAGATTCAGCAATGATGTTTTCTTTCCCAAACAACCAAGTTTTCTCTCTTAGGCCACTCTTTCTTAATCCAGTGGTTGTCTGTCCCTGCTATCCCAGAGGCACAAGAAACAAGGATAATTTGTGTAGCCACTTTGTTGCCCAAGAAGAAAGTTCACCATTTTTAAATCTACACAAATCACCCAGCGATGTTCCTGGTATTTTATCTTCTGTAAGACCAATGCTATTGCATCGTAGTCTTCTTTCATTTTAGTTGAATGAGCGATTGGTACTGCGCCAAACATGTTACCATTGTGAAGAAGTACACATTTTAAAATACGCTTGGAGCTATCAATAAACAAACGCCAATCACTAGCATCATATTGTGATAGTAGTCCCATTTTTTCCAAAAGACCCTTAACGTCTAAACAAAATGTAAGATTGTCTTCTTGAGTAAAGAAGGGGTTGTGCGATAAAAACTTATTTTTGTACCGGGTTGCAGTAAATTCTTTTCATGCAGTCTTGATGCTAGTATTAAGACCTCATCATTCGTTGATGCTAGTAGTTCGGATGCTTCCTTCGATAAGTTCAGTTCTCTAGCAAGATCGCTTAGTTCATCTTGATTAAATAGTTGAGGAATTGTTGATACCCCCTCGTAGTCACTGCCACTATCGTCAATAGAATGAGAAATATTTTCAAATAACTCAAATTCTTCCTTAGATATATTTGGTAACGTCTGAAATATTGGGATCGGTATTTCTTCTGAATGGGGTACCGGGCGTCTAGCTGAAGGCAAATCTGGATATGTCCACTTGTGGCGATTTTTTTTCGATTAATTCCCGAAACATTTACTATGCAAAAATAACAGTCGTCAATATGGTTCACAGGTTCTCTCCACACCATTGGCACACCAAATTTTAGACTTTTCCTTTGTCCTGTTGTCCATTGCCGCAGATGTTCAGTACATGTTTTACACACAAAATGCGGTGCCCATGTTTTATTTTGGTCACCAAGCTTAACACCAAAATATCCCAAGTATGCACGTTTCACAAAGTCTGTAATATTTTTCCTATTTTCTTTTACCATATATTCCCATGTATACTTATAGATTTATTCAACTTTGAAAATTATTTTCCGGAATATTAAAACATTTCAAATATTAAAACAACTAATCGTAAGATGTGGCATATCTAAAAAAGTAGAGCTGTTAAATAAAAACGGATTTCATATTTGGATTCAGCTCTACAAATATAGTTAAAATCAACACAATGATTCCCGGCACCAAAAAAATTTTTTTTGTAGGCCTGTGTCATTCAGTAATTCCGAAAAATGGCTAGATTCCTGGCTGTAGTTAAAAACAAGTTCATATATTACATACATAATTAGTTTTGGTTCATTCTAGTATTGATTATAATATGCTTATATATATTACATTATTGATTTAATATACATTAATATCATTCAAGAGGCAGAGGTTAATTAATTTTACCCTCGAAAGAGTCCATATTTTATAATTTCTCTTAAAATCTCGCGTTAATGCAATACTAAAACACACCTTTTTGGTACTTAATAGAACGAACATTTGGAAATACTGAAATTTGTCTTGCCTAAACGTTGAAGAAATGACATTTTAAGGCCAATTACAGCATTGAGTTTGACTTGTGCGGAAACGGGTAAATCTGTATGTAAAATTTCAATTACAACTTTTCTCATGAAATTCGTCAAAACACGTGCCATATAAATTAACATGTAAGGTATTTGCTATTCGACATTTCGTAGTGATATCTAATTCATATTTTATGTAGAGGAAGTCACTGTATTCATCCTATTCTAGGGAAATAATAAAACATGGCACGGCATATATAATGAATGAAAATATTCCTTAATAATTCCTGTTTTAGTGTTAAGGGCATTGTGTTCTATGCATAATAACGCACTTACTACATCATGTAATTCTTTGAATATGTGTATTACTTCGTGTTGTTGAACATACTCCAGTAGTTTATATCTACCAGGTTAGTATCCAAGAATCCACCTCATTTAAGCCTTAACATTTTAAAATTCCTGTATGACCTGGGTATGGTTTTTGTCTTATTTGCATTAGGATATACTATCGCCGACGATGGGAAACCGTCGTCCGAGTTTCTTAACGGAAGTAAAAAAAATTAAGGAAGAAACTTATTTTTAAGTAATAGCCATGAAAAGTGCCCCAAGCCCGAATTCTCTTCGCGATTCGGAGTTCTGGGATTTAGAGAGATTAAGAGAGTTGGAACTGTCAAGTCCACTTCGCATAATTCGGGAGGAATTTCGGCTCTGCATAGTTGCTGTTCAACCCCAATTTACGAACGAGGGAATTCTCCGATTAAACGAAAAAAAAGAAGTATGCCGTCGCCGATCGGAAGGCAAGCTCCAGCCGGTCGGGTTTCGCGTGTCCTGCAGGATGGGGGTGGGGAGTGAAGTTAAGGTTCAAACCCCCGCTCTCCCCCGTTCTGGGGAGCAGACCCGCAACCAACGCTTGGTCGCACGCCTCGCTCGCTCCCACATCTCTTCATGCGCGATTCCGGACATTAGTTTTTTTCCGCGCTCAATCAGGGTCGCTGAAATTCCAACGGCTATCTTTTTCGGGTCAAGGAGTCTTTGAACCCAGGTTGGATGTGATGAAGAAAAAAGAACCACGCATTCGCTCAAAAACAAAAAAGTGTTTCTGGCGGTCTGGGTTCATTGAGTGTCGTGAGAAAGGATTTAATGTGGCTCCCCTCCCCGCCGACCTTCAGTTTCTTCACTTGTTACAGTTGAACGGTGGAGGAGAGCTGGAAAGAGCGTTTCCCAAATTGAAAGAGCCTGCAGGTAGTCAGCCACAGCGGTCTGCATTTGCCGAATAATGTGCTCTTGAGTTTGCATTTCCTCATTGGCTCTAGGTCAGGATTCTGTTTCTTTATAAGTTAAAACTTTCTTCTTTAAATTAAAATTTTTCTTAAGAGTTAATGTTTCAAATGTGAAAGTTTATGGTTACATCGAAAATCTATATCAAAATTATGTGTTTTCAATGCGTTATTACTTAATCCTCCGATTTCTGACAGTGGCATGACTCCTTCCTATAATCAACAAAGATATTTTGCATTTATAATCTAACACAGTTTCTGGCGTGACTTGGTAGAAATTTTTCATGACGAAAGAAAACACTTATTACATTAGGTTCTTCTTGCATTGGTTGAATTACATTATGTAATTTTAATGATGATGTTAAATTGTAAAGAAACCTAGGTCATAAAATTAAACCTTATATGAGGAAAAGCGCTATCTTCTTTCATCATTTATAATTTATATCGCTTTCCAGGTAAATCAATTTCCTCAATGTTTGGATTTCTATCCTTTTCTATTTTTGCAGTTTTATTTTAGACTTTATCTCTTGGAAAGTCAAGACCAGTTCGAATGAAAATTAACAGTTTGTCGGTGATTCAGAAAAGCTAATTAACAAGCACGCACTTTAAACCTGTCCGACCTGATTTGTATTTCCAAGTTATTTCATATTGTCTCCTGCCGATTAATCCCTCCGTATTTGTTATTAACAGTAAAATTATAATAGTAATTAGTAAAAAATATATTGTGCATATATATATATATATAAAACCATAAACCATAAACACAGTAATCAACCCGAAGGTCGGTTTAGTAGGTGATGGTAGAGCTCACCCATGTACCAAGCCCGACGGCGTGTGAATATTCACACATCAGGGTAGGGGGGCCAGTTCCTTTCCCTGTGCCGGTTATGGTTTCCCAGAAAGATCTGGTACCCGAAAAATCAACTAGCTTGGGTGGAGCTGCAGGTGCCCCAAGTGCCTTGCCCGGGGATCGAACCCGGGACCCTCCGGTCAGTAGTCCAACGCTCTACCCACTAGACCACCGCGACCCGCTTATATATATATATATATATATATATATATTCATTCAAACATAGAAATAGGTATAAGGAAAGGGGATAGGAAAACACATAAAAGGCGAACACAGGACATGTGGGGAAGGCGGTTTTTGAGCAAATCAGGTTTCCTTATTAGCTTAGGTGGTAGAGCATCCGCCCGGCAAGTGGAAGGCCCGTGGTTCAAATCCCGGATAAGGAAATATTTTTACTTTCGTGATCTGCTCAAAAACCGCCTTCCCCACGTCCTGTGTTCGCCTTTTATGTGTTTTCCTATCCCCTTTCCTTATACCTATTTCTATGTTTGAATGAATATTTGTGCGCCGTATGGCGGGATTTTCAAGTTTGAATATATATATATATATATGTATATGTGAATAAGAGGTGCTTTTTGCAGAGTAGGATGTTGGGTTTTGTTTGGTTAGGAGGGACCAGATAATTTTTCGTGTCATATATATATATATATACATATGAGTATGTATACATACTCACATGCATATGGACATATGTATGAGTAATATTAGCTTTATTTTTTTGTAAACTACTGATTAATTTTGGGTTATAGTGGCCCCAAAATTACTATCCATTACTACCCTTCAAGACCCGTTTAACTAAATACTAAATGACGCACGCCAATTTTCATCATCAAAAGTAGTCCAACTGTTGAACTAAGGTATTTAGGTGGTCACCAATTACTGTTACTCAATGCTGCCAAGAAGAGAGAATAAAAAGGAAAGAAAGTAACCGTGTGGGTGTATCTTAGCGAGTGATCATTGCTAGCAAAATAAAATTAGACGCGGTTTCGTGGGACATGAAAGGGAGTAGGATCCGGGTACGTTCTTCTAGTCGCATCCAAATCCTTTTCCTCCGTCTCACGTGATATCCCGTTCCAAAGGTGTGGAGTTGCATGCGTGGACGAGAATTTGCATGCATGGAAATCTCTGGGAGGCCGAACAACAAATTTCGAGGAATTTCATTTTTTCCCGAAGTTCTCTTTGAGAGTTGCTATGCGTACGTTTGTGTGTGGTGTGGGAAGGCCGACCCTTGGCACCTGCTCTCACCCGCCCGACCATAATTCCCCCCACGATGTGTGTTGGGGATAGGAGGGGCGGAATTGCATACGATAACAAGGCAAGTGGCTCCCAGGCGCTCGCTCCCTCTCTCTCTCTCTCTACCTTTGCCTCCATACCTCTTCACTTTCCTGTTTCCGACCCTCACTCAATATTTCTTTTACTGTTTCCTTCCTTTCCCTTCCCACCTTCACCTTCTAACCACATCCTCCCCTCTATTCGCCTTCAACCGTCCCCAAAGACGTTTTTCGCCTGCTTGAACTAGGGTCCGACTAACCATTCATTTGTTACTTCTCCTAGACCACTCTCAGTTTCCAAAAATATTCTATAACAAACGAGGATTAGAAATATTTCCAGTTTTTTCATTAACATCGTGTCTAAAAATTAGTGTTTTCTTAATCGTAATAATCACTTTTAGCGTAATAGCCCACTTTTTTTGTACTGCTTACATTCATTCAGCTTGCAAATCATAGGTAATTTATGTTCCAGGATAACTGATATTTGGTATTAAACATGAAATATTTTATAGTAATTTAGTTGGAATGCCTAATCATTTTAAATTTTCAGTTAGTATTTTTCCTCAGCACATTATTTATTTATGTATCTTTTTAAATAGATTAATGACATCGATGACATTTCGAAAAGATAGTGTCTATGCCATTTCTTGACCAAAATCTGGTAAAATATGTATTCGGAATTCGAATTTGAATATTATAATGCATTAACTATATTTTAAGTCCGATTTCTATTTAGTTTTTTCGACTCCGAAAATAATATGTAAGGCGGTTTGCATGGCCTCTGCAACATTTTGGCCTTTTTGTTTCGGTAAATGGTTAACGTTGAGTTACCCATTATTCCATTAACTTTATTCATGAAATACAGTATATCAATGTAGCCATTAAGAATCATCTTCAAATTATTTTTAGTTTTATTCACTTAGCCACTCTAGATAGTGGTGTGAAAATTGGATTTTTTCTTAGGCTATTTTTTGCCTATTACATGTCACCCAAAAAAATTATCAAGATGTAAATGTTTTAACCGCCCTTCCTTCTGATTGAATATTACCTCTGATGCTCTCTGTGACAGAATATGTTTATTTTGTAATTGAAGGTGAAGGAAATATAGTCGTTCTGCCAATATATTGTGGGATGCGATATTTAGCAAAACTTTTTCCCTCTTTTAAAAAGACATTTCAAAAATTATCATTAGCAATTATTTTAGTTAGTATATAGTATAATTTGGCTTTTCTTTGCATCTGAACTTAATATAATACCAGTCTCAATATCGTCCGCCTTTCTTGCTTTTAAGTAATTTATCTTGTCGTTTTCAGTGGTGATTGGTAATGGCCAAATGATGCCCATCTGTTACTTCAGTTCATATTTATTTTTTCTCAAGTGTAGAATAATTACGCACTCTCTAATCATCGTTGTTGTAGGTCAATTTGCAATCGTTTGGGAAGGGTAACAATACGTACAGCCAGAGCTTTGAGAAACGGCAGGTATTATGCGTTTGGTGTCTTTGTATTTTCTCATTTCAAGTTTTATGCCTGCTTGAATGACCCCTATGATTCCGTACCCTTATCCGAATCGGCCCCCTTGGCCATTGTTTCTCTTCTCCACTCTATGCGTGTTTTTGTATTCACCTACTCTTGGCCTACGTCATCACTCCTTCCCCTCGGTCCAAAAACACTGCTGATATTCCTTCAGTCTACTCGTTCTTCGAAAGAGACCTTAAAACCCTACTACATTTTTAAGACAAATGGAAACAGAAATTCTTGTGGGAAAGGTGAAATCGGGCGAAAAAGTAATTCTTCAAAGTGTTGCAGGGGACACGCAAAATGAAGAGCAGTAGTTCCTTCTAAGGCTCTCCTTCCATTTGAAAAAGCGTCTCAATACGTCGATAACGCTTATAGCCTATGCAATCATGGTTGCTAAGCTTTCGTCAGATAGTCTTTCATTGTACGTGCCGGCATCAAATCCAGGATTATCAGGCGAAGTTGAACATTTTGTGGCATGATCAAATAAATAAACTAATTGTGTTGTTTTTATTGATTATTTAGCGTATATTTAACCACAAAAGCTCTGAGAGAATTTGCCCATCACGTAAATATTCATGTAGAATTGAAATGAATAAATGGGAATGGTTCTCAGGGAATAACATAGTAAATAGATCACTTTCTAGTATAGAGCATTTGACAGAAATACGGATTTATAATATAAGAGTGAACTTTGTATAATTTGAATCACTTTGGGAAATATTTCACATTTTCTTGTTGTATTGTGAAGTGTCTAACGGCGAACATGGATCGCATTTAATCGAAGCATGAATTTCTCCTTTAAAATTAAATCACGCAAAAGCTAGTTAACAAATTTATATATTGTGTCATCGTCATTACTCTTATTGTAGGCAGTGAGGAGTTTGAAGATAACCAAGATCTATTTTAGGTCGGGGCTCGGAGGTGTTGCGTGAGCTCAACTAGCATCTACAAGCCCCGGTATCTTCCTTTATTAACACCGATGCGTGCATCCCTCTTTTCTCTTTTTTTAGGCATATTTTTTGTTTCCAAGTTTTCCTGCTTCCCCAACTCCTCGAGCCTCGCAAAAAGGAAACCTTTACCTCCTTCTTATGCCTTCGTCCCTGTTTTTGAAACTCGGCGAGTAAATATAAACGCATCCCCTTAAGGAGGCGTGCGGGAACGTATACACGCCGGTAACGGGCCAATGTGCCAGTCCCAGCCCTCCTGCCTCCCAATGCGAGTCGGGAGGCAAAATCGTATATAGCAACCCTCCGCCTCCTCGTCCACGTCCCGAGGAGAAACTTCTTCCATCAAACCAGATTCTTCCCTTCACCCCTTATTCCCTACGAGTCCGTCCCTTAAGTTCTAATCGCCCCTCCCTCCCACTAACCCTTCAAGCATCCACTCCTCTTCCTCCTTCCCGAAGCAATCTCTCTCTCCCTTTCCCGCCCCACCCCCTCACTTCCATTTTCATTCCCTGCTCGTATCCCTCACCCCCCACCCCTTCGCCCTTTTATTATATCTTCCCTCACATCTCCATAGTATTCATTATCTACCCTCGCCCGGCCCTACACCCCTTTTCATTCTCCCCTGAAAATCCTTTCTCTCCTCTCTCCTCCTCCTCCCCTCTCTTCCAACGTCTCCTTTTTCCCTCTCATAGAGGGTCTTCTTAAACTCCCGCGTCATCTGAAAACTCTTTGCTCCCTCTCCTACTTACGCCCGCGCTTATCCAAAAACAGTAGTGTCCTCCTCCTTCACTCTTCCCCATCCTCCTTCACAACCTCCCTCAAACCACGCTATTCGTCAGATCTTTTCACTCCTTTTCTCTTCTTCCCCACTTTAACTTTATCGTATCACGGCACTTCCGCAGCTCATATCGCGAGCGGTGTGCATATTGGGTAAATAACCCCACACCATTTCTGTACCTCTGCTCTGATCGCCCCACCTCTCCCCTTCTTAAGTTTTGGTGGCGTGCTTCGAAACCTCTCTCGTGGCCTATGTCCCACGCTCTTCTGGAGACTACACCTCCCTTCTCTTTAATTTTTATAAGGGTTTTCCATTTTTTAATATTTTCACTGGACGTTTTTATAGCCCAGATTACCAAGGATCGTTGTGTTACCCGAAAATCTCGAGAATGAAAATCTATTAGGTACAACATCTATGGGAACATTTTCTCCGAACATCAAGGCGAGGAATCGCCTTGTACCCGGCTTCAGACGCTATTTCCGTTATATTTTGATAAGTTGTAGCATGTAAGTCGACTCATTGAGTCACCTCTATTCTTCGAGTATTTTACTATAGTATACTTAATTGTTAATATAGGTATTACAGGAGCACATAATTTAGGGGCTTGAAAAAGCTGTGTTTGTTTCAGTAGAATAGCCTGTGCATGGGTGAAAAGTTTTCAGATGAGTCCTGAAAAATATCATTTACCGTGTTTGTTTTGCAATACAGATATTTATTACCACAAATGTATGCATGCTCACCAAGTTGAGGATTGTCAGAATTTACTTATTGGGTACAGATTTGTAGTTTTGTTTTTAATTTGCTCTTCGTTCGTGCCACTTTTATGAAAAGGTAGAAGGGGAACGAGCAAGCATTCTCTTTTGTAGAAAATAAATTATTGTAATGCATTGTTCACTCTGCGTTGCGGTAGAAGTAATGAGACTGGTTATGTTGAAATTTAATTTCTGAATAAATTCATTCATGTCTCTTAATTTCTAACATATTTATTATGACGTTTTTCCCTCAACATCATCTGCCTTTTGCATATGAAGCTCTTGCTAACAACATTATTACGAAACATATGACGCACGTTGGTCGCTGCCAAGGGAACATTTTGCTTTAATCAAGGCGTCGTATTTACTGTAGTAGAGATTGCTAGCGAACGCACTATGCACTTGCATAATTGATTAGAGAATTATAAAAATTGTACTTCATGATATCGAAAATAGGCGTCAATCGAACCGCACCTACTCACAAGTATTATGGTAAATATTAAACAGACTAATTGAAGGTGGATTGAATTACTACTTTTATTTACTTAGAGTGGGTCGCGGTTTGCCAGGGGGTAGAGCGTCGGACTACTACCGTGTTCGATTCCCGGGCAAGGCACTCTGGGCACCTGCAGGTCCACCCAAGATATGTGATTTTTCGGGTACTAGATCTTCCTGGGAAACCATAAACGGCACAGGGAAAGAAACTGGTTGAATACTGTGTTTATGGTTGATCTACTTAGATTTAGGTTTCTCACTTTGGAGTCACTCACAATGTGTACACTATTTGGCGATAAAAACTATTGACATTTGTTATGAAATTGGTTAAAACAATCGTAAAAGTGTGAAAGACCTGGAGTGGGAGCTCTTTTTCAGATTTTAATGCAATCGATGATTTCACTTTAATGCTGGTGTCCTCATTCTATGGCTGAAGAAGTGTCCTTACGGACGGAACTCTTACGTATTTTTATTATTGCTATTATCTATATCTATTATCTATATATATTATCTATCATTTTTATTTATCCTTTGCGTTTCGGGTAAGTTATGAGCGCATATATCTGTTAAATTTTAATCTGTTCGCAAATACGAAAGATCGTCATCGCTGGGGCGTGTATCCTTTCACAGCCTTCCTCCCTCGCTCCTATTTCATCCCCCCTCGTAGAATCCTTCCAAGGTCCCCCAATCACAGCTCCGTCGCAATCTCCTTCTCAAAATCAAACTCGACTCCCCTTGCGCATATCCTTCACTCCAGCGACATCCTCCTCCCTTCAAGCCATATTCCTCCCATTCGATCTTATTTTGAAACAGTTTCCATCCCATTTCACGTGCTCTCTCTCTTTCGTTCTATGTAGTCTTCGCATTATGCCGTACCCTCAGATTAAGTTCCATTGCTTCCTTATGACATGATATTTTACGCTGAACAGTGCTGGCGATGGGTTACATCCTTGTCGAACTCCTTTGTTTATTTTAGCTTCCATTTTCCTTCTGTTTTTAATTTGCATGGTTGTTACCTGATTCTTGGAGAGGTGATGGATTTTTCTTCTGTTGTTGCAGTCTTTTCCAAGCGCTTCTAGTATTTTGAACATTTTGTTCCATTCGACATTGTCGAAGGCCTTCTCCGAGTCCACGAATGCCGCATATAATGGCTTGCTTACATTGATCAATTTTTCGGCCAGTACCCTCAAGCTGAGTATTGTCTCTCTTGGTTCTCGGTTTTTCCTGAATCCCAATTGGTTTTCCGAGAGGCTTTCTACTACCTTTCCTTCTATTCCTCGTCTGATTATCCGAGTAAGTATTTTCGATGCGTGAGAAGTCAGGCTCAATGTTCTGTGTTCTTCACATTTATCTGTTCTAGGTTTCTTCGGTTTTGCAATCATTACACTCTTCTCGAAGTCCTCAGTCCTCGGGTGGATATATATACTATATGTATATCTACCTGAGGACTTAATATACCTAGTATGTATACAAATATATTTACGTATATGCTTTTATGTATACCATATTTTAGCAATAAAATTTGCTCAAGAAACGTTGATGTTGCGACAAGTCCAAAGTAATATGAGCCGACTCTCTACATTGGGCGACGCTTTAATTAATTAGTAATTCATCAGTTTGGCTAAGTCGATACAGGATTGATGTGCGTTACGTATCAATCCGGCATCAATTACGCGTAGTATTAGTAGTAGCGACTTAGACAGCAATACTTAATACTCAAGTAATTATTTCTGAAAAGTCTTCGGTTATGGAGATAAGAAATTTGCCACTGCACATGATTCATACGCTTTCAATGTAATGCATGTCATTTAGCCCAAAAAATGCTGAATATCTTGGACAGAGATAAATTTTCCTCGTAACCGTTGAAGATACTCTAACCGTATGCCATTACGTGCTCGACTATTACGATAATGCTTACGACATGCATGCAAGCATGGTGCTAGTGGCCGTCACGTTATTGACTTTAATGCTAGTCTGGAAGTGGTAAAATGTTTATGCCTGTAAAATTATGCATGGTTGTTGTCAAGTCATCTTGTCAATTTATATTTTTGGCGAATGACATACTATATAGATATAGTGCATGAGTAGTATCGAATCATACAAACCATTTTTCCCTCCCTGAGATTGGTACCGCTATCGAAAATCCCAATTTTTATGTTGAATTGATACTTACCAATTATTTGCATTGGCATCCCCTTCTTTTTACACTCTATTTTATCTTTCAGTTTGCTTACATGTTCCATCTGAATTCTCCTCTCCATTGCTATACGTATTCTTCTAGAAATTCAAGGAGACACGTTCGAATCATTTTCGAAGTGGATTTTTAGGCATTCGTTTGTTCCTATTGCTGCTATTGGCGTATGAGGAATGAGGTCGTAAGACTTATACACATGAAGGAATTTTTATCTCGAAAGGAGATCCATTCTTCCCATTTTTATCATCGTCCTTGGTGGTCTCGCAGGGAGTAATATTGAAAGAATTTTCTTGCCGTGGATTCATCGGTGCCAGATTGCTGTATTTCATTCCGGGTGGAATCCCGTGCATAGTTGAGATTAAAGCCGAATGATTTTCTTTGCCATATTTTGTTATTTAAATATTTTTCTATTTCGGCCGTGCAGACGTCTCCTTGCGAAATTCAGTGGTAAAAAACTATATGTTAACATGCTTTATGCATCTGCAATATCGATTCCAATGAACAAATTTTACTTTAGTTTTTTGTTCCCACAACTGTAAAATAATTAATCTTACATGCGCTAATTTTTATCAATCATCATCAATCATTTAGCGTGATACGGGGATCGGGATGGTGTGGCGGCGAATGTACTGGCTTCGCATCCAGAGGGTTCGGGTACGAATCTTGGCGGCGGCAGGTATTTTTCAGTGGTATTCCGATTTCTACTTAAGGTGCTTTGTGGAGAGCACTTTAAGCGAGTGCACCGTCTTTCGGATGAGAAGTTAAACTGCGGACCCCTTGGCGCTTTTCGTTAAGAGTAGCCAAATGCCGACGCCGGGTTTCTCTCTTTTCCTATCTATCCCTAATAGTGCAAATGACCTTAGCTTTCGGTGGCCTCCCAGAAAACTACTACTACTTAAGCTTAATGCGCTCTCCTCACAATCCTTGATTCCAAATTTGTTGGACTAGGATGGCTGAAAAACTCAAATTTATCTAATTATGAGTTGAATTTACACTTTTATTCAGTAAGCATTTTAAAATTTGATGAAATAAACTGTGTGATTATCTGATATTGTTTGTGATTGGCGTCGATCTGAGCTTTAATTACATTTTCTGTGTAAGTTGAATTGCATGGGAATTATCCATTTTACCACGAACTCATTACGATCGAATACAGTTGTCAAATATGATTTTGAGTAATTTGAATACGGTACATTTTCATATATTCCGCATTGTTTCAAAGTGTCTCTCTCCGTCGCTGCATTAAATACTTTAAACGGATAATTAATCCCGTAATCATAATTAATGGTTTCAGCGCAGCGGTTTCGGAGAATTATTTAATAATTTTCGTACGTGATTTGTAACGCGCACAAATTTGGAGAAAAGTTAAAAGTAAAACGTTTTCCGTACGTCTACTGTGAAAACTATGCTGGTACAATTATTTTATTAGATAATTAGAGCTCATATCGAGGTAAGCACAATTACATATGTGAAATCCACACATTTAGGGGGAGGTGGAGCTTCCTGTCTCTGTGCCGTTCTTGGTCTCCCAGGAAGATAAGATTCCCGAAAAATCACTCTGCATGGATAAAGGTTGAGAGGCTTCATTCGGATTCGAACGTGGATACTCCTGTCTGCAGCCGAGTCCTATTGTATGACTTAACTCTACCATGCTCATAGCTCTTATATTTATTTTATATTTTGACCCCATCAATTTATAAGAATAAGTTAGAGGAGATTCTAAGTAGATTTTTTTCTTTTGACATTCTGGACTCTTTAATTTAAGTAGTGTTTATTTGAAGTCATCAGCATGAGATTATTTTCTTGAGTAACAGAAACTCAGCAATAAAAACGTCAGATGTTTAAGATATATAAATAGGGAAACCTGAAAACTATAATTCCTGAAAGGTGCGTACGATTTTATTGAAATTTATTTTTTCAGTGATATGGCATAATTTGATTTACATACATCCATGAAATGCAATGGGTCTCAACTAAGTCTATGAATTTTAACAACTATTTTAAGCGTATCAATCAGTAATATTAATAAACATATTAATCAATGGTGATAAGTCAGTGAGAAAGATGATGTGCACTGCCGTGTTCACTTCTGTCAGCTGATGTTTTAACGTCATGTTTCAGTAACTTCGAATGGTTACCATTGCCAGAAGTCCTTTCGAATTGGAATTCTTTTACCGTAGAAAGCAGTGACTACGGTAGGAGTCTCATTTGCTATGTGCAGGTTACGAGGAGAATGATTTCATTCATTGGTATGGATCCCGTCTCTGGTCAGTGTATTGGAACGCGTTTTAAAATCTCTTCGTGGAGGATGTGTATGCGCTTTTAAGTGAACGGTTCTTTTGACGGAAAGGTTGTTAAAATAATCTAAAATTCCGCTCACTTCTCCCCTTGCTCCCCAATTCTTTCCTTTGTCCCCGGTCCCATTTTCTCATTTGGCTCCATCGCATTTACGTGAGAAGCTTATCGTATATATTTTACCTGCCCATCCACTTCCTTCTGTTCGCAACGAGGACAGCGATAAGACAGGTTTGACGGACTGGAACGACAGGAGAGACAAATTCTTGAGCTGGAAAAAGTAGTCCCTCCTCTCCCTTGCTCAGTTTCCTCACTATTATTACCCTTCCGCGTCCTTCTTCCCCGCATATCTTCGATGGAAGATTCTCCACGAGAGAAGAATAGGAATTTTCCTAATCAATCTCCGACACGTATATTTTTGCACCTCTGTTTCTATTATCTTCTAAGCCAAAAATATACATTTTTACTGACTATGTTCCCCTATTTTGTTTGCATTCGACTAATTTATTTTTCCTTTCCTTTTATGCCCCGAAATTTTCATTGATGCTTAATTCCAACGAAGAAAAACACAAGTTATGGGCATGTGCTGTGATTGTTGATTCATAAAAATGCAAAGATTATTAAGGCTTAGGAGTTTAAATGCTTCACATTCCAAGTATCATTTTGAAAGGCTCGCGGATTTTGATCAAATTAAAATTTTTCTCAGAAGTATACATACTATATGTATGTTACGCCTTTAAAACATCATTTCAAAGTAAAAAATAGAATGTAAATAATTTATTGTGGTTGAATATACACGTGCACTTATTAATATATTTATTTTTATTGTAAAATATTTCGGAATTGTATGGATTGGCGAGATAATCCTATTTATCTTCCGAAAAATGCCAGATAACATTATCCATGGGCATGAAATTTATTCCTCTGAATATGTTTGGAGCCGCAAGTTACTAATGAATGTAATGGAAATTTAAATACGATCGAATCTAATTCCAATATAAACTGTATTTAGGGCAAATAAGTACGTTTGTTTAGTGACTAATTATGAATATGAAGGAAAACTACCGTCTACCTTAAGCAGAAATGATTGCGTCTATTTTCGTTAATTTTATAGCCATTTAGAGGATTAATAACTGTAATACCGCACTTCTTTTGCTTCCTTCATATTTGTCATTATTCATGCGTTTTTTCCGCGCTTCTGGAGTTGTTTTTCGGGTGTAGTGATAGACAATGTAAACAGTATTATACAGCAAAAGAACGAATCTTAGGTAGCAAAGAAATTACGAGTGTTCCAACCACCGTTCAAGGGACATAATAACAGTTTTCGTAGCGTTGCTTAATTGTGACAAGACGCTTCCCGTGTAATTCCGTTGTCGTAACCCATGATCCCATTGCCTTGAACCAACTCTTCCCATGATCCGCACCATTCCCTTTTCCACCCGCTGCCCGCGGCAGGAAGAGAAGCTTTAATTTAACTCTCGTCGGCTTATTAACGGCCCCCACGGAAGTAGGTATCTACTCCAGCCGCCTCCCTCGACTACTACCTCCGTCTTTTCATCGGGTTCAGAGTTGGGCGGAAATAGTTGGCCCGCGCAAACGCGAACCCGGCCGGGAAAAATTGGATTCACCTCGACAGTCCTCCTCCTCCCTCCCGTGAGAGGAAATCTCAGGGCGCGATGAGTGACAGCGCGTTACTGAAACCTCCGCTGTCATCAAGATGGCTCCGCATCTGGGAAAAGCGTGGGCCTCATTCAACAACAATCCTTTGGCCTCCCCACCCCCAAATCCTTCCCCACCTCACACCAGCCCCTAACCTACTCCCCTCTCCCTCCTAGACCCTCCTCTCCCCCTCCATTTTCCTGGTTAATTAAATGCTTATCACGCGTGTTCACACCACACGTCTCCTCTGTTGTTTCCTGCCGGCCCCAAACCTCGCCTCGCCCTCTTGTCTTCCTCTCTCTCTTTCCCTCCCTTCCTCCCCACACTCATTCCTTCTCCCGCTTTCTCACTCCTGACCGTGGTTCATAGATGTTGGGATTTGTTCAGTACCGCCTGCTCCACGCATAACCGTTCGCACCCAAAATTAATTTTCACCCGTCTTATTTCTCGAGTCTTCTCCCCTCCCCCCACCAGCACCAACTATTTGTGCGTCTCGTTCTCCATCTTGCGCCCCGGGCACGCGCCCCGTTCTTACCCTTGTCGGTTCAACCCCTGCTTATATTATGCTCGCCTCGATGGTATGTGTCGAGAGTTCCTCAATGTTAGCCAGGAGGGAGAGTAATGGGAGATGAGGATTTTGACTTGTTTACGAAGTTTGATGCTTTCAATTGGCCTCCCTCCTCCTCTCGGCCCAAGTAGTGGTCAAGAACATTTTCTGAGTGAGTGAATCGACAAGCCACTAGCACGTCAGTTACTGTGGTAAACGAATTCTATCATTAGAATCTATTTTGCATTACAGTACTTTTTATTGTTTTTCCTTCTGAGTGATAAAATCGGAAGTAATTGAACGTTCTTATTGAAAGATTATTCGTACGTGTGAAAGATAAAGTTGTTACTCTCCGCTAGGGAATTCGTGAATTTTTTTCTTAGATTTTATGTTTTTGTTCCATGTAAGCATATAGTGGGGTTCATTGGAGAAGACGTGCACTAAATAATTACTTACAGTTTTCATTAGACGATATGTCACGTCTCGTCCTTTCGTAATTAGGGATTTTCTCCCTTAACCGATATTCATCGCAATTATAGGGCAAGTAGGGGAAGGAAATGTTCATATGATTATATCAAAAGCTTGCTGTTGCTCCGTGACCTTTTCGGGAGTGAATAGTAGTTGTTTAAATCGCTAATTGAAATGAAGAATCACCTCCAAATGAATGCTTCCCTTAATGTCGGAGAAGATCCTTGTGATTGCATTGGTGTAGTCTGTCTCTCTTTAGCAGTGTTGAGTGGTGAGGCTTTCTTTAAGGTAACTTTTATGTAAGGAGTTTCCATAAAGATGAGGTAGAGGATGATGAAAATTTATTTAGATCTTCTGTTGGCATTCGAATTATATATTACTTTCCCTAGTCATTAAATACAATGCTAGTCTCACCTGACCGTTTGGCCATTTGGAATTATTAACGGTGGGTAGAAGCGGGCAACTAGTTTAGTGGGCGTGATTTTTAGCATTTAGTAGTAGACAGGTAAATAACATTCATTTCACGTCTGCTCGGATAAGGGCTTACTATGCTACTTTCCATAGCCGTGGGGGGTGAATCCCCTTCTCTTTTGAGGGGTTAGTTTTTTTGGAACGTTCCGTTTCCTTCTGCTTACTGGGAAGTATCATGCTGTGCCTTTGTACCGATGAGCGAAACGATGATATCTCGCCTAAGTAATTAGTTGCGTTATTTAATGGAAGCGATCGCCGCATGAGGCAAAAATGTCGGCGAAGAAAATAATCGTGCATGTAATAAATGAAAAGTTTTTTGAACGCCAAGATATGACGCAGTTGGCTTGAGACGTTGCTCAGAAATGGTTGTTGAGTTCTTCTGCATGATTTTATGAATTATCTCTGTTGTGGCCTCTTCCTAACCGCTACCGATATTTTTATGTAGAAATTGAGGTTCCTTTAGGGATTTGAAAAACATTGCTCGGATAACATTTTTTATGGGTATCTGAAAGTTAAATAAACTTCGTGAGAATTCGAATGTTGGCTTTCTTGTTTTATTTGACACATTTATTTTCTTTTCAAAGCCCATCGAAAGAAAATGAATATTATCATAACTTTATAGTCCTCGCTTCCAATTCCATATGAGAATTGCGTATGAAATAACTCACGTCATGTGAATTTAAAGCATACCAGGACGCAGGTGTGAGACTATACTGGGATAATTAAATCAAAGCAAACAGTAATAGCTCATAGCGCATTTTTTAGAAATAGATGGAAAGTGGAAAGAACAGGAAAAGTGGGATTTATAATTAAGAAGGAGATTTATAGCAAATGAAGAGGATGGAAGCAAGTTAGTAAGTAAGACATAACTTGAAAGGATTTGAACTTGGAGGCTGGCGGGGAATGTGGTGAGTTGAGATTAACAATAATGCACGATACAACGAATAATTCATTTTAACTTCCCTTCATATCAACAGCACTGCGATTATATCCTCGAGGGAAAAACGTGTATGGCATACCTTTAATTTACGGCGTACAAATGATACAGGTAATATTAATTATCTGATGTGTACCTGTACTCTTAGTCATTACCTCTTTTAATAAATTTAATGATGTACCGGAGTACCAAATTAAAAATATTGGTGAATATTACTCGCACAGTTAAGCGTGAGTCCGATTGGCTTTCAAAAGACGTCTATTAAACCGTGACTTTTTTGCTTTCCTGGCGACAGCATAGTCAGCTATGCGTTAGTACGATTTAATGTTGAAAAAGGTTCGAATCTAGGTGTCTTATTTGACCATCATAGTGTAGGGTATGCTTGTAAGGTGTCGTCTTATTTGACACTTCCATCAGCATGTCTCGAACGTATGCATGCAATCGCATCCTGCAAATGGATTTTCCCAGTGACCGCTTCGCGGGTTCTCGCGTGGATGTCGTGTCATTGGGGTTGGAATTAGGGGCGTGCCTTTGACTCCCCTCACCCGGAGCGTGAGATGTGAGACCTTCTGACACGCAGACAAGGTTGAACAACCGCTTGCTGTCTAGTTTTGAAACAGGAAAAAGTACAATTCCCTATTCCATTCCCACTTGGGAAAATTCGAAAAAAATATTTTTACCATTCATTTTACAGTAAAATTTTTACAACTTGATAAGAATTAAACTTTTGGCTCATAAAATTTAGTGTGACCGTTTTATTTCCGATTAGAATTATTTTAAATTGATGAAAGGTGTAATGTTCTATTGGAATGAGTGTTCAAAGTTCGAAATGACCTTTCGTGGTAATTTAGTCCGATTAATTTTAAAGTAATTATCTTCCTTGAATGTAGGGAGTCTTAAATGATGGTTTCAATAAAAACACTTTCGAGATATCTGAAATGATTTCCTGCCTTATACATGCTTATCTATCACTGCAACTTCTATGCACAGTGCTCACGCGATCTTTCCGTGGGGTCGCGAACCGCCACTGTTCTCGAGTGGGAACGCGTTTTTTGTCATCATTTTTCACTTAGCCTCTCTCTCTCTCTCATTTTGATGAATCGTCCCCACTTTCTAACTTAGTCATCTTCTAAACCTTTTCCTTTCTTCTATTCTGTCACTACGCCTATCTTTTTATCACTTCTCCGGCAGCCTGCCTATCATCAGCTGATCGGAGTTTGACCCTTTCCTTCTTGAATGCATTCTCGCGTTTCTTCTGTTGAGATGTATTTTAAGTCAGCCTACCTCTCGCGTTTGTTTAGGGCATGTTACTCTTCTCACCATTGAAGAAGCAGTAATTGGAGATGTATGTATATCAGCAACATTGTACTCCAAAATTAATATGATTAATCATAAAGTCTGCTCGTGATTGTCCAAAAGTATGAAGGAGTTAAATAAAGTGCCTATCTTCACTGGAGTCCTTGATTAAATGACCGTGTAATCAGAACGGTACGTGATTGTCATGAAATGAGAACTGAACATGCATCACTGAAAATTCGTTAATGAGGTTAGATGATAAGTTGTGCTTTTTCCCAGATATGTATCAAGTGATTAAAAAATTTGTGAAAGTTTACCCTATTGGGTCCATATGAGTGTGGTGAAATAGTGAGATCATATTAAATAGTTGTGTAAAAAGTGTTCCCAGAAGGAATTTACGGCTTTGTTTAGGGGCTTTCTGCCACGGAAACCTTACTGAGATAGAAAAATTCCGAACCGAGAAAAGTAAAGGTTGTGCTGTAGCTGATGAATGCGTGCATAAGTGTATGAATTGAATATGTGCTCGGGGTTAGGGGACACGCCCACCTTTCTCATTCGCTTGTATCGCTAATAACCTTAATTGATAGCGAATGTTTTTATTCTTCATTCCCACATCACCGTTCCTCGCTCTATTTACAAATTCAGTCACGCTAATGATTTCCCTTCTTGAATGTCTTTTAACGCTGAAAATAAGAAGTTGTGTGACATTTTTATGGGTGCATTAGGGAGCAAAATCAAGATTTACATAAGAACATACTTAAAAATCCCAAGATAATCTGAATTCGAGATTTTTTCCTTTACAATTGGGAGTGACAACGGGCACCAGTGTCGATTTTTAATACGCCCACCGGGGGAGATACGGACCATTTTCTTTCGTTTCCTTGGGCAACAGTGGTGTTCGTGATATTTGGCTATTTAGGGCCGCCCGCGAGTTTTCTAGCGCATTTTCAGATACTCGTTTTCGCGGCGGGGAGACAAAGATCGCGGGAAAGAACTCGTGAAAAGGCGTTTACATCGTCGAAGCACGCGCACAAAGATGTCCATTGCGATAAATTTAAACCCTCCCAAACTAGTGGTTTTGTAATCGAGGGGGGTCGTCCCAACCTTCGCAAAACCGTATGGTGAGGCAGAGTTAACTCTGGTTCTCGTTCCGGTTTAATTGTTCCGACCCGTTTCCAAGCATAATGCTCTTTAACGGGCCGTAAATTCTGCGTGCAAGTGCGAGCGGATGCATTGTCTTCGATTGTTTTGCGGCGACCATGGGAGGATGGGTCGGAGGAATCTTATTCACTCCTTAATCGCCGGGTCGGCAGTCCTGTCCTGACCCCCCCCCCCCTCTCTTCCTCTCCGCCGGGGTGCGCCGTATACCATTCGCCTTCTCCCATGTGTAGGAGAGGCTAAGCCTTGCAATGTTCTCTTCCATTCCTGGCCTTTTAACTTGGCTACTTGAGAGGGTGACCCGAACCTTTTTTAGACCTCAAAGGACCTTAATCATGGACTCATTATAGGTTTGTCGATTGCCACGCTGGAAAGTTGTATGTACCTTCTTTACTGGTGATCGTTTTTTCCTGCGGCGAAAATCGCTAAAACGACAAGAATTTACGCTATCTAAATCCACAGCATCAGGAAAACTGCTGTAAGGGTGTTTTGCAGAATGTATGAGGACACCTTCCATGACAAAGGATAGAAATTACTCTTCATTGTGTATTTTTGTGTGTTTGTTTCTCACAACTTTGTCTGTGTTCATTAAGTGAATCCTTCAATTTACCATATCGACGGTATATGTTCCTAATCACTCTGTCTGACTTGCTCGTGTAATATTGGACTTGAAGTATTTACTCAGTGCCGTAATTAAAGCCACGCGAATGGTATACTTTTAATTAGTTTCAGCTATCGTTCATTCATAGTGCCTCAATGGTGCTTTCACCCAGTTTTTTATAGTATGTGATCATTTTTTATATGCGCCTGCACCAATTCCGCGGCATTTTTTTTACGAATTATGCCGCTTTTCTGTGTATATTTTTAGGTAATTTTTGAGCATGTTTTTGCTGAAATAGGTTTGAAACTCCCCTTGCGAATTTTGATGTGAGGCCAAACTTTCTATAACTGGTATTTTTCCTTCACAACGCTGTACTTTCCAATGGCGCCTTTCACAAATGGCGCCGCCTTATTCAGTGCGGCGCCATATCATCGCAAACCACACTTCCGCTTCAGCCCTTTCTTTCTATCGATGCCATGCGTTTCTTTTGCACATTGACCGGCAAAGGTGAGATTTCACTCACCTGTCCGTTCAGGCGGTCAATGAACATTTCGTGATATACGATACAAGATCCGTGTTAGCCACCATGTTACGTTGACGACCAAGTACGTGTACTTAATATGGTCATTTGATACCTTTTACCTCCAGATGTGCGTAAGGACGTATATTTTCGTCATTTTAACAATCATTTTTAAACTCGAGAAAAAACTCACTGATCTGAATGTTGGGCCCACTGAACGTTAGTCCTTAGAATAAAAGTTCCTCTTCAAATCGTTATACATAATATTAGAGCGTGTGAATTCTGTGTGTACAGAAAATTTAAACACTTATGATCGCGTTAATATTATCTTTGGCCCTTCATCGAATGAATTTGTCTCTGAATTTAACAGATACCTCGGAATCAGTTACGCTAGGATGCATGCCTGATATTGTTTTCGACCCCGCGACCTGGAGGTTCTCACAAGTTTTTCTAGCAGCCTAGGTGACAAAGAAACATCGCTTGCCAAGAAGGAAAATCGCAGAAATATGTATCAATATTTGGATGCCAGCGATTTACTTTTCAATTCGATGCTCTGAAAATGCAAATTAATTAAAAATTCTCTCGTGTACCCTTCCGCCTCTTATATTTTTTCTCGGGTGTTCATTGTGTCTCATCATATTTTCTGTTTATCTGCACACGTTTGAACCATAGTGCTCCATTTAAATTAGTCTACGAATCAGTTGGATTAACATTATTATTATTAATAGTAAAGCTTACGCGGGAAACGTATTAAATTCTGAACTGCTAAGAGTCAATTAAATGATGACTATGTTAAAAACTATAATGACATTTAATCGCAGGAAAAAGGCATTGTCATTTTTTCATATTTTCTGGGATAGGTACATTGTGCTTTTACTTTCAATTACTGAAGGTTTAAGGTACTAAATTTTGCGTTTTAGGTCACGGTTTGAGAAATGAACGTCTTCATAGAACTCATTGAGTTCTTAAATCTATTGACGATCATTCATTGTACTCGCAGTCAGTAATGTTCATCACCACAGATCATTAATATCAAGAGGTATTCATTTTAAACCTCTTCACGGAGTTAATATATGTACTAGACCATTACTATTTCTACGTATATACTTGTATTTTCTGCATAACAACTACCAATATATATTCCATGAGTCTCCTCCGACGTAGTTCTCTGTAGATTTTCCTGTTCACCTTAACTTTGGAAACTGTATTCATTGTGATATCTTGTCTCAAAATGTTTCCATTACGGATGTCCCTTCTCATTTTGAGGATATAAGAAGGTAAAGTGGGCAGAAAAGAAAGCAAATGAGAAATTGCGAGGTGTGGTGGGAGAGGAGAGAGGATTATTGGGTGAAATCCAATGGAGGCAGGAAAATTGGATGCAGAGAATTGTGATTGGCAGTGGGATATTGAAGACTGCAATAGAGGGGAGTGTGTTATGCAAACAGGTAAGGGACAGGCATATGATAGGGATGCTGGATGAAATGAAGGGTGGAAGGAAGTATTCGAAGTTGCAGGGACTTGTTTTAGTGTAGGATGTTTGGTTGTGTTTCGTTATGGGAGGCATGGGAATAATCGTTGCACCGTTGGGTAGTCTGCATATATCCTAAGCCCACTGCTAGATTACTGATAGTAAACATTATTTGAATAAGTTTTCCTTGAATTTGATTTCCTCTCCTAATAATACGAATTACTAGTTATTCTGTTTCTATGGTCATATTCTTAAAAATGTAATAATTAATCCTCTGTGTTAGTATACCTATACAATAATATACTAGCCCTTATTTAAGTTTAAAGGTAAACTTTCATCGATAAAACGCCGGAGGTACTGTCTCGAGTCGCAATACACGTTAAGTCGTAATAGCGTCTCTTGGGGCCCTAGACGGAGCTCGGCCTCTGGTATCACACGGAGTCTGCCCTCTGGTGTCCCAGTATTATAAATCATTCGTTTAAGCTCCCTTCGCCGCCCCTCCCGCGCTCCTCCTCGTCCCTTTCTCTTCATTCCTCTGAAATGCGCCACAATTTCGCCCCTCCCCGGCCCTCCTCCTTCCGCTCCCATTTCCACCAGCCTCCTTTTCATCCTCTCTAAGGAATTGACATCTCCCCTCCCCCTCTTCATCCCGGCATTCCCTCCTCCCGCCCCATTCGCCGTGCCATTGTGAGTCTTCTCCGTCCGCTTCGCGCTTACCGCCAGGCCTCCTTCCCCGCTTCGCTTCGTTCTGGTATGCTCTCTCTTTCTCTATCCCTCTCCCGACGACCGCCGCCGATCCCTCCTTCCACGTGCTCCTTTTTTATCTCCCCCTCCCATCTTTTCTCTAACTCCCAACCCCCCCCTCTCTCGTCCTCGACCCTATCCTCGGCCATTGCTTCGAATCCATCCGCGTCCTCCCACCCTTATCGGGTACGGAGATACCTTGTTTTCCTCCTTAAGCCTGCTTCAAAGTGTTGATGAGCAACTTAACCTTCTTAGGTGCTGGGGGCGCCCGATACAATATCTGGGGACGAGAAATTAATGATGTTTTAGTAGATTGTAATACTTAATCCCTAGAAAACGTTGGTCGTAAATATTTTTTCTTCTCCCATTTCATTTGTGATGGGAAATATTTTTCCCGTAGTTGAAAATTTCATAAAAAAATACATATCCTTCTTTATTAACTCGATTCACCCTTGATCATATTGCATGTTATAAACTGCTTTTGCTATGGTCAGTACTGTTTTATTATCGGAACAGTTACCTCTTCTCGTCCAATAGATTATCTAATAAAGCTTGAGGGGTTTGATCTAAGTATTTTTTTGCTGTCGATTCACATTTGCCTCATTTCCGCTCCATTTTGTTTTTCCTCTGCCGTCGTTTTTTTCTTTTTTAGATGCTGCCGCTCCTCTCTTTCATTTTCCATTGATTTCTCTTTCTTTTTCCGACACAATAGGCACAATAGGTTCGCAATTCACCTAACCTTTCTCACTCCCTCTCTTTCAAGATTCTCCACGACTTTGAAGCTTCGCTTTGCGTATGAAAATCCTCTTCCCCAGCTCTCTCACTTCCTTTTTCCAACATATATTCCCTCTTCCGTTCCCTAATTCATCCTAAAATAGCTAGAATTCTTTCTGTATTTCCTGTACATCTTTCAGCCGCTTATCTCTCCATTTCACTCCATTGCTCTCGTTCTCCTTCGGTCCATTTCCTTTCCACCCTTAATCTTTCCTTTCATCCATTTTCCATCTTCGTCCTCGTAAAGAGATTTCAAGGTTTGAGGTTTTCCTGGTTCCGGTGCGTATTTTGGGAGCTCCTCTTCTAAGCAACCACAGAAGGGGATAATATTTTCCGCCAGAAAATGTTCGCATTTTTGCTGATTTCAAATTTATCATTTCTATCCTCTTTAAAAGTGTCGTGTCTCGGTTTAATTCGATGTTCTAATAATATTTTGGCAGCATTTCAATGTAAAACGAGCATAGTAGTGGGCAAATTATTAAAATAATTCCGTTTGCGAAAGAAGCATTTAAAGAACAAAAGTGATTAGAACTACACATGAGTATATTTTTGAAAACATGAGTAAGGACGTAAATATGAAGCGTGGCCCATCGTGGGTCTGAAACCTGGTATTTAAGGTAAGTGGATGACCATGGATTTTGGAGACTTAATATCATTGGGTATGGAGAAAATAATTTTGGCAGAGAAGTGGAGAGTTGTAATATTGTACTTCTGACAGTGGGGTAGAGGAAAGGGAATGGATTTGTTAGGTTGAGGCAGTTTAGACAGGTAGAATTTAGGAGGAATAGAAGGAGAAAGTAATGTTTAGCAAACAAGGAAATTCTCGCGGTACAGAGAAGATAATTGTCGTTAGGGGTCATCTGAATACTACTTAAATAGCTATAATACATGTGCCTTGAATAAATGTCTTGCTATGTTTCGGCACCCAATAGGTTCGGCTACATCAGGTGGAATCTAATGTTGAAGCCGGACAAGTTTCCTTTTTCCAACTATTTGTAAAATATTTTTGCGGTACGATTTTCTTGATGGTAACACTTCGCAGGACGCAAAATGGTGGCGTAAGAAAGTAACTGCCCCTCTGACCATGAATCTGTAAATTTGGCACGCTTTAACTCTTAACTCGTGGTCAACTCCGCCCTCACCTAACAAGGACGGCCTTCGCGTTGTTTACTGTGATGGTAGAAAACTGCCATTTCATGGTTTCCCATGAAGGTTGAAAAATATCGCATATTTTATCCGAATAATTTTGGATACAGTTATTATTATTGTTTTCATCCTCTATACGATTATAATACTGATATCATGTGTTGCATGTTACCGTTTTGAATCGCAATAGTTGATAGAATTGAAAATATCATATTTCTTTGGTGATTCTCCGAAATATTTGGAAAATAAATATAATTATTTATGTAATTGATTGCCATGCCGATGAATGTAATATTCCGTTGTTCACTCCGTGCACCTCTTTTTTGCTTGATAAAGAGTAATTAAGTTTTATGTATAATCGTTGATAGAATTCTTGTTAGTATTTTAAATTTTAAGATCAGGACGCAGGTACCATGTACGAGTCGTATTGTATTTTTCGACGCTAAAGTGATAAATGATACTGTCTTTCGTTTATTTTTCTCCGAGTGAGACCCTCATGTTCTTATCTTCAGTAAAGGAAAGTTGAATTTTGATGACCTCCCAAATTAGGAGAGAATTCCTTACATCATTTGAAATGCTTCAACTGACAGCATGCATCTCAACGTTTCTGAAGTGTAATTTAGGTTTCCGTCTGGGTATTTGATCGGAGCACAAAATCCAGCTCTCTCGGCGACACAAGAGTGGCTTTCTTGGGCGTCGTGAAGCAAATTAAATATTCAGTCCCATCGGAGTGAAGAGGGATTTTGTGCGGATCTTCGAAAATCCTTCTAAGAGAAACGGGTCATTCCTTCTCATCCTTCTTTCAACTTTGAGACTATCCTCCGTGTTCCCTCTTCCATGTTCCACTGTGATTTTCTCTTCACCTCCCCCGCCCAGCGGTCTTCCTCCTTGTCGGCATGGGAACATTCTATTTGTCCAGTAGGTCCGGCACGCCCCGGAAACTCTGTTTCGCACATAAGCTATCTAACGTTCTCGTCTAGTGAACCTCTTCCCTTCCTTCTTGGGAACGCTTCTCAAATGAAATCCCCCGTGTGCACCTGCATCCACCGCCGCCAGACGGCCTTTGTTCCCAACCCTTTCCCGCCCGACGTTTTACATTCTATCGTCTGCATTAGGCATGCGAAGATACGTTATAAGTTTTCCCGCCACAGCGAAATTCTTCTTGAAACGCCATCTAGGTTACCAATTCCCGAAATCGCGTTTTAAGTATTATAATGTAAATTTTTAATGTGTATTTATTGTGAGGGTCGCGGTAGTCCAGGGGTAGAGCGTTGGACTCATTGACAACAAATTCCGCTCAAATGATCGTATGTGCTTGAATAAATGTAAAAAAGTAACTGTTTCCGATCGTTTACTTCGACGGGGCCAGACAATTATATATATATATATTATTTCCTTCACAATGCTTGTGCCTAAAACAATTTCCTTTTATAAAGAATTCTAGGATCTTATGACCGTGTTTAACATTGTTAATCTAGGCATTAATATTTTTCTTATAGTAAATAATACAAATGTTTGACCAAGATCGAGAGAATTCCATCAGCCTTTTCTTCCTTTATCCAAATTAATATTATGGAATTTAGCCATGCAGTAGAATTCCATTTGAAAATGGAATTCTTTGCTATAGGTTTCAGAAACTCGGAAAGCGGTATCTTCCAATACCTATTTTAAAGATTAATTGGAAAATCGAGTCATGTGTATTGCTCAAAGTGGCGTTGGCAGTAATGACCTCGCATCAAATGTAGGTGTAGTGTGGTGTGTGTGCATTGAAATATTCCTACGTAAATTTTGTTTAGTTACCGGAAAAATAACCTACAGAAACGAATCGAAGTGGTCGTTAAATGCTAATTACAGTATTAAAAGATGTGTTTAGATAATTTCATCGTTAATTGAGTTTTGATATCAAATGTTTCCATCCCTTCCGTTGGCACTTCCGCTGAAATAAGTTAATTACAGGACTTGACGATGATTAATCGAACGATCAGTACGATTATAGTAATTATATCGCACTATGACAGGAAGTGAAAAATTAATGTTGTGAGCATTACGTCTAAATCTCTCTAGTTTAAAAACCTTAAATTTTGAGCGTGTTTATTGATAACTCTTAGCAATACTAAGTACATAAAGCATTTTAACGAACCTATTCTTAAATTTTCTCGTTCCTATTTTGATGATGGTGCGTTGTTTTCGAATCTGGCTTTGCCCTCGACCATTTCTTTTCCGTTCCTTTTGTAATTACGCCCTCAATATGTACGTGATTGGAATTTATGGTTGACCAATTATCTGAATGGCTATGCGGCTGATGCGTAACCCAGGGCCCTGCCAATCATGCGACAGGAAGTACATTTTGGCACACCTGAAAAACGAAACGAGCTAATTGGTCGGTTTCTGGGAATTCACTGCGAAGACATATTCACGTGATGAAAGCTCGGGTGTGGAGGTCAGAAAACAAGATTAGACAGGGATGACGTGCACCCTGGGGAGGCGAAGGAGTGTCTCAACCCTTAGAATGGACCCCCAACTGGTATCGAAAATATGCTCCATTTTCTCGATTCCTTCCTCTCTATCCTTTGCCCTCGCATTTTTACCTCCCTTCCCCGTGAAAGGGAGTACAGCGGTATTCGAGGCGTGGGGACCTCTTCATCGCTCCCCCCACCCCGTGCCTCCCACGCTTTGCAGCGTTCTGAAATTTCATAAGAAACCTTTAACCCTTCCCCAGCTGCCCCTTCGTTCTCCACTATCTTTCTATCTTTCTCTCTCTCTCTCTCTGACACCTCGTGCTTCGCCTTCCTATCCTTACTACACTTGTTTCTTTAATAGGGTTGCCCCGTGCCGTCTTTTTTTTTGTTAACGCGTCGGCGAGGGGTTGGTTGGTACGTCAATGGGGGAGTAGGTATTTCACCTTCTGTTATCGGTGGTGTGGTCTGAGGGAAATGGGGTGCCCTTATATTGTGTTATCCTTTTGTTTTTCCTTAAGTGGTTCCCTCTTTCCATCGGAATTCTTGGGTTTTCTACGTGGACCAACGTACATTCGGCTTTTGTTTCATGTGACTAAATCCTTCAGGCGTTGGTATATTAGACGAGTGAATACTTTGATAAAATTGGAAAAGAAAGAATTTTCGCTACTAGTTTAAAAAAACTCATTTCAAGAGAGTGCTTACAACTGTAGAAGAATAATGTAATATTTCCTTGCTTCCAAATAAATCCATAGCTTTTAACTAGGAAAATGGAGTTTCATCTTCACAATGTTATTGATATTTTACTAGAATTAGGCATGTGCCAATAAGTACCTTGTGCTTTATTATTTCATGAGCTAAAATATTGCTCAACCGCTGAATTTAGTCTATTTGTATTTTAGTATTGTGTTTCTTTAGACTTTTCCTTCTATTGGTCTAATTATTCCGGGCGTAACAACTTGATGCTCATTTGACTTAAAGTTAGCTGCAAACATCATTTTTGTGGTTGTTACCCAGTGTCTTCCATGTCATAGGAAATTATGTGAGAGTTTTTTAATCTTGGTTTTAAGAGAGATAGAAAAATGTAGCTCATTAAATATTGTACAAGTAATACAGTAAGTATTGATTGTACTTTTATTACCTAATCTGTTTTATTCTTATTCTCGTTACTTTTTTAAATCAATTTTATCCTCTTTCGTCTTATTTGTCCTCACCCCAAGAGGGTCTTAACCTATTACGGCCGATCTTCCTTTAAATATCATAATTTTGTTCCACTAGCGTCTGCTCATTTTAGAACCAAGTTATTTCTTTGTCATATTAGTGAAGGTAATAATTTCTTTTATGTATGATACAATCTCCAAAGGTAGTCCTGGTACGGAATACGTTTTAAGATAAAAGAATAGTGTGAGTCATTGTAGTTAGTTGCCAGAGCCATTGTAGCCAGAGAGTTATCTGCAAAGACTTCATTGCGCTTTTGAGCGTTACCTTCGCGTTAAAGGGTAATTGTGTGTCGTCGCCATTTCCTTTTGGAGAACGTATGCCCGTGTAAAGTGATATCTCCGAAGCATAAAGGGGTGGGACCCTGCAACCGGAGCCGTGCTAAGAGCGGGTCTTGAACTCGGGAAACGACTAAAGAAAGTGTTTTTCGCCAAGGGTGAGGGGACGTGGGGGGGTATGGGGTCTCTCCTCTCCATCCCCCCTTCCCGATCTTCCATCGTCGTCGGAAGGTAGGGGCGTGGCGCCGCGGGTGAGGGAAACTGAAACTGCTCTCGCTGTTTATTTACGCGCCAGGTGACGCTGGACTCGGTATCGGCGGCAATGAATCTGAATGCTTGAGTGGCTCGTAAAAGATGATATCGCAGTCGCGGCCATCGGGTTAGTCCGGGGCGGTCGGAAGTAGCTTTGAAAGATAATTAGAAATTGCTGCAGTGGACGTGAGCAATTTGAATGCAAATCGATTTGTTTTCTTTTCCTCCGACGAGGGGAATTCAATGGAATAAGCATTTTGGTGTCGCGAAAGTTGACCTTCCCGCTTTAACTCGTAATGATGAAAGTTAGGTATGAAGCATTAACGACCATAAACGAGTATTTTTCATGAGTTCCCAATATCGGAGAATTATTTGATCGTGAATTGTCGATTTTTTATCTTTAGTAATCTACCGGTTAAGGTACGTTTTTGGATGGACACAACTATCAAATAAATAAATATATTGTAACTCCAAACAAAACCCAATCCAGCAACCTACTCTACATCAGGTCCCTCTTCATCTCTGTGAACCTCCTTCCTCCCTTAATCCCGTCCAACATCCCTATCCTGTTCCTGCCCTTTCCTCGTTTGCCTAACATTCTCCTCTCTATAACTGCTTGGGATGTTGAAGACTTTACCCTTTCATCCATTTTTCCTGCCTCCATAGGATTTCTCTCAACAAACCCCTCTCCTCACCCACCATCTCCAGTACTTCCTCATTTGTTTCCCTTTCGGTCCATTTCACCTTCTCCATTCTTCTCCACACCCACATTTCAAAAGCCTCCAATCTACGTCTATCCTCCTGCTTCAGCGACCACATTTCCGCGCCGTACATAGCTACGATCCATATCAGAGTTTTTACGAGTCTTGTCTTAACCTCCCTACTCAACGTCCCCGTCATCAACTCCCTCCTCCTTGAGAAAGCCTCCTTGCCTAGCGGAATTCTTCTCATTACGTCCCTACTACTTTTACCGCATTGGTCCAAAACACTTCCGAGATAGGTAAACTGTTTTCCCTGCTCTAGTTTTCCCTTCCTATTTTAATGTTTAGCTTAGCCTTTTTCTTTCTGGAAAATCGCATAACCTTCGTTTTATTAATGTTGATTCTCAACCCATATCTATCACACTGAACCTCCAATTCACTCAGCAATGCTTGCAACCCTTTGGCTGACTAAGCAACTGATGCTTGATCATCAGCAAACCTAACCGATTTTACGAATTCCCCTCCGACTTTCATTCCTACCTCCAGTTCTTCCCATGCCTCTTTAATCATTTCCTCTACATATACGTTGAACAGCACCGGTGACAATGGGCAACCCTGCCTTACCCCTCTTCCTAACACTGTCCATCCGGACTCTCCGTTCCCCACTCGCACCGGAGCAGTCTGAGACATGTACAGGTTGCGGATCAGTCTCCTGTCCCTCCAATCCATTCCTATTTTCTGCAATACGCGATATTAGTTTTACCCAATTCACTCTATAAAACGCTTTTTTCTAATTCTACGAAACAGGCAAATACGTCCTGACTGGATTCTATATGCATTTTCGATTGCTCCTTGAAAATTGTATTTTAGGATATTTTTTCTACCGCTTCACAAATAGTATTGTTTTTCGGAGTTGAAAGAATATTATCCATTTTGGTGCTACTTATTGTGTTAGTTACTTTTTAATCAATACAAACGAATACCTGTAAATAATGCAGGGTGTGGACAAACGCTTGGCATAACCTATCCGTTTAGAATGTTGTGAAATGTAAATATTGCTTTTATTTTGATATTTTTTGTTTTGTGTGTTTAAAATTTAATTATTCAAAAGCAAGCTAAAACTAATGTAACATATCTCCATTGCATATTAATCAAATTATCGGACTCCTTTGGGGAAAGGATGATAATCTTTCCTTTCTATTTATTTTGTGAATTTTGAAATTCTCTTGATTAAATAATTGTTTAGAAAAAACGTTGAAAATATTTTTTTCTGGCAGATAAATCAATACTGGAGAGTAAATGTAATAAATTTAAAACCGTCCGCAGAATAGGCATAGGACGGAACTTATAGTAATTAACGTATGATGTCGCTTATAACCAAAAGTAACAGGGCAATAATTTGTAGTTACGTCTTTATCATGTTAAATTTGTTGCATGTTTACTGAAGATACGTATACTACAGAGGCTTCTAAATCACGAATAAAAAATCCATTAAATAATGCAATAAAATTTTGCTTGACTTAATAATAATACCTGGTCATATTTCATCGCTCATTATTTCCTGGAGCAATACGTTTGGTGATAAAAATATAAGGTTCACGAAATAATATCTTTTATTTCTTCAAGTTGGTATTGGCAAATTTGCCAATCTTTGACAATTGTCTGGTTTAGATTAATAATTTTCCATCTCGAGACTGTCACATAGTTAGAATATGAGCTTTTTTAAATCTCAAATAGTAATTTGGATTTCTTCTTGTTGAAAGAGTCACCGACCCCTGACTTCGATGCTTTGTGGGAATGGCTTCGTTATATATCACCGCCGAGTCACCATTATTTTGTCAGGATCTTTATCTTGTCCTATTGAGGAAGACACAATCTCTTTCGGGTCGAGGGCAGAAGTTATGCCTTTTTAATTAGTCGCTAGCCTTAATTGTTGCCTCGCAAAACGATTTATGATCTTTCTTTTTTTCTTTTTTTTTTTAGCTAAGCGTTGGGATTGTCCCTGGCGATAAGGACTTTACAGGCTTCCGGTCGGTACGACCAACTCGAGACTGTTGGTCGAAAATAATGTCAGTGTTTAGACTGTGGGAAAGAGTTACTGCATTATTTGAATTAATTAGAACTAATGTCATTCAGTTGTACTAAGCCGTTCTCGTTGCTGAATCGTTTATCCTTCCTACCTAACTTTTGAACCGTACTTTTGGAAATACTACATATATTAGGTCCAATTGCAGATTTTTTCCAGGAAGGGAATGAATAATAGGGCAGTAGATTCTATAGGGTCTTTATTTGAGTGAAAAGTGAGGAATCTCTCTCTTGACACTGGAATTTATTACCCAAGACATGAATGCAAAATGTAATGAAATACCTTCATCAGTTATTTAGTTAAAAATCAAGGATTTAGGTATTCATATAAGAGATAATTTGCCATTTTTGTCTCTGTTGCATTATCTTTAAGATGTCAGTAAATGAAAACAATCACTAAGACAGATTTATTTTATAATGTAGTTCACTTGACGCATAAGCATCTAGCCTTAGAAAATGTTTTCGAAAAAAATACATTTTTCAACACATCAACTCTTCGGGACACTAACCAGTTAAATTAACTGATCGACATTTACATAGCAGCGAGATTGAACGGAATGCAGGGAAGAAAATTTATTTTATCTTATCATCTTTTTACGCAACTTTCTGTCGAATTTCTTACGTTTGCATCAGAGTTAAATGTTCGCTGCTACGTTTGGTACGGCGTGACCAAGGTGCATTAATATTTTATGAGTTATATACTAACCTATTTGAAAATCCCAGGTAATTTAAGGAGACGCCCCGACAGGAGGATGACTAACATCGGGTATTGTAATGAACTGTAACGGAATAATTTTGTTTTGTCCTTGGGTAGTTTAAATTTTCCTTAAAATTGCTTTGTATCAATCGCCATGAAAAACAATAAATAAATTATTTCCATGTGTTAGACTGTGTGGAGTTCATGCTTTTATTTTCATTGTCATCTCTTCGATATTATATATACAATTTCGTGTCAACGATAGCTCCTCAAAAATTGGGAGGGTATTTTTATTGGTCTCATTCATCATGGAATACCAATTATAGCTACTGAAAGGAATATTTGAATAGGATTCGAGCTTTTGCCATTAATAACATCACCAAGAGTTACGGGGAGTTAAATGCTACCTCTAAAACTGATATGATACTGTAAACGATTCCTTCGTACATCATCCCTTAGCGATTGCCTTTTATTCATTGTTCTTCGTTTCCCTCATGAATATTCAGAAAAAGTGGTATTAAATAATCTCCATTTCAGCCCTGTTTGCTAAGAGAGTCCACGGAGAAAAGGGCGGGATCTCTAGATAATAACCATTTAGTAAGGAAGGGAATGCGTTAAGAATCCGTCGTAAATTATTCCAAACAATAGCCGACGGCTGGATTTTATTTACTAAAGGTTTTTCTGTCTTGAACCTTCGCATCCGTTGAGGAGAGATTTGTGGGAGGTCCCAGTAACAGATAATTTTTTAAACATCTTCATTAACTCCTGTTAGCCTGAATAATGTGCGCATGCAGCAGTTACGGCTAATGGAGACGTTAAAAAATTTTATTGCATTTTATTTAAAGTGTAGATCATGAAACTATGGAATTATTGTAAAGTTTCTGAGGATGAAAAGTAAGTTAAGAATAGAATATTTAATTAACTCCCTTAAATTTCCGTTTATATCAGTACATTCCAAAAGACACAGATCTTCTTTCTTCTATTCCCGATTTCCATTATTATTGGTGGTAAACCATATAGGTTTTCATTGTGGGACCCTGAAAAACCATTGGACATCATCATGTAGATCTCAAGCCTTTAGGTATACTTGCAGTGTGGTTTTGTTTTCCACTACTCTCTTCATGAAAATATTTTATTTTTTAAATGTCTCCACTCCGTATTAAATTCAAACCCATTTCTTTTAATTCACCTGCCGTTCTCAATCTTTGAATTCACCTCTATTACAGTTTTTAAAATCTTCTCCATCCACCTCTTGTAATTTATCAACAATTTCATGTCTATCTGCCACCTTCGTTTTTCCTACCACTCTGGCTCATTTTCAAGTTTTCTGCGTACCCAAATCTCAAAATATTAGTTTAAACTCTTGTTCAATCATAGCAATCCGTGGTAAGCTTGATTTGAAAGCTTTCCTCATTCTTTCCTTTACACATTGAGTCACAATCCCTATCATGATTGATTTATTTCCCCCTAATTTCAAATACTATTATTTGTTCACGGTCTTCTTGTCTAAATATCATTATTACTTATATGTCCATCTTCATCTACAGTACTACTTGAAGGCTTACGGTGTTCTATCTGCTCTACTTTAGGAGTATGTACTTCGCATAGACGTATTTAGCATATACGTCCTACTTTTTGAAAATCCCACAAGTTATTTTTTCAATGATTTGTCTTCATCCCACATTTCTTACATAAACCCCTTGGTTACTTGGCAAGCTAAGTCCTATTATCAGCAAATCTGACTTAACCAGTTATCTTCCCACTTTCATTTATACCTATATCCTATTATCTTGGTATTTACTCAGTGCGCATGTTTAACATTTCGGGCGGTAACTTACAACCCTATCTCGCTCCCAGGCCTGTCATTTCACCATATCTTTCCCTTATCCATGTCTTTTCTGCACCTGTCTTTCATCGTATTAAATCCATATCATACATGGTTACTAATTAATAAATAATTATGATGCAAGTAGTATTACCCCGTCCAAAAACTCTGTATAACCCAAGATTTGATAACAATCTGTTATCAAAAATATAAATTACTCAACACCTCCTGTTTAACAACTAGTAATGCCCTGTGATCACATCTACAGCAAAAATAACACATCCAAATTAATTATCAGTTTATCTTCCTTAATTTGTTCGATAATATACTAAATTTATTTTTACCAATTTTGAGTGTGCCGTTACTGATATATCGGTTGTGACCATGGATATTGAAAGTTACAAGTCTTGTAAGTTCATAGTAAACGCCTTGTAAGTTCTTGTAAACGCCTTGTAAGTTCTTTTAAACGTCTTGTAAGTCCAAAGTAAACGTTTTATATACTCATAATCAAATTATATGGAGTAGTACCTATAAAAAAAACTCCCAAGCACAGAAAAATTACGATGAAATGTATTAGCCGAAAACAAATAGTGTTTGCTGCTTTACAAATATAAAGTTACGACCTAAATAAAGTAAATTTTGTCTACGGCATTTAAATTTCCATTCTCCATTGTTTCCACGCATAATTTCTTCCTTTTCGAAACCCTATCTGTCTTGTTTCTGTATTTGTATCATATTCCATCCTGTCTATTCTGGCGGGATCCTGTATCGGAATAGACGTCACCCTCTCTCCTGCTCTACAAAAGATTCCCAACAACGCGGAGAATGATCTGGGAATTCAAGCATATGAAATCCATGCACGGTAATAATTTGGAGTTAACAATTTGAATTTTTTCCTTTAGAGGGTGATTTTTCATTTTTCTGCGCAACACTAATAACCCAAAGAAATTGCATTGTATTTTAAAAATTAACTGGCTCTAATTAATAGATAATTATTATTCTAATGGGTTTAGTAGATTGTAATAGTAATTTAGTAATTAAATAGTAATTTATTAATTAAGCGGTATTTATTACAATGAAATATTGTTGCTTTTTCACGTTAGCACCAAAATATTTCCCAATGTGTTAATCGGTACGCCGACACAAAATTTTCGATATAATCTTCTTAACATTTGACTTTGATTGGTCTCTTTAGGATCATAGTGTGATTTTTTTGCACATCTAAGAATTTCATTGCACATTTATCTGTAGACAATAGTAAACTAAATGAAAATTGAGTTAGTAATACGTCATAATAATTCCCAGAAGTAGTGAAAGAATTAAAATCGCGTAATCAGTCATTTCGCGTTTGAGCTCCATAGATAACAGCGGATTTGGAACAGCATTAAAAACATTTCATGTTTCCGCCGGTTTATAATAGTTCTCAAATAAAAAGCGGTTCTCATTACGCTATTTCTTGTGGAAATACTCATTAGACTTAGTCAGACAATCTGGGTTATTTTTCAAACAAACATTCTTCTATTCCGTACACTCAGGCTCCTTCAATTGTCATACAGAATGCAAGGTTGAGGCAATGTTTCCAGCCAGGGGTAATTGAGGGATGTCACACCTCGACACGTCTCCCTCGGTTTAACCACTCCATATCGTCTCCCTCCATCCGCACCACATCGCTTTTCGCCTTCTCGGTTGCAATCTTTTCACCTCTCCGGTTCGACTCATTTTTCCCTCACCGCCCCTCGCATCTCGCGAGAGAAGGGGAGTCCATATCTTATTCGCTCATCAGTCGACGTTCCCCCTCCGCCGAGTGAGTGGGTGGAGGGTGTGGAAAAGAGGGGGCTCGGTGGGAGCAAGCCCCCCCCCCATCCCTCCCTCCCCCCCTCGACAACCCAACGAAGCCATAAACCAAACCCGTCGCCATGGAGCTCTCAATGTCGCCGGCTCCGGGTCCTCCACTCCACCTCTCTTCTTCCCCCTCCGTCCTCCTGCCAACCACCTCAACCCCGTGGCGTTCATCCTTGAGTGACGTGCACCCGGTTCAATTCCCATTCCACCCGCTCACAAAGACTGCCAGAATTGCCTCCATGCGTCACACCTAAGTGTGAGAGAGTAGTTTATTCAGAACCCTCCCAGCGCCCGCGGTGGATCTCCTGCATTCTTGATCTCGCATCGAATCAAGCGCTTATTTCAAAGCAAGGTCTTACTTCGGAGAGATTCGAACCGTTGTCATTTTGTTTTCCCAAAGCCAAAGAAAACCTTTTACCTAATTAGCTCGGCGGGTAAGGGTTGATTTCTTTGACTTTAATTCTGTTTAAACAGTAGTAGATGACTTAGTTACTATTCGATGTTAGATGCTTACTGTTTAGTTTTTGACGTCAGTTTGATATTAACCTCAATACAGCGCTCGGGACTTAAGACGCGAAAGCCTTTATATTTATCTACTGGACAACATCCCCCAATTTTTTTTCAAGCTTCTCTCTATCGCAAATGATATGTTGTATCGATATTCTTCAAAGAGGATAGTTTTTACTATAAAAATCGGCGGTTTAACATTTTTTCCGTAATAGATCTCGTTGCGTTAGAATTTATCTCGTACTTTTGCATAATATGCACAATCGTGGCGATGAAATACGGCCCTGTTTAATACTATGGCAATATTTTTTTATTTCTTATTTGCCGTTATCGATTTTCATTTATTCCTTGAGAGATTTTAAGGATTGAATTTTCGGAGAGTACAATGTTTTCAATAATTCCTAAAATGTCAATGAAATTGAGGCATAACATTTTCGGTTATGAAATACAAAACCTGTTGATTCAGTGACTAGGAAGTTTCAGTCAGATGAATGGTAATTAATATTTAATCATTATTTAATAAGCACGTTATTTAATAAAATCTTTGTTATTCGTCTTCATTTAATGCCGATTTCCAATGCCGACTACTATTACTATTTCTCGTGAGTGCTGCTTTGTTTTCGAATACATTAACTGTACCATTGAAATGTCTTTAGACACTATATATATTTATATTAAAATGATTAAGAAATAAACAGATCGGTTGGGAACATCTCTAAATATGAGAAAAGTACCAAAATAAAATCACCCTACTTCAATTATTTATTGTAAGGATAGGAGAAGCAGAAATAGGTACAAATAGCAGAAAAAACAGTTATTACTCGAAAGGAACTTTCGACCACTCTAGCCGTGAACCCGCAGTGTTCGATTTTGTATTCGTTTTGCTACTGTGAATATCTGTTTGTACCTCATTTTATTTCGATATCCAGCGAGCGAAAGAGGAAGAGGGAGCCAAAAGTGGGAGTCGTTCGCTCCTGGGGAAACGCGTCTACGTGTCGCAAATACTGACGTCTCATCCGGAATGCGGATTCTTTTGCCTTTGGCTCTCATAGAGCTGGAATTGGAAATGAAATCCTTTGAAGGGAAGACCATGAGCGCGCGTAGAAGTGCGGATTATGAATCAGTTTGCACGAAGTAAAAATCGATTCGCAACTCTGTTAAAAGATTTATTTTTTTTATTTAGTGGGATCTCTTGAAATAAAATGTTCCATGATGTCAAAGAAGGATCCTTTTTAGTGAATTAAAATTAATATTTAGCTTCTACTCGTTTTATTGAGATTCCAAAATGAAAATCGCTTTTCCAAAGACGATTTTTGCCAATGAATTATAATTATATAATAATATTTTTGTTTTCCTTGGTTTACTAGTTTATTCGTTAATTTGTTTTGACTTGTTTGTAAATTTATCCTATTATGATTTTCTGATGAAAGCTTCGAGTAAAAAGTTATTTTCGTGCAGGCTTTCTTTTACTTCTTTGATAATCATCAGTGGTGTTTCGCTGAAAACAAATTTTCTCTCGCGTAAGAGGCTTCATTCATATGTTTTCAACGATTTATCCAACATTTTTTTGGTTTAGTTAAAAGGTGTTATGTCGTTAGCGCACCCCGAATCCCAGAATTTTGGTAATCATTTACGTGTTTTTAAGCGGGGAATTTGATCGACTCAATAAGTTTTAATGACATTCGAACGAAACTGTGGATTTTGTGTTACATTACCAGATACATTGGTAACCCGTCGATTATCTTATAATCACCAATTGATACCGTCGAATGAAATGAAGGAAAAATATGGTGATCGGATAAAATTCCAGTACCATAACTGAAGCGATTTATTACGACCCAGTTAAAACTGTCATCAGAAAACACCAAAATCACACAAAAATGTATGCACACGAGAGAGCAAAACTGGCCCGGGTCCGCCGATTCTAGAAGCTCCGGGACGCCAAAAGCTTTTGTTCGCCGTAGAAGAGGGTGAAATAAAGAGAAGTCGTTTAGAGACAATGCTGTGAGTGAGAATGCAAGAAGAAATCGAATCAAGAAAAACTTTCGAGGACATCTTTATTTATTTGAAGGAAATAAAAAAGGGGACAGGCAGTCTTGAGATGCTCCAAACCCTCCCACTATAATAAAACTAACCCAGCTCGTAAGATGGGGGATGTACCACGGGATCAAAATCTCTTGAAGTCGTTTGTCCCTCTCCGTACTCTTATTGATGATTGTGACCGTTTGGCGGATTTTCGCGGTTGAATGTGTATGTTGCAAGTTACCACTAGGGTGTATGGCAGGGGGTAAATACCCGTCAGACTAATTTTCACCCGAATATGACCCTACTGCGGTTGGAACAATGTAATTAGATCCCTTATCGTTTTTGGAAAAAAATGACATCTTAAATCTATTTGTTCTACACTTGATCTCTCTGATTTTATTGACATGATCTCTCCTTCCATAGTACGATGGGGTAAATGATGAATTTTCAACACCATTGGTAAAGAGACGTCCTTCCAATTAATGTAAGAGATGTAATCTGTAAATTAACCTTCGCTCTTTGAGTGATTCCTAGGCTAGCTGAACTGCCATAGAATACAACCTTGACGTGGTGGAAGGGATTTTACGTTCCGACGACCGCTATAGCTGTGCTGGCGAGAGCAATAATAATGATGACACTGATCTTTGCGATCAGGAGTGCTTGTAGCTCATTTGCTGACAAACTATAGCTTTATCCGGCATATTAACTGATTGAGTTCCCCACCGATTTTAATTCCTCTCGCTTGGCCTTCAAATGACTATGTTATCATTTCCTACCCCTCAAACAACCAATTAAAGTAAGTTCGGTGAAATTGACGATTCCGTGAAAGCTTGAATAGTGTTTAGACACTCGTATACGTGGTCTGGCATTATCCAAAAGGTGCGAGGGAAAACCAGTAAAAACTCGCCCGGATCGCCTGAGTTGTCGTAGCATTGCGTATAATGTCGAAGCTTTGCGTTTGCTGAAGTATATAATTAAGAATAAGCACATTATTGACCGTTATAATTTACTTATATCTGCTTGGCTTTCATTCCTCTTCCCATGCTTGTCATATCCTCTGGTAATGGGAGAAAAAGCATCGGAGCGATATTGTTTTGTGAAAACTTTCGAGCATATGGTGAATCTTCACATATTCGTGTAATTATTATATATTCTTGGGTGGCCGAGTGGGGTGGGCGTAGATTGGTCCGGAAAAGGGATAATATGCGGTACCATTCCCGTTTTCGGGAAATTTTCCGCTTGAAATTCATATCCGTCCATCCTTCCCAGTAATATTGTGTTCGTCTTCATGAATTTTTACTTATCTCTTCTCTTATATTCCTATTTCATACCTTTTGTGTACTGGCAGCATGGAACAAGGGAGGACTCATAGAGGAGGTTGAAGTGATGACAAAGGAGGGAAGTGGGAGGCTTGGAGAAGGGAGGTTGAGACTGGGGTGGGGTTTCGGAGGGGACGGAGGCGCCCCAAGCAGTGGAGGAAGGGTCCTTCTTGCGGGGGAGGAGAGGGAGGTGTGAATCCTCGTCTGTTGAGTGGTTAGGAATGGGAGGGATGATGTTGTGAATCCCAGAGGTGGGGATTGAAAACCCAGGTGGGCCTCCCGTCTCAAGAAATAAAAACGGAAATGGTAAAAATAAAATTCTGACACGTTTTACCGGTTCTTCTCCGTAATGAGGGGACACTATTGTATGAATTCGGAATTATTCATTGGATTCGACCATTGTTTGTTTTTTCTCTTTCCTGTCGCTGTGTTTTTTTAAGACGGGAGATGAGTCCCTCGCCATCAATGACTCTTTAGGGAAATCGGGCTGCGACGTTACTGCGACTGTTAATATTTTTTCTCGTTTCGTATTCTGAGTTGTAATTTGTGCTGGCTTTTATTATAGTATTTCTGTTATTCATATACCATACCGTTTTATAATGTGACACCTTATGGGTTAATTATGTTAATTCGAATGAAATAAATATTCTTTTAGCATGAAACGAATTCGGTATTGTCAATATGCCAATACATAATTGGGAGTTCTTATCAAATAAATTAATTGTGTTTTTATTATTTTTGCATTAATAGTTATTAATGTTCTTAGTTGCATGTATCATTAATTTTAAATGTTTTGAAATTCGGCATATTTTTGTGGACACATTCGTGTTATTATGGAAAATTAATTTGATTCATTATAAAATCACGTATAAACTGGACCAACGTGGGTGATCTGAATAGTTTCCGACCACAGAAAATTTCATAAAAAATGTCTTGTATCTTTGGTAGGTCGGAAAATTTTCAGACCACCCTTGTACATACGTATTCATGATGATAATAAATGTCCATGTAGTTAACGTGAGAGAAATAACTCCGGCTAAAAGAATGACTTTTCCAGCATACGTCAGATATTTTTAAAATAAAAGTGTTTTCTTTTCACTCGTGACATTTTTTTCAATTCTGCTTTCACTTACCAAATGATTAGAATCCACCAAGTCCCGCGTGATAAAATTTCTTAAACTAGATGCAGAATTCTGTATTATAAAGCTTCTTGTTAACATCCGCTTTACCTTTATATTTGGCTGAAGTGTTATCAAGATATTGCGGTTTAAAAAAATATCATTCTTTAATTTTGTTACTGGCGCTACTGAATTCAGAAAAATGAGTTTATTAAGCGACCGCCTCATGTAGATGTACATGTAAGTACGTTCATCTGGCAATGGGGGATTATCATGGTTGACGAATCCAGGGTCTGTTGGATGGTGTTACTAATTCCATAGTGTCCTTGAATGAAGATTGTGAATTGGTCGAATCACAGAAACTATACTTTACCTAGAGAAATTAGTCTGTAAAGAGATGTGGTTTATTTTTTTGGGGGGAATTTCTTAATGAATACTGAAATACAAATGGTGATATGAAATATTAGTGGTGAAGTATTTACGATAAGCCTCAAGCAGGGGTGTTCTCGAATTATCTTTCTTAGAATTTTATATCGCAAGCACTACCGGACTTATTAGAGGCAAAGTGGGAAGGTGATAGCATTGCAAAGAATCAGCGGAACCATTTCAGGCACCGCCAGGATGGATAAGGACCGCTGGGTTTCCTGGAACTTCGCGATAGGAATCCATCTCCCTCAAACCCACGCTCTGCGTCGTATGAAGCTTAAAGCTTGCGCTGACGGTGCGGCGAGGGCAGCAATTACACGCATGGGCGTTAGGGTTGCATCTCCTCGATTGATAAAATGGATAACGAATTCTTTCCTCCCCCTCTCGTCATCCCATACTCCAACTCCGACCCCCATTCGGCTTCCTCCGCCACTCCTTCCCACCCATCCACGATCCGTCCTGTCTCTCTTTCATTCCCCGATCATCATTCCCGAGGCGCCGTCGACCGCGGCCGCATTCCTATCGCCACTCCCTAAGCCTCGGAGGAAGGCCGTCTATCCGCTGCTTCGAACCTATCGTTTTCCCTAACCATCTCCTCTCTCTTACTCTCTCATTCCCTCCCACCACTCTTTTCAATTGTTATCATTTACCTTCGTTCTTTTTTTCTCTCTCCCTCCTTCCCCCTCTTCTCCTTCACCTGGGCCGGTAGGTTGGGGGTTGGAGAGTCGCTGCTAGTGCGTGTTTTGTTTGTTTTTCCGCGCCCGTTCCGAATCGGTCTCATCTTCCGCGCGCCGTAGCCTGAGAGCGAGAAAAAGGGGCACACCCGCACTGAATTACATGCGCCCGGCTGGGAGAAGGCGCGGGTCCCCCACCCGTCATTCGGGCGGGGAGCGTGCTTTATAAAGAGGGCGATGGATGGGGTCGGGGTCCCTGAGTCGAAGGGTGTGTATGCATGTGGGGGGAATGAAGGGAGGATTGCGGTTGAGATGGGATTGAGCCCAACCGCTCATTATCGTGTCCGCCACGCTGGCGTAGTGACGTCTTAAAAGGAGTCTTTCGAAGAGAAGGTGGATTCTCTCTCTTTCTTTCATGAGCCTGCGATATATTTGGTCCATAACGTCGCCGGCCATGTTTGTAGCCGGTTCGAACCATTCCGATACGTCGTCTTCGCGATTCGTATCGGCAACACCGCAAGGTTTGAGATCGACAATGGACATGGATATCACCGTAGGTACGTGGAGATCGCGCGGGCACAGGGACGTTCTTCATCCGTCGATAGCGTGGTCTGCGACCTGCTTGGCGAACAACTTGCATGGGAGTCATACATCCTCTGAATAGTACTTCGACAAGCAGTGGCACGGATAGAACTGGCCATTTGCATTGTCGATGGGGTGCTATATCTTAAATTGGCAATATCGCATTTCGCCATCGAAGCTCTGAGCCGTAGATATATCCTCGTGGCATTTGGTTGGATGATAATTTAGGCCAAAATATTATTCTTTCTCTTCTTGCTATTACGTTGTTTTGAGGTGATCCTTAGCTCTCCCTAAACTTGAGAGTCAACTTAGTTTCTACCAGAACATGAAATGAATCCCGATTAAGTTATTTTTCGTTGCTATCTTGACCTCCAAATGCAGCAGTCTAATCATGCAACATACACAGACAATCACGACACATACAACTGTCGAAAAAGTACCGAGCGAGGAAAAATATATATTTCTAGCCAATCGAGTTCTGAAAAACGCATAAAAGGATGCCTGAACAACCGTAATCCTGCTAATCGCATAGAAAACAAATCGAGAGGCTTCGAACAGCGAACCAAAGAGTAGAAAGGAAAGTTGGAGTAGATATGGAAAACCCACATCATTTCTTTTACGTAAATGCTGCTCCTTCGACTGAAATCCTAGTTTAACGAATATCTATTGCAATGCTAGTGTTGCTTAGTCTTAATATCTTGATCACTGACATCCTGAGCACAAACTTGTGTCAATGAAAACTTCGAAGAATTCCAATTTAATGGTTGATTATAGCTTGGAAGTGGCCTAATGTACATAATTTAGCTCCGTCCACCGATTTATTTTTACCTAAAACTCTTCTCACAGTCTTTAAATATCGACGGTAATAAAGTAAAGAAAAATATAGAGGAGGCAAGTTAATGGTACATTCTGTGGATTTTACATAACCCCTCGCCGGCACTTAGGCTTAAGAACGCACTACAGATGCGAGAAAAGTTCATTGGTGCCGCTCAATCAAGAACCTCACTCTGACAGCAATTGACGGTCGATCCATCGCATCGCGTGATATATTGTCATCCGTGGAGCGATGCTTCCCCGAGCACGGCGAGCGTCGTCGTGGATATATCGGCACATCGCGTACAGTCGTCCGGACGCCCTCGATTTCCCGCTCCGTCACTCCGAAGCCAATCCGTTCTCCCACCTCGGGTCGGATAAAATACTTCCGCGCGCACGTCTCACCTTTTTATTTATGCCTTTTCGTCCCTCTCATCCTCTCCACCACCTCTTGGCACGCAGACAACCTCCCCTTACACCCACGGCTCTCTCTCCCCCTCGCACCAAACTCTCCCTCATCCCCTGAGGGCCGAGGAGGGAAAATAAGGTGGGTGCTGGGAAAAGTGCAGAGGAAAACAAGGCAGGCGGTGAGACGTGAGTAAATCAGTCGACTCAAGGCGTAATGAATATATATATATCTTCCCTTCTTTCTTTCGCTCCTCCCTCTTTCTCTCTCTCTCTCTCTTACACACAAACACACCCTTCGTTCTGTTGATGAATTTTTCGATCGGATACCATATCAGTTTTCGGTATGATTTAACGCGCGGTTTTCCTGTTAGGGTGTTTATCCTCTGCCCTTTCTCTGTAAATATTAAATCGTTGATTTTTTACGGTACCAGCCCGTGAGAAAATCTCTTCTTCCAATTCTCCTCCCTGGTTCCGTTAACTTTTTTTAATTGTGGAGAAAGAGAGTATATTTCATTTCAAGATCTTCGGAACAGGTGTATGACGTCGAGATATCGAGGGGTGTTTATGCATGCAAGAGGTGTTCCAGGTCGGAAGATTAACACGTTTATTTTCCTCGATTCGCCTTTTATGTATTAACGATTGATTTAATCGTGTTGGCACATAGTGGAGGAATTGACAATAATTGCTTTCTTATCTCACAAAATTATACTTTCTAACACTCTATTTCACCGCTGCGAAATGTGAGACGAGCTAATGCTCTTTTACCATTCAGCGTTGAAATACGTCCGGCTGAGTTCCATTGCTCTTTTATATCTTTTCAAATCTAAAGTAACTGGATATGGGACGTAAAACTTCTTCGAGTTGAATGCGTCATTCTAAGGCACTCTTTAGTTGGAAAGAAAGCAGTATTTGAAAAGTAGAGGGTGTTCGTCTTCTCGTAAAAAAACGAATGACCTATTATCGTTTAGTTTATTACAGTGGATTATTATCCTTTTCTTTGGATTTATTTCTCACTGAAACGTTCCAACGACGTCCTCTCGGTGGAAAGGAATTGCCCTGATCGAGAAGGAATATCCCCGATGGGATAAAACGTATCAATACCCCCAGGCGTACCACTCTTATCGTCTTCTTCCAAAATATTTTGAACTAGATAGTAAAAGAGACAGTCCGAAATTTTTATCGAAAGCTATAAAATTACTCCGCCCTCGTTTCCTCTCTGATGCGTTCCCAGGCGTATGCACGTTCCTGGGGTTCCAACCCCCCCCCCCCAATCCCCGGAGGGCGTCGCGGCTCCGGGCACATCGACCCGCACGTATAGTATTTTAAGGCCTCGCGGAAGGGCGTGCAAAGGGAGGCCCTTAAGTCGTCCCCAAATTTGCCGGGGCGAGTGCGGGCGTTCTCATTGATGAAGGATGGGGATTGAGAGCGTCGGGTTAGTCGGTAGACGAGAGTTAGGGGAAAATATGGGTAGGGAGACGATTCACATTAGAAAAGGAATGATTCAGACCCCTCGTAGGGTTAGGTTATTAGATGATAAAAGAGGGTGTAAAGACCATAAAAGTGAAAGCATGAGTAAGAAGCGGCTGTATATTTATAAATATCCCTCTTCGTGCTCTGAAAAGAAGACCGGATGAATGTATTGACGCCCAAAGGGGCTCTGGGATGTAAAGAATCCGAGTGTTTGGTGAAACAAAAGGGCCGCGGAAACCAGTGGGGAAAGGGAAGAGTAGATACGTGATGCCATCCTTAACGTTCCAAGGCAATCGGTGTCCTGAATTTCTTTTTTCTAAGATATCACATCACATTCACGCTATTTAGCGATACTTGCGCATTCTATATTACCATCAATATTCTTCATTCCCTTGATTTACTATGCGAAAATGTCTACCCATTCTTCTATGTTGCATGTTTTCTGTCTCATATTTCTTTGTTTACAAATTCCATTCACGAATTAATTGATCCTTTCATTAAATCATTCGTTTTTATAATTAGGGTATAATTGAATCAACCGAACACAAAATACGTATCAGAAGATGGATTAAATGTTGTTTTTATTTTTTTGGAAGAATTTTTAAATGATATTTATGATTGTGGAATTAACTCAGCGTACTCCGTAACTATTATGAACTGCTCACAGATGTAAAAATTTTCTTTGACTTATTTAATACTGGTGCAAACTTGGCTAAAGTAGTGTAGAGGAAATCTTTCCCATTGTTTAACACTCCTCCTTCTAGTTGTTGGGGTGGATCTAGTGCTATGCTCGTAATCATCTGGGCCCTAGCTCACGAGTAAGGCAACCAAAGAGGAAAGGGGTCGCGCGGATATATGTGGAGGGAGTTGCGGCAGAACAGATATTGAAGGTATGGTGTGCTTATTTATGAATCAGAGAGTGTACGAACATTTTGTAGTAGTAGTTTTTGTTGTTTTATGGTCATTTCGTTATTAAGGATGAATGGGAAAGTAGGAAGGGTGGAGAGAAACCCGGCGTTGGCATTAATCTACTCTTATTGAAAGGCGCGAAGGGGTCCAAAGCTTAACGTCCCATCTGACGGACGGCTTACTCAAAATGCTCTTCACAAAGCACCTCAAGTGGGGATCAGGATACCGCTGAAAAATATCTGCCGTCTCCAGGATTCGAATAGTTTACTGACTTCCCACCCAGAGGATGGGAATCAACTGCACCATCCCAATCCCCGAGCATTTTGCCTTCATCAATGTGGTATTGATGATAAGGTGCTGCTATAATCCGTTAAAACACCTTTCTCATAAGTTAGACACTTATTTCTCATTCGCAAAAGTTGCAGTTACAAACATTTCACAATGAAATGCATGAATATTTTCGGTGAATATATTACGTATAATATTTCATGAATATATTACGCTACCAAATTACTCCCCTATTACATTACGAGCATTTCATGAAATCATTCTGCAAAGTTACGTGCATACATTTGAGTAATCAATAAGAGCCCTCGATAGTCTTTAAATTGCTGTAAATTCTTTTAAAATATAGGTTATTGCTGCAAGGAAGTGTTTTGGAGAAGGGTGAGCGGAGTAGTAGCGACATAAAAAGAATTGCGTTAGGTAAGCTTGCTTTTACGATGGGACGGGAGTCATGGTGCGAACGAAACTCAAGAAAATATGTCAAAAACGATTAGTGGTAATTTTAGGGTGGGTTGTAGTTTTGCATGGCTCGGAAACTTGGTCGTTGAGGATAGAGGATACGTGTAGATTGGAGGATTTGTGTGTATATGGTAAAGAGTGGAGAAAATAAAAGTGATGGAAAGAAGAAGCAACGATTAAGTTCGAGGTTTGACAGAGGGAGAGAGACTGTTAGTTGACGTTGGAAGACGATTCAGGAGATACTGGGAGGCAATGAGATATTGAAAGCGGTAATGGGCGTTGGGAAAGTGAGGTAGAGAGAGGGAAAGAATAAGCACTACTGTTAAATAAATAATAAACATTACTGTTAAATAAATAAATGGCCTTCATTAGCGAACATTCCTTAAAAATTTTCACTTTTCTCTAAAGTCAAATAATTTAAGGCTAGCACCCGAATTCCGTCTTTAGTGTTTGGCAGGATGGGAAGTAGCCATAAATGACTCCTGTCAAGTAATCGATGATTACTTGATTACGGCCTCTTTGACTCCTCCTTTCAACCTTCCCCTCATGGAATTCCCCTGTCTCCTTTTCCCCCCTTTCTCCCCCCCCTTTGTTCCCTCCTTCAACCCCCCCACCCCGTGTTGCAACTATATATGTGAAGAAGATACGCACTTGTGCTCACACCTGATGATGATGTGAAAACATCGAAACCGGTAGTGTCGAAATAAAATATCTAGTGGAAAATTGCAATACCTGTGGTTTTAATCGATGATTGCTTAATTTATTGGAGTATAGGTTATTGAAGCTAGTTAACCAAATTTTGACCATTGCCGAATTCTGGTTGTTTTCTGTTAATCCTTTGCCGTAGACACCCTCATTGCCTCTTGGTCATGAACTCAGCCAGATTGCGTGAGTGAAGTACTCTCCTATTGGAGGTTTTCTGTTTGAACCGCTCCCAAGACCCGAATCATTGCGATTCTAAAGCTATCTAGCTAAATATATGAGTATCCTACATGTGTTGATTCGAGTAACAACCCGAATAATGTTGTTGACCATGAGTACTAACTAGACTACTTACTAATTTGATTCGTTTGTACACCATTTTTTGTGAATGGTGTTCATATTATATGTATATGAAATGCTAAATTTAGGCACGTAGAGTTTCCTTAGTCCCTACGTATCCAAAGCAGTCTATCGTGGTACTCCTGTTTTTATATGTATCTTTATAGTATTCCACCGAAAAAGTGGAAATTTGGAGGTACCTTCGGGATTTTTTTTGGTGATTTAAATATACACGTACATGTCGCATTAAAAATATGCATAATATAGATTTAAAATAAATCTTTGGTCGTCACCGAAATTGGAACTCGAAACTCTTTCTCGATTTGATATTCGTATTATACCATGGCGAATACCATTTAATACTTCTCATAGCGAGTGTTGTTTTACGCCAGAAGGCGATACTTCCCACAATTTTCGTTTGCGGTTTTCCCTTGCATTATTTGTCTCGGCAAACTCATTTATTTCTTCTGTACCTTAGTCCATTCAGCTCTTATCTTCTTTAAACGTCTTCTGATAAGCTTGTTTTAGTGCTTGTTTGTATGATATATAAATCTGAAACATAATTTCTAATTTTGCTAAATCAGCTTTGTAAATTTTTGTAATCTATTTTTTTCATCTGCATATTCATGTAGAATTCATTTCGACCATGGGTTATTTTGTTCATTTTAAACATTCAACGTACGGACTCAGTTTGTTGAATATAAATACTTGCACCCCGTGTCTCGTAAAGATTTCGCGGTGGCAGTGGTTTCTCCAGCCGCTGAAGTATTTTCTGCCACGGATGGTACCTTGTGGGAGATAGGAGAGAAGAATAGGTTGAAAAGGGAAAGGAAACGGGGAAAGGTGGTAGAAAATGACGGAAAAGGTTGGCATTCCATATTTCTTTCTTGGCAGAGCATGCCAGGCGCCATAAACGTAATTTATGCACGGAAACGGGACTGTATGCATAAACGCATATTCTCTCCTCAAGGGCTTATACTCAGTGACCTCATGTCACAGGAAAGAAGCGAGTTTCCGGGAACCTAGTCGCTCCCGTGGGAATCTGAGCTCTGACTTGATGGCGGTCTAATTCTCCATAGGCGTAAGCCTCGTAGACAACTACTTTGTGAATGATACTCTCAGTTCCTGTGCGGGTAATCTTAATGCAAACCTCTTATAAGTATGCAAGCATTGGGAATATAAATCTAGACTGGCGTATCCGTGAATGGACTTCAAAGATGGGGTTGTCATTTGTGACTTCTGATAAAATTAAAATGAGTAATCTTGACATTACGAAAGAACAAGCCGAAGTTATGAAATGAAACTGTTGGAAAAACTGGCTAGAGGGAAAAAAAGAGTGTAGGTGACACCATTTGTTGTGGAGATTCTGTTAATGGGTTGACATAAATAACATGGTGAAATAAGTTAGTGGTTATAATGATGCGAATTTATTAAGGCTGAAATTTATGTTCCTAGGTTAGACTGAAAACATCAAGTAGAGAGGTATGAAAACCTTTTTGAGTGTTAGCGGTATCATCCTGATATACTATGTTATGATAGTACTTCCAGTCCCCCGGGTATTTTGGAAGTAATCTAATGATGGAAATGTATGCTGGTGTAAATTTCTGCCGCTGGTTTGATGGAATTTATCATTGAGCCATACCTGATTTTCCCTGAAGACACCAAAATTTTTCATTTAATTCTTTGGAGATTTTTTTACATAATCTATTCTTGTATTTATTTATATATACTTTCACTGTTGTTGAATGCACTTTTTTTTATCTATTTATTGGTATTACACATTCAAATATGTAGATATTATTCCTGTCCCCTTTGATAAAACTGTCCACTTTGACCCCTTCAAATAAAATACTGCAGTTAATGAAAATTTGCCCAATGAATGATTGAATGAATTTCAATGAATGAATAAATATCAAAAATAGCGTAAATTAAAGATGCCTTCAAATTTTTACATTCAGAACTTCCACTGAAAGTAATTAATTTCCATGATGGAAACCTGCAGTATAAATGAAGTTGCTTATCGTAATACGCTTTTATCATCCTAGGAATTAGGTGCTTGCTTAACATATTCTTTTGTTCGGCGTTGTAGTACAGATTAATTGTACTAAGTTAAAATATGGTTTTTTAAATTCCGGTTGCGTTACAGTAAACGACGAAACGTCCGTAAGATGAAATATATTTTTTTAGTAAGAAAGAAGAGGGAAGAAGAAGGGCTAGGTCTAAGTGTTGTGGCAGCTGGAAAGTTGTAAAAAGTAAAAACCTCGCGTTACTTTTCAAATCTTGGACATAAAGTTTTACAAGCCTGAATTTGTTACCATTTCGATGAGAGGAGACTGAGTCAGGTTCTAAAAACAACACTTCGGGAACCGATTACTTGTGCTTTTTTCAAAGTTGTTTAAGAAAGACGTTATTTCACGGCTAGTATCCACGGGAATGGTAAACTGCAGGGATTGGCGAGATCGGATGCCGAGTAAAAGCCGTTTATTCCTTTTTTCACTGCTTGTTTTAAAGGCGCCTGCGTACGCATATTCCAGCAACGCTTATCGGCAATCTGTCGTTAAGAGGGATGTTCATGTTTGTCGTCCTGTTTAAATGTATCGTTACCAATTCCAAATATGGTCTCGAATTTCTGGATTTGTTAAGAGAGAGCCTTCGACAGAAGTTGGTATTACCCTCTCGAGTATCAGATTTGACATGTACAAACGAAGCTGTACAGTGTAGCTTGCTACTGGAGCCATTATTCAGTATCACCATGTTGTTGTTGCAAATTTATAGAAATAGAAGAACAATTTTCAAATGCCCTACTTAAACCCCGAGGTATTCTTCCTGTTTAATATCGTAAGGTCTTCATTTATTGATCTCTGTTTCATCGTGCTTTTTATTTATAATTTTCCCGAAAGACTCCGGGCTGCACGAATAAATATAAATCCATAAATTGCCCATTTCGTCTTCTATTTACTTCAAGGCCTTGTTCATGGAAGAAATTTTATGGATATAACTTAAGAATGTGTGGAACTTTTCGTTTGTTATTACATGCCACCTTCTTATCCAATGTTACTTATACGGATAAGTTTATGGGGTAGGATGATAACGCATGGAAAGACTACCTGTAGGTAAAATAAAATTAGTTCATGCGAAAACTTACAATTTTTCACATTGATAAAGTGAAAAGTATTTTCTGATATCAGTGAAACATTTGGTAATATTTCATCGAGGAACGTATAAGGAAATTAGGTATTGTTGATATAGTAATGGAGACCCACATTCAATAAGGCATCGGTGAAAGCTTCAGCTAGAGTCGAAATGTCTTAATCCTCAGGGTCAATTCAGTTATCATCCTTGAAACTGTAATGAGAAAAAACCAGTAGTAAAAGAAATGCTACCTCTAACCGAGGTGTGTGTTTTGCGAAGATGAGCAATTGATGAATGTGCATATTGCATGCAGATGACTCCATTAATCTTTCCTACGGCAATATTCCTCATATTTATTCTACTTAGCATTCCATCCACTTCGCTGTGTTTTAATTGGCTTCATCAATTGTGCCTACGTCTTGCTGTAGATATTGAAAAATGTCTTCATCTCTTGGAGGCGGAAGTGTTTGGAATTTTAAAAGCATCATTCTGTACTTGCAATAAACTTGCCGGAGAAAAAAAACTGCAAATAGCGATGGCGACCCGATCAGAAAAGGCTACATATTTCTTTATCGGTGACGTGATAGTCTAGTGGGTTGAGTGTTCGGCTGCTGATCTAAGGTTCTTTAGTTCAAATCCCGAGTAATACCTTTGGATAGTCCTTTGTTAAATCCAAACGATTTTGTAGTTTCTGCGGCCTAGTTGGAAACTAAATGATGGTAGCACAGATAAAGTAACAGGCTCTACTACCCTGCATGTGAAAATTACTATCGCTTAAAGGCTAAGCCCAGGTTATGATCTGCCCTCATTTTTTGGGTAGATTCCTGTGGATAATCATTTTCGCAATTACCTGATCGCTTTTTATCCATCAATATCCCAAATGTTCATCAAAAAAAGGGTTTAGTGGAACATAAATCTGAACTTAGCAATAATATCAGGTGATTAAATTATTCCAATTATCATGACGATGTCCATTAACGAAATTATAAATCAAGCTGACCAACAGAAACAATGAGTCAATCAATGAGGTATCAGCCCTCGGCAAGATGTCTGCATTCAAAAACTCATCAGGTAGGCGTATTTCCAAGATACAAACGGAAGCCAATGGGATGGGTATTATGTGCATAACCCTCAAGAGCGAGATGGATGAACGTGAACGAGGGGGTCGGAGATTAGGAGGTAGTTAGGAACGTGGCTTCCCGTAACAGTTCGCGAGATTCCCGCCATGAACTGGAAGCGCTGCTGCGGTCGATTGGACGGCGCGGGATTTTCTGAAAACGCTTGCTCGTTCTGAAGCGGACTGAGTTGACCCGTGGGACGAGTAAAACGGGGAAGGGGAGTTTTACCAGTTGTAGAGAAATGTGAGACATCTTTTTCGAAACGCAAGAAAGTTTGATGTAGATAGTAGTAGCGCTGGTAAAGGCTGCAGAGCAAGAGCACTCACGTCTTTTGCTGCATCACAGAGTTGTTGCGTTTGAAGTTGCTGCGTCAACTGATACTTGGGTATCTTCACTACTTATGGCAGGGGGAGTGATGCAGGCCCATGGGCAAGCGTTTTATGGTTTATTCAATGAAGGCATTACAGAAGTCCGTTCAAAATAAGAGAACGCCATCATAATTTAATTACTTCATCTACTCGTATATCCATACAATACCCCGGAAGTCAATGGAACGGAATGTCATGGGGATTATTAGGGCTTGATCAGTTCAGAAATATGTACACGTACGTGTATATTGATAGTGCATATTTTTTTATATGCATTCATTTGCGATTGCATAGTACTTGGTTAAAAAGGTAACCACTAATATTGGGCATTGTAACTATGAAATATCCCAAAGCTTGACCTTTAGAGTTCATGACACTTATTACAAGAAATAAATATGAAGAATTCTTGGTGTAATATGATGAAATTGGCGTAGGCGTATTCAATACTCGATTATTTTTATGGCGTCTCACTCATGTTGAATACACATTAACAATGCGCACCTACCTTATTTGAAAAGCTGGTAAAATTTTGTAACCAAACTTAAAGTGCTAATTTTCCTCGAGAACTGTCTAAATCGTAATTTACTGCGGATGTGCGTCCACCATTATCATGAATACTATGAACTTTCAGATAACAGTTGACGTTTTTATGATTTTTTCAGACCTTGTTTGTGCAAAATCTCATGTTAAGTTTGGTATATTTTATGTATTCATTCAGGCATTTAATGAATATTCTAAGCATATCTGTGATATATTTTCAAGCATAAACGTGCCAGTATTTATCGGTGATCTATGTCTACAGTTGAGAGTTCTCAACACCAGCTGCAAAGATCTCTTGAGAAGGAAGTTCTGGATGCTCTCCGAAGTTATCATGCAATAACCTTTGATATAGTCGTATGGAATCATTCCTAGATGCTTAATATTGCGGTTTCCACTTCGTAGCGTGGGCAGGAGTCTTAGTGGAGTTTTATTGCGGCTGGAATACCGATTAACTGGGAATAAACAAGCATTCGAGTTTACCTTCCTTCAGTGTAGTCACCTAGGCAACCTGCTAACCTATGGGCGGTAATCGGCGATGGAAAAACGTATGAATTAGACGATATCTACTGTTATTCAATCATTTTCTTCCTTCGCCGATTCCTGCTCATTTGTTTACAGCTTGCATAAGTGATAAATCAACAGGGAAATCGAGAATACAACTTTGCTTATAATTGCAACTAAAAGTTTTTAAATAAATATTTGAAAAATTGATGACATTATTTTATTACCATAGTATTTACGAGTAAAAAACCTTACCGAAGCAGGGAACATTTTATGTTTAATAGTAATACATGCGTAGTATAATTCTATTTAGCATGATGAGACGATCTTAATTGCGTGATAACACAGGCCTACAAAAAAAATTTTTTTTTTGGTTCCGGGAATCTTTGTGTTGATTTTAACTATATTTGTAGAGCTGAATCCAAATATGAAATCCGTTTTTATTTAACAGCTCTACTTTTTTAGATATGGCACATCTTACGATTAGGTGTTTTAATATTTGATATATTCCGGAAAATAATTTTCAAAGTTAAATAAATCTATAAGTATACTAATTAATAACCACTCTGCGGTGTTCCTTTTATTTTAAATAAACTGTCAATAAGTTTTACTATATGTATATTTCTATATTGTAGGCCAATGAGATTAAAAAACATGTGTGTGATTGTGTGTAAAACATGTACTGAACATCTGCGGCAATAGACAACAGGACAAAGGAAAAGTCTAAAATTTGGTGTGCCAATGGTGTGGAGAGAACCTGTGAACCATATTGACGACTGTTATTTTTGCATAGTAAATGTTTCGGGAATTAATCGAAAAAATCGCCACAAGTGGACATATCCAGATTTGCCTTCAGCTAGACGCCCGGTACCCCATTCAGAAGAAATACCGATCCCAATATTTCAGACGTTACCAGATATATCTAAGGAAGAATTTGAGTTATTTGAAAACATTTCTCATTCCATTGACGATAGTGGCAGTGACTACGAGGGGGTATCAACAATTCCTCAACTATTTAATCAAGATGAACTAAGCGATCTTGCTAGAGAACTGAACTTATCGAAGGAAGCATCCGAACTACTAGCATCAAGACTGCATGAAAAGAATTTACTGCAACCCGGTACAAAAATAAGTTTTTATCGCACAAGAGAAAAGGATATGCTACCATTTCTTTACTCAAGAAGACAACCTTACATTTTGTTTAGACGTTAAGGGTCTGTTGGAAAAAATGGGACTACTATCACAATATGATGCTAGTGATTGGCGTTTGTTTATTGATAGCTCCAAGCGTATTTTAAAATGTGCACTTCTTCACAATGGTAACAGGTTTGGCGCAATACCAATCGCTCATTCAACTAAAATGAAAGAAGAATACGATACCATAGCATTGGTCTTACAGAAGATAAAATACCAGGAACATCGCTGGGTGATTTTTGTAGATTTAAAAATTGTGAACTTTCTTCTTGGGCAACAAAGTGGCTACACAAATTATCCTTATTTCTTGTGCCTCTGGGATAGCAGGGACAGACATAACCACTGGATTAAGAAAGAGTGGCCTAAGAGAGAAAACTTGGTTGTTGGGAAAGAAAACATCATTGCTGAATCTTTAGTTGAAAGGGAGAAAATCATCTTACCGCCTCTACATATTAAACTAGGCCTAATGAAGCAATTTGTAAAGGCTCTTGACATGGACAGACCTTGCTTCGGCTACTTAAGACTAAATATGCCCCATATAATTATTGAAAAACTTAAAGCTGGTATTTTTGAGGGGCCACAAATCAGACAACTTACAAAGGATCCTGCTTTTGTCGAGTCAATGAATGAGATTGAAAAAATTAGTGGGATGTCATTTGTTGAGGTCATAAAAAATTTTCTAGGAAATCACAAAAGTGAAAATTATATTGAGCTGGTAAACATTATGCTCAGTAACTTCAAATCACTTGGATGTAATATGAGTACCAAAGTTCACTACCTACACAGCCACTTAGACAATTTTCTTGAAAGTTTAGGAGACACAAGTGAAGAACAAGGTGAAAGATTTCACCAGGATATAAAAACAATGGAAGCTCGCTACCAAGAAAGATGGGATAACCATATTACTGCTGGTGCTTAAAACGAGACTGTTTGAACAAAGTGCACTCAAGAAAATCGCGCAAAAGAAGCTTCCGATGTGTTGAGTGATGTTTTTATGTATTTTTTTCTTTTCAATTTGTTTTATTACGGTAAAAATTTTTAGTATTTGTGTTCAATTGTATTGTAAAATTCTGTTGTGTTTGTGGGTGATTTAACAACCCTAGAAATAAATCAAGTCTTTATATGTAGTGGGTTTTATTATTAATATAATATTCCCATATCATCATGTAGAAGATTTTTTTACGTAAGTAACAACATATCTATATCTTGAAAACTATAGCTGATAGGAGAAAACTAGTGTCATAATTGGATTCAGCACCCCAATTGTTCTTTAAATCAACATTAAAAGCTCCGGCACCAAAAACACTGTTGGCCTGTGTAATAGAAAGCAGTACAATTGGTGTTAAGTGCAGTAGATAGTATATTTGGTAGAAATCTAAATAATAATTTAGTAGGAAATTTTAGTTATTCATTGCATAACTATTCATCGCTTGTATCGAGAATCGTAAAATATCTACCAAATTTATTTTGATTAATCACCAATATTAAGTTTTTAAGGGATCCATTTCATATTGACTTCATTTTATGAATGTATGCTCGTCATTGATATGCTTTCTGCCATCATTTGGGATTGCGTTGATTTCATGTTACTTGAGACATCAAACACTTGCTACGAACTTCTTACTTGTTGTTTTCAGCCTGTTAGTAATATTAGGCATACCAACATTAAAAAAATATTGCTATTGAATTATGAATGACGGCTAACCACAAATGAAAAAAATTTTTTTTCTCGATAAAATGACGGCAGAAGAAAGTCTGTGGGCGTCAGTGGTGTTCCTCTTTGAGTAGTCAGTAAAATATGCACAGCACATTTTTTAGTCGCAGCACGCCTTAAAGCACAACCCAACACTCCTAGGTGGGCGAGATGTTCAAGGCACGTCATATTTGGAGTGCAACCAAAACTAAGGTTATAAGTCTCGCTTGATAAACGAAAACCACTCCAACAGTTCCCATATCCTATCCCACTGCTTCGAATGGTGTCATACCGAAACTAGAAAAAATAAATAGAAACGAAATGACAAAGTGCGTAGTGTTAAAGACCGAGAGAGAGAAATACATACCCACATGCAACGGAAGTTAAGCGGGCCCTGTATAGCTAGCGGCAAGGAGGATGAGGGGGAGAATACAGCAGCGCTCAAACCCACCGCCATGGTCGACATGTAGATTTCTTCTCTCCCTCGCGACAGAGTAATCCTTGCGCGTTAAATTGTACAACCACCACTGGCTGCTCTACGCCCGCTTCGAACCCATCCCTGCCTCTCCTCATCCACAGCAACCCCCCTCATATCCCAAGTCCTCGCCTCCACCCCCGGCTTCCTTCCTCCCTACCTGCACAATACATAATTCATTAGACGGATGAACATACGCACGATACGTGGAGCTCTCTCGCGCCTTATAAAATTTCCCATTTCCACTCTCCAGCACCCCGTATCTATCTCTCTCTCTCTTCTTCCCATATCTCCTTTCCCTTCCACTCCGCGGCCCCCGACGTATTTCTCATTTCCCTCCGCGAAACTTGGTAATTCCAAAAGTTCATTTTCCTATTTGTCTACACGTGGAGGGGATCCTAAACATTAAGCCCGAGAGAATTTCCTTAAAGATCGCGGAGGATGTTCAGGACGGGTATACCAAAACTTATTCTAACGTATTAGAGGTGGTTGAACTCGTCTTCATCTTTGGGACGGAAACACGGTTCACTTTGGATACGATACAGATGTGCGTGCTCCTTACTGTAGAAAAATCGTCTTTATCAAATGTTACTAAGCTGCCGTTTCAAAACGTGTGTTAGTATAGTGACTACTGAGTGTTCATTTACTACAGAATATTATTTGCATATTAGTATTCGGAACCAATTTTTCAGCTTGTTAATTTGACAATACGCGATAATGTTGTAGTATTTTGAGAACTGTATTGCTCCCAGAAATGAGTTATTAGTGTTTATTTTTTTTAGAACATTTGAAGGCAATTTCTTTGTGATGGGAATTCTTGCTTCCGGTAGTGGACATTGACCTCTCCCAATTTTGCTTTATTTCATAGGATATACCGAATTATCATGACTAGCGTTTTCAAATTTGCATGACATGAAATCAACAAGAAATAATGATAAATTGTGAATTGACGCTAGCTTTTGCTTCGTAGTGCTTTATAATTCCTCAAATAGTTAACCATTTATAAGGTATATGAAGGTTATATTTAGGCAATGTTCACACAATTACTTATTCATAGGTGTACTATAATGCACTGTGTTTCCCATGAGAAATCGTTCATAATTTTTATAGTTGATCAGAAAATGAAACCAGCGTGGTAGTATTGGGCTATCATATATTCCCATGTGGGTAATTTTAAGGCATTGGCAGTTTTTTCTCTTCCGAAAATGCTTTCATAGGTTATCAAGGGAGCCTCTTAAAATATCTTAACAGGAGGTTCCTTAACAGTAATGTCCTTCTGGCAATGAAGCAGAGGAAAAATGCCAGAGTTGCCTGAGATGCTCTAGGAAAGAGGGTATTTTGAGACGCGATAGAGCTACTTCTTGGGAATATACGAAGAGAACATAGCCATTCTCGCATTTTTTCCTAACAAAAAATTCACCTCGATTACCAAGCGTTCTCTTATAGTACCGTGTTTTTTTCGCCGAGGAGTCGATGAAATATCTACTCTTCCTCTAGTCATCCCATGTTGTTACATTTACTTCACGACAGTGCGAACAATTTGCATTGGTTGTCTTGTTCCTTTGCAAAGAAAATGTGCCTCCATAGAGGTTCCAATAGCAATTGTATAGCGTGAAACCGAAATTATTTTGGTATTCAAACGGTAGAGAAGAGTACTAAATTATTTGAGTTCTACAATGAAAAGAGCAGAATTAAATAATAAACCATAACCTATATAAAACCAATAAAACATACTAAACCAACCAGTAGTCTCATTTGGTTTTGTAGTAGTTACTTTTTTAAGTTTACAAACATTTCATTCCTCTCCCTGTATCCTCCCATAATGTCTCAGGAAGCATGTCCTGTGCAATTTTTCTGTTTTCATCAATATGAATGAAACCGAATATAGTTGAATAAACTTTCAAATTGGCATAAAGTCTTATTTGGATGCTATCCTCGACAAAAGGTTGACTTCCTTATACTTTGGGTTTGAGCAGGAAGCTAATTCTTGTCAATATCAAATATTATTATCAAAGCGGTGGACTGAAATAAGATGCTATGCTATTCACCATGTACATCTGCCGGTTGTTATTGCAGCTATTGTTTTTGCTATGCGATCGAGTTACTGTTATAGAGAACATAATTTATAGGGATTCGCTTGATATTGTAATGTATGAATGTTTGCTTAGATATCCCCGATGGCTGTCAATTGAACAGCATGGCAAAAATTCAACGATCAATATGCCACGATGCTTTACAATCGACAACAGCAAACAGTGTGCATTTGAAAATTTTAACGTCAATGTGAGCATGATTAAAAGTGGAGAAAAGAGGTACACTCTCCAGTGGTGAATGGAAAATGGATTTGAGGCGAGAGCGTGAATATTTAATAAGCCATTATTTTGCGTAATTTGTGTGGGAGATGGTTGGAAGCACTCCACATAAGCTAACGTTTACATTTTATCGTGAAACTCCTATTTACTCAGAGTTGTTAATCAGTAAGGGTGAGTAAATTCCTAAGGGCCCTACCTACGGATGTAACGGATAAAATATTCGATCAAGGAAGCGATGATATGAGACCAAGCTGTGTTTGATCAATAAATTAAAAATTTTTTCCCCAAGAAAACTTATTATTCCATTAATTATTGAAAAAATTATTATTGTTGGTACGTAAAATGAATTCTATTGTATTTCTTGAACTATCAACAATGCTCGGTTAATTTTTGATACATATATTACAATTGATAATATAATGTGGCGAAGTTTATTACTAATCGGAAAAATTTTCAAGAGAAATATTTGAAAGTTTTTTTGCCGAATTTTACTAAATTAGTGCTTAGTCTGAGTAATTGTTTGATACAAAATACATGAATTCTGTCACTCGTGAATGAATTTTTTGTGCGTATGTTTCAGGAATTAGTCTGCTGTAAAATAAGTTTGCTCGCTGAAAATTAATGTGTATGAACAAATACTTTAAGTATGGATGGTTTCCAAGAGTCACTTGGTTATTTGAGCCATATTTGGCATAGAGGAATTTCATATTTACCGGCTTGCCCTGTGGAGAACAAAGGAAAAGAGGTTTTTGAATTCCGTCTGTTTTAACTGCGACTTTTGAACAAAATATCGGGCATCATGGTCCTAAAAATGTCGCCTTTCAGAAAAATCAGTTGAGTCTTTGGTTAAGTTCACTTGTAGTTGTTCAGAGTTGTATCTCACTTAAACACTACTGTTTTCTGACTTTATTTTCCCTAATTAACGTAGACTGACAGGGCGTCGTGATCCGTCTGCCCGAAGAAAATCCAGTTACAGCTGCTTCGCGTGTCAAACGATATAGATTCTGAATAATAGTTTTTCTGTAATTTGATACCTATCCGTCATTCGCCGTTTTTCAGTGAAACATCTGAAGCCGTAAAACGCAGGGAGGATCGGTCGCAGCGCAAGTAAGCGCAAGCCGTTTGTGTACGAAGACCGCGTTGCAATTCGTAGGTGAAAAATCGCACGCACTCGAATGCAAAATACGTATGCTGCTTGACATAAATCATGGCGATATCTTTTTTTTCGCCCGAAAGAGAGGTTCACCCGTCACTTTAAAGTGGATAACGTTTGGGTAAGAGGTATTGCCTACTTGGGTTTCTCGCCGGAACACACCTGATCCCATTCTCTCGGCCAAACCATTCCTGATACAAAGCCCTTCTCCCGGCAAATAAGGCAAGAGCGGGAGGAGCCGCCGGAGGATGTCCTCCCGGAGAGACGCGGGAAGTGAGGTGGGGGGCGGGATGCGGCGAAATCCTGACTGCGTTGCCTCTTCCCGCCACTCGTGGGACACGTGTATTCCCTAAGCGAAGAAAAATGACGGGATTGTAGTGCGACGGTATAAAAAAGGCATAAAAAATTGCCGGACACGGAGCGGAGACGAAGATGGGAATAGGGGGGTAATGCGTGTCGGGCGGATCCGAGGGTTGTAGCGAGGAAATTGACGGGGGGGGGGCAAGATTCGAAGAGGCTAGGGTGTAGTTGACGCTGAAATGGTCCTTAAGACCTCACGAGACCATCGCAGAGATTCTATTTCCTCTCCCCCTCCAGGTCCTTCCCTCGAAATTCTCGTTCCCCCATTTCAGTTTCCTCCCCTACCACTAATACCCTGTGCACTCATGGTCAATCTATCCCATGGGAAGAGGGTGTCCGTACCCTAAAAAAGAGCTTCATTCCTACCGGTGTCCGGATCCGAAAAGACCCTTTCTCCTGCACCCTCGTTCAATTGTTTGAAATATCTCCTCACTTAGCCCCTCTGTGTGACATGTTTGGGGATACCGGCATCTTTCCAATGGACGGCGACAGTTTCCACTGACACCCCGTTGTGTAGGATAGTCTCAATGTGAGTCTGGGAACTAGCTTTAGATTTATCCGAAACGTAAACCACCTTAATTTGGTTATTCGTCTCAGACCTCATAACATCCCTTTTCAAGAGGTAGCAAGTACACTTCGGAATCAGGTACAGGTAGCGAGTATACTTCACGATGTTATAGTGTGCGTCAGATAACGGTAATTGGGTATGGATAGTATTTGTTAGATGGCCACTAAAAATCACTGCCTCCCCCGAGTTGCAAATCCTACCCTGGGGCTCCCAATTTTAGGGGCCAGGTTCGAACCTAATCTTGGGCGTGGCAGTGTTTTTAAGAGGTATCCCGACCCCTTCTTGGGTGCCAAATGGAAACCTCTTCAATTAAAGTACTATATTCGATGAATGGTATATTAAGTTGAATATCCCTTGGGTCTTTAGTTAAGAATAAGCTGATTTTATGGTATCTTGTACTGACGCAATGTTACTCTCAACACTACCTCTATGACCTGGATCCTACCTCGAATTACCCACCTAACCGTAACAGCACATGGTACCTCAGCTTTTGGTCGCTTACCCTCACAGCTACTGCTGTCAATTGGGTGCAAGATACTCCGATATCTGTAATGACACCAAACCCGTAACGTCGAGAAATAACATTTAAGAATGTTGGAACTAGCAACCTTTAGTATACTATCTGCTTATCTTGTTAACCTCCGAATCACCAGGTTGGACCTGCGTGTTTCGTAGCAGTAAACGGTGTTTGGTTTCAGGTGTTGAGGTTATAGGACATCTTTACCAAATGTATCAATTAATTGCACAGAATCCATGCCAAACTTGGGATTCCAGGTCACTTATCGTTGGCAATTGCTGCCCAATAGTGGGAGCAAACCGGACGTAATGAGTACAAATACGTGTATTACCGTCAGAAATACATTTGATCATCGATTACAAATTTTGGGTTGCTATTTCATCGCTGTTCGTGTGATGATGTGTGCCAGATGTTATTTGCAATTTAGAAATAATAATTGCGTGGAAATGAAATACTCCTGAAGGCGATATACGATACTCTACTTCAAAATATTATTGATTTTTCAGACTTCAGACATGTGGCTACTTACATACGAGTGTATTCTTGAGTACGTATATGGTGATTAAATGCCCGAGGTCATCACCGTGTGATAACGTTATACTAAGTGGCCACCTCCTGGGTCTGACTGCAAAGATGAAATTTAGGAACAGAATATTGGACTAGTAGTCGTATGTCGCTTTCGTATCATCGAACGTGTTTCGGTTTTAGAGAACCACGTGACCATAGACGAACAAAAGAGTAAATGTTACAGTGTTATTCATTCACGCACTCGGACACTTCACTTGCTTGAATTCAAATTTAGACGAAACCACATTTTAACATGGATACAGATGGATCCTTGAAAAATATCAAATAGACTTTTATACTAAGGCAATGGAAGACGTCAGGTCAAAGAAGTATGAAGAAATAAAAGAATGTGAGGGTATCTTGATATTTTGGTGAGTCAATAGGAATTAATGTTAAAATTGTTTATAACCAGTGAAAATGAATGTGGTCATTGCATTAAAATTTGTATGATAACCACTTCTTGGTAACATCGTTGAAGCCCCGTTGAACACTAGATTTTCATTGGTAGGTTTTAGGTCTGCTTAAGGATATACATGCAAATTTGCTTACGATTTTTATAAACCACTTGAAAATGAGACTACCGAGAGTTTTATGGAAAATATAAAAGAATGATTTGATTGAAATGAAATGAGTCTTAAATATTTCCTATTCTGGGGTTTCGAAACCTAAAGAAGCATTTTGCGAAATGATATCGAACTGCTCCCTAGAAGATATTTTAAGGAATTTTTCGGCATTGATTCGATGTGTCCAAAAAATGAATCACCTACGAATAAAGGGACTCGATTCCTCAATTAAGATCTAATGCAGCGCATCAAAGGCGAATTCCATTCCGGAGTTATTGATTGGTATTTTATAACGGATGGGCTAGTGTTGATAATGAGTTCAATTCACTGATTATTCAAGATCATTATCCTCGCCCTTCTGTAGAGGAAATCATGTACCATTTTGTTATCCTTTTTATAATTTCTTTTAAGTGACCGGGAATGGAATCTCGCTTCGGTCATTACATATAGTCGACTTACTGTATATTAAATCCTCGAATTATTCGCGGTATAATAATCATTGCTAAGTGTTGCCATATTTTTTTAATGATTAAAGTTCGAACGCGGAGCTATTTTTAAAATGTCAATTCATATTGTAGCGAGTTATGAGCACTCCTTCTTGCCTTTTGGCCGGAGAATTATCATGGATGGAATCAACTGCCGTGGAAATGATGTTTAAATCCGTTACCCGGAATTCCACCATCTCATTATTTATGTCGAGTATTAGTTGATCAGCAAATCCTATAATGGCGAATCCTTTTGTTCTGAAATTCCACATTCTAAACGCCATTGACGCCGGTAATCACTCCGAATGGATTCTCCATTATCTTCCGTACTAGCTTCGCCGCCCGTTATGGCTCTCAATTTTCCCACCATGCCCTCCGAACGCCACGCCGTTTTACCCTCGACATGCCTAATGTGGTGCGCCCTCCTGCCTGCGTCTGCCGGACGAACTAGAAAACAAGGGGCGTCCTCATCTCCCACCCCACCACCCGTCAGCCAGGTAAACCTTCACTTCCCCGCAGCTTCCCGAAATCCCCCTGAAACGGCCAATTTCTCTAGAGCAATCGAAAGGAGGCTTATGCCTGACTCGACCCGCTGTGCGGTTTTTTAAAATAACGTATAAAAGAATTTGTCCACCTCAATTTGGACCCGTCTCACTCCTCGCCGCTGCCGGGCTTATCTTCCTCTTTTAGAGTACATTCATCATTCCCAGAGGAAGGGCCCTTCAAGCGAACCGAAAAAAAATAGTAACAACATATGATGGATATTATTTCCCTATCTCCTTTATTTTCGTGTTCATTTTCTCCCTCGCCACATTTTTCCTGGCATACGGGCGATGAAATGGAATTACCCGGAGAGATCGGTATGTGGTGGGGGCAATTTGTCTCTTGAAATGGGCCCTACCCTTGTGGAAACCTCACGCCCTCGAATTTGATTTTTGTTGCCTTTGAACTTCTCACATAACGGAACAGGTGTGCTTATTTTTATTTATGGACATTTTTTGACGCAGTATCTTCCATATTGAATGATTGATAACAAATACGTCTATATTTAACGATTACGAAGTATCGGTGAATCGTGTGCATTTTTAAGTAGGGTGTTCCGATGAAATGGCGTCATCTCTTAGAAAAAACTAATGTGCCTGAATTTCTGTGGCTTTTAAATGCATTCATTCAGATCCTTTTACAACTGCATTTTTATTTTCTTCTTACGCAGGTACTTCTAGGAATTTATTACTTCCATTAAAATTTTTGATTTAAGGATTTTGACTAAAATGAATGTTTGCCGTCATTTTGGACCAATTTTCCGCTAAATATCGCGTCATGTGCTTGTGCCTTTCCAAAGATGTACACGTAGGTGTGTAATATTTGAAAGCAGTGATGGTGACTCATTACACCTTAATTTAGCTACGGTTATTATTGTGCTTCAGTAGCTTTCTCTTTAACTTTCGTGTTTACTGAGGGAACTTAGAAAAATGTAATGCGGTGGATGGAGGAAATAATGAACGGCAATGAGCGTGATAGAGGAGAAGAATGGCTTGAAGGACGTTATAGAGGAGAAAACATAGGGTAAGTGGGGTAGAAAAAGGAAGAACAAATATTTTTTTAATACAGCATAAAAGCAGTCGGAAGTTACGAAGAAATGAAGAAAGAAGTAATTTACGGCAAAATGTTCTTACTATACGCAGAAGTACATGGTCGTTAGATACCGTCCAAATACTACCATTAAATAGGAGGAACTGATAAGAAAAAGTATTGGATTAAATAGATAAAATTAAAGGAATATAAAAAGAAATCAATTTATTCTTATTCTTTGGTAATTGTCAAATCTTAATCGTGAAAGCGTCAGCTTTTAAAAATAATAACGGAAACACTAGAATGTACGAATATGTGATGTCCACATCCTAATTATTTTAATTAATGAGGGAAACTGATCATCAGCACCATTCAGTTTACTTCTTTTGGAAATAATTCGCCAAACAAAATGTTTTCAGAAAAAAGTAACAGTTTTGAATTATGCCTCTATCTTACCAAAATTCTTACCACATTGTGATGCTCCCGAAGTCTCAGGAAGGATATCGCTATTGGAAGGTTTATTTCCATGGGAATATTATACGCCTGGGAACGCACTGATGTCATCCTTAAGAGCTAATGTCTACATTCTTGGTTTTCGTTTTGAAGTTTTTCTCGTCAAATAATGCTTCCTCTTGAGAGGACCGTTATTTCGGTATAGATATTTGATTTTATGAAAATTATTCAATTTTGGCTCTTTATTAATATCTAAATTTTCTTTTTAGGTGAGTGACATTCTTCCATCACAAAATTGATTTACCAGCTGACGAAAAATTCCCGTGGGTACACGTGAGTAGTGATTTCTCAACGTCCCTTTTTTGAAAGAGTGACGTTTAATACGATCAACACAATTTTCTTTTAAACTAAAAATTATTCCCAGGTAGCTCTTAGAGATAAAACTAAAGTGCCCTTATTCAAATTCCGGAAGTATAATTTTGTTTATTACTGCAATGCTATTTTCTGTCTTCAGGTTGAATTTCGCCTTTCTAGTTCATTACCCCTTGTGAAACTGTAATGACGCTTTTCTTCACTTGGCGATACGCTCTTTCTTAGAACAAAGCTGTAACCGTGCGTTTCCATCTACTTAGCTCTCTCATGTTCCTCGCTCTCATAAAAGTTTACCTGTTTTCCGAGCCGATCAATCAGCGTGAATGCCTTGCTCCGCCTCGCAGCGGCTAGGTTGTCTGCACTTTTTTCTTGCGAATATCACGGTGCACTTAAGGTGTCTCGCCCTCCAGGAACAGAATAGCGAAACTAAGAAACTTTTTGCGGGAGTAATTTGGAGCGTTCGGTTCGTTATATATCCTACCTAGTCTGCGTCCTGCGCTTTTTCGGGAAGTAGCGTTTTAAATGTTTACTGCTTTTGAGATGTAGGGAAAAGAAAGAGGGAGGAAGAAAGGTCACAAGAGAACAGAAGAAAACATGTAATTAGAGAAGAAAGGAAATTAGTAATGTGAGACATTGAACTCTTTGAAGGGGTAGTAGATGGGGCCGCGGTGCGTGGGTCGGTGAAATTGCTAACGGGCGGGGGCCAGGAGGGGAATCGAGGGCTAATTGGTCCGCTCCAAGTGCGATATCAAATTCTCAAAAGCTTGTGCGTAGCGTGCGGAGAGACGGAGGCAGCGTTAAAACGTCTCTAACTCTATGGAATCACCGTTTTGGCGGATGGAATGGTGCAATCAAATGTTCGTAATCTTCTAGAAGTTTAGGGGGCCATTCTTACTTAATTGCTCTTTGTTCATCTTTGTATTATATGAAAATGACAATTTTACCCATTCATGATTCTCCGCTCAGCAATGTGGACATGTTAATTCAGTTTACTATTTCTATCCTGCCTAATGAAGAAAATGAAATAAATTGTTATACTAAGATAATTCGAATCATGTTAGATCTTTGAGCGTTTCACAAAAATGTTGTGAATTGTAATACAATAAATAAATTCTTTCTAATTCTATCACAAAAAGCCATTTTCTTGAGGTACATAACATATTACAATTTATCTTCTATTTTAATAAAACTGCTCTATATGGCAGGTTCATCACATTATTTACTCTTTCTGCAGTAGAGATAGATAAACTGATATCATGAAGATGTTACGACGCTGCAAAAGGATCAATAAAATGAAATATTAACTATTACACTTGAGATCTCTCTTCATAATAAGCCGTATACTGTTGTCTCCATTTGTAATCTGATATGAAAGGAAAAAATTATCAAGTTAAAATTTATATCCTCTCCTTCCCTTGCAACTGAATCTCGTACACCTGACTTTTATTTGCAGAAGTTGGCCTTCAGCTAAAGTTACGGTCGTTTGTATAAATGCCAGAAGGTATGAATTTTAAATATACGAAACGATTCATTAATCACAATATTTAGTTAATATATTTAACAAATAATCGGTAACTCTGGTGGGGATTTTTTTATTTAATTCCTCCCTTTCTTTTGGATTGCTGATTGCTCGCAGTAGCCGTTGGCATGATCGTAGGAGTGGAATGGAACTCGGGAAGTTGTCGTATCAGATCGATTGGATTGTTCGTATTTATAATCAACGGTTCTCCGGTCTTTTTCTGTCTGAGGTCTGCCTTTCCCATTATTATTGTGGTGGCAGTATGACATTAAATTATTACCACCCCACGCGATCTGCCCAGCATTCCCAGCACACTGCGTTGGGCCGACATTGAAACGCCACCGCCAAGCGAAAGAAGGGAAATGATCAAGGGAGTGAGACGCATCGCCTGTTGAGGAATGTTCGCGACTTCAAATGCTTTCCTTCGACCTATGATGGAATCCCGCTAACGATGAGGGAAAATGGAAATTGAATTCGGGTCTGATTTTTAACGGGAGGGCGATTGACTGCTTCCCAATTTTCTATTTTTCCTTCAGTCATCTATTCTCACTCCCTCCGTTCGGTCTCTCTTTCACTCTCCCTCTCGTATCCCACCTTTCACGTCTTTTATCGTGATTTATCGACTAACTCCCCTTCTTTCCCGTCCCGAATGATTGTGCCACCGTCACAGGTCGTAATCCCGTTCACATTTTACTCTTTGATTTATTATTTTTTATTTTCATCCTCGCATGACCTACGGCCTAACATATTCATCACGAACGCTAGAATTTAAAATTTCTAAGAACTTAATCTCTTTTCAACCGGTTTCGCCATGACAGGGTATTTTGATTTTATTCAGATAATCGCGTTTCGTTCAATGAAGCAATTTTAAAATTCACTTGGGTAAAAATATTAATTATTGTTAGGTTTATAAGCTGATTGTTATATTGCAATGAAGTAGTGATGAAGGGGTACTTCTATTCAACAAATATTTCTCTTTTGGCTGAGGTAATTGTGTAGAGAAAGTTTACGCATAAAAATAGCTGCCGTTTTGGAGAAAGATTCAAATGCCACAAATCAAGTGCCACTTAATTAAATATTGAAAACATAAATTTTATGTTGCAATAGTTTTCATTCTTATGAGTTTAGAAAACATCGTGGAAACTATAATTCTGTATTTATTAAAGTGAAGAATTTCAATAGTAAATGTGGTTTTCTTCAGGGTGTGACTGTATCATTAGTATTTCGAAAGTACTTCGAATCCCTTCAAGGTAGTGCAGTGTATTAGGGAGGGTACGATTGTGCGAGGAAAAATTCACTCTGGTCACCAGATAATACATATTTATTTGACCCTGAAAGTTAATTGAATTCATTGCGATTGGCAGTAGTCTATGGTTTTTAATTTATAATAAATCGCTAATATTGGTAATCCTGGAATGCTAATTGCCACTTGTGCGGTGAAACAAGATCGCGCGTTCGATTTTCGTTCTGGAATATTGATGTAGTTCACCATCGTATTCGCCCTTAATGTGCTTTTTAAAATAACACTCCGGCGGTGCTGAAAATCTCATGCTGCTGCATAAAAATAGAGCCATTAACGCATACGGTGCATGTAGTTACAATATAAAACCACAGATGAAAATAAAATATACGAGTTTAATGAGAGCTGAAATATGCGACCCCTGCATTTATCCACAATAGCGTGTGTTAAAGTACGCCCTGTGTAAGGTAGGGAATAGGCGGCTGTGGAAGGAAAGTTAGGAAAAGTTTTACGCATAATAAATATAGTAAAACGTATCGTATGTGAGGGATTTACTGGTGGGTTCTTTTCTCTAAAAATCAGAGGAAAAAACACACGAGGTAAATTCTTAATGTTCAAGCACTATTGTTACCTTACCGTAAGTCTGCCTACCTCAAAATCATTAACTTCTGTGTAATTAAGAAAATTTGCTCCGTAGTAACTCCCATTCCAAGGTTCAAACTCAACCATGTGTTATTTGCACATTTAGTTAGTTAAAGAGATTTTTAAAGGCAAGTTCTTCAACTTATAATCTATGTTACTAGCTATCGAGGAGTATGATTCTCTTATGAGGCATTACGTCATCAGTAAAATCGCTCTCTCTCTTTTCGTAATACTTAGTAGTCTTCCTTAACGAGTTGAGGATTTCTCCTTATTGCGTCGAATCCTGGGTGAACAATTTGCTGTATTGCTTGTCACAACAGGGTACCTTTTAGAATATTTTTAACTCATTATTGGAACTTTTATTTTTTCTTCCTTGTGATGGGTGCAGATATTCACTTCCAAGAACTTAAGTCGTTTGGAAAAATTCTCGGCAGACATTAGGTTTTTTCTGCTCAGTTAAACTTCCTATAGTATTTTTAGACATTAAATATTTTGCATCCGAGAAAGAAAAGTTCAATATCTTAAATCGTATTTCACTATTAATAATAGTAAATTGTAACTAAATTGTATTGACTTGTTATAAAGGATGGTTGTTATTAATTAATGATACTTTCATCGATTGCTTTAAAATGTCAGGCATTATGATTATGAATGTCATCAGAGTAGCATTTTTAAATGCAGGAATTAAATATCTAAATATGCATATAAACAATGACATCTGGCAGAATGGTATTAAATTTAGATAGCAGCTTCATTATTTCGATACAAACTCCATTTCATGTAATTATTTAACATCAATTTACAAAACAACTTGAAATCCATAAGCAATCTACGATTGAACAATATTTATTGTTATAAATGGCGTTATTTAACGGCGAGAATGTGTTGTGCATGGTGGGGTAGGAAAGAGGATCCAAACGAATAAGGAAAGATGGATGCAGAGCCTTATAATTGACAATAGGATGCTGAAGAATTTGATGGAGGAGAGAATGTTGGGCACACGAGGAAGGAATATGAGAGGAATGTTGGACGAAGTGGAGGGAGAAAGGAAGTGTTCGAAATTGAAGAGTTGTAATGTTAGGTTCAAGGTTATATTTTGTTAAGAGAGACCAGGGAATTTTCGCTGCACCGTCTTCTTTCCTGTCGCTGTACCGTCAGCTTGTGTGCATCCAACAATGAGATTGAGCTTTAATGGAAGATTTTAAGGGGATCCTCTAAGCCTCATCATTCATTTCCTAGGTGCCTCTCATGTTGATCTTTCGTTAAAGATCCATTAAAATTTATGAATAAGGTAATAGAAATTTTATAGATGACACAAATAAAACGTAACTGTTTCACTTTTCAACATTCGGTTAGCACAGCATTCCATTTCTTATAGTGTCTAAGCTTATTTGTCGTAGAATCTTAAAGGAAATATCGTCCAAAATTTATATCTTAAAAATCTTGTGCTTTTTCCAAATAAGTGGTATTAAAGCATGCGTTACTATGAGATTAAGGGTAAATAGGATTAAGAGTCAGTGACATTCTTCTAGTTCACACATAGCTTATTACGGGCGTTAAGACTGAATAAATTGGATGTTATGGCTGACTATGTTTGTAGTTGTGGTCTTGGTATGTAATAATCGATTTATGTCCAATTTAATTATTACGGAGGTTTCGCAATGGAATTCGAAATTTTGTTTAACGTGTACCATGGCCGTTCGCCGAATAAATATTGCAATTATCATAATAACGGCTTGTCGGTATGACATCTGTTACGTCCATAATATTTGATTGGTTGAATGAACTAGAAAATGCAAAAGGAGAGTTTTGAAGTCAAATAGTGAATTGCATGTCCGCCCCTAATTAGTGCAATTTATGAGTTCCCTTATTCTCGCCGCCTATATCGCTACTATGACTTCAAAATACGCTGCGGTAGCATAAAGGCTTTTTTGCGATGTTCTGCTCGCTATCGTAATGACTATTGGCAGAGGAGAATGTGAAACGAAATCCGACAAGTGGCATAATCAAGAACTAAAATTTAAAATTGCCTTTCACTCAGTCTTGTACCATTTCAGTCCTCTCTAATTTTTCAAACTTAGCCTCCATCGGAACATTAAAGCTTATTAAATTCTTCGTGGAAATTCCTTAGGTCTCAGAAGTAGAAAGTGATCGGTTGTTCAAATAGTCGTAATTTGCTTTCGTAACTATTTCTAACCACTTGAATTCTCAAAAATTAAAATGTTTTTTGCGATTTCTATAGAATACAAGAGCGAAAAGAAAAACAATATTATTTTCAATCTTTGCGTAACATACAGATCTTTTTCGTTTTCTCATCATCTTAGTTTCTTTCCGTCTATGTCAGAACCGCAGGACACGACATTATTTGGGCAAATAGTGAACTCAGGACTTAAAGGAAAATTTAATTACTAAAATTTCAAAGGCATATAATTCCCTGGTATTGTAGTTCTCCACCTTTCTGTGTGACCAAATGAATGGAAAACCATATTCTTCGAACAAGTATTCTCATTATCTCTTCCAACTGCTTTTGTTAATTTATAAATGTAAAAACCATGGTTCATGCCTCGGAGGCTTTTGCTTAGTATATTAATCCAAAATCCCATTATAATATAATTCCATAACACCACACACCACACATAAGCTGAAGGTTGGTATTGAGTTTAATATCTTATCTTATTAGGTAATCTACCAGTTAAGGTAGGTTTTTGGATGGACACAACTATCTATTTTGTGACTCCAAACAAAACCCAATCCAGCAACCTACTCTACACTAAGTCTCTCTTCATCTCTATGTACTTCTTTCCTTCCATCATCCCATCCCACATCCTTATCCTGTTCCTGCCCTTTCCTCGTTTGCCTAAAATTCTCCCCTCTATTACCTTCTTCAACATCCCACTGCCGCTTAATTTTTGAGTTTAATATATGGATGTGCCAAATAATCATTGCTAATGTGAAAAGATTTCATTTATAGCGACAATAATACGTCGTGTAACATGACGGAAGATGTTAGCATTTAATATTTCTCTACTAAACCAAATTCAGCCTAGGAAGCTAGAGTAGCACTTCAGTTAAAAACGCAACAATCATCATGAAGCGGTATTAACCGTTATTCAAGAATGTAAGAGCTGGTTTTTCTATCGTAATATTCTTATTTTAAATTAAGCTCTGTAAACCATTTCGCATGCAGAGTGGTGAACGTGTGAAGTGCCCGATATCTATGGTTATATAGTATTGCTCGCGATGAGTAACAGTCCTCAAGTCTTCTTTTAGCAGGGTGAGCTCCGTGCTTCAAGTGGAATTTTTACCCTTGTCATTAATAACGTATAGTGGGTGATTTTCTTATGCATAAAATAGAAGATTTGCAAAAAGTTTAGAATTTTAAAACATTGTAATCTGGATCGAAGGCGTAAGTAGAATGGAAGGAAGATTTTTGACTGAATACGCTGTCTATTATGTATGGACGGGCATATGAGTCGACCAACTATGTTCTTTCGCCGTGTAATAAGGTTGAAATATTAACATCCCTCGCTTTTGAAGTTTGGGTGAAATTTTGAAGGGTCGTGCTTATGATGACATCGGTAATATAATATAATATTTTACTTGACACAAAATTAACGTCCCTCTGTTATTAAGCTGAGATTCTGTGCCAAAGGATATTTACATCAATCAAAGCGTACGTCCCTTACAAATTTTCCCACTCCTTCCTTCGTTTCTTCCAAATGTCGATTCGGCTTTGCTTATACCCGTCGACACCGGCCGAAAGGGCCAGTCAGAGTTTGCACACGTCTCCTGCGCCAGTCTGCTGCGCACACCTCGGAGACGTAACGCCAGTAAAACAAAAGTTGCTCTCTCTCTCTCTCTCTCTCTCTCTCTCTCTCTCTCTCTCTCTCTCTCTCTCTCGCACATCGACATACACTTCTCTCCCTCTCACTTTTTCCACGGAAAAAAAGATGGAATAACAGTTTTGAAAGGGGTCACGAGGTGGTGTTGGCGGTTTTCTTGCGCCATCGTCACCGCCGCGCGTTGCCCCTTTCTCGCGAGCTCGTCGTCGCTGTCCCCTCCGCTCGACGGACTGCATGGAGAGAGAGCCTTTTGCCAAGTCTTCCTCTCCCCCCACAGACGTTTTAGTCTCTCTCCATTTCCCGCAACACACCACCCCGCCTCTCTCTCTCACTCCCTCGCTGGCGGCGAGTGATGTACGCCCTGGCCGGGTCCCCGACGGCGGCAGGACTGCACCACCGCGGTGTCGGCCGGGGAGGCTGGAGGCGCGAGAGTCGGCCGTGCCCTTCGGACGACGCCGCCTATGCGCGGTTGGGGTGGGGGAGGTAATTTAAGAGCTTCACCGGTGCCATCTATCATCGCTTGCCCGAGACCATCCGCCAAGTTCGCGCGCGCTCTTTCTTCTTCATTTTTTTTAAATAAAGGCGAGTGGGGGTGGGTTTCTAGCGGGTTACGGTGGGGTGGGAAACGGTGGAGAAACTCTTCCTCCTCGAGGATGCACGTTCGCGTATATTATGCCCGACCGCGCGCAAAAAAAGATGCCTTCCCCCTTGTGCATTTCCATGCGGGTGTATTTTACCAATGTGCATTGACTACGTAAGTCTCTCTCTCTCTCTCTCGGACATAAGCGAGAAAATATCGCCGCCGATCCCTTTAGCTCTGTGCTTTCCTTTTCTTCAGTCATGCTCTTCTTCCTTCACTATCTGCTGACTAAAGCATAACTGCAGACACCGGTGAAACTCTTTTGATACCTGTGAAATGAATTATTTTTTACTCGTGGTTGGCCTGTTATGGTCTGCAGGTAAAACGTGCGCCGGTTTCAGTTTTAAAATTTTCAACCTTCCGGAAACTCTCGTTGTTGATAACAAATATTCTTCGTAAGACTGGATATTTATAAAATTTTCTTATCCAGGTCAATTGTATTGAAAAACGGTAGCAAATGACCGATCAAAGAGGCGGTGTTCAATATTTAATTTAATTTGAGAAGTTTAATAGGAACTAATATGCATTCGGCCATGGTCATTCCCTTTCGACGAATGTGCCTAATATAGTTTCGGTATAATATATAAAACAAAGGGAACGTCGACTAGATTGGGTTAGATTGGGATCCCTTCTAATGTTGGTGTCTGAATGCTCATATAGTCGAATGCATATTTATTCATAAATAATGACAAGGATGATATATTGAGCGTAAGCAGCATGACGCCCCAAATGTATATCCATGACGTTGTTGACTTCATCAATCTAAAACGTCGTATGCTAACACTATCCCGCGTCGACGTCGCAAACGCGCGTAGTGTCTTGTTGACAGCACAGTGCACCGCTATCCACTGCACAAAATATCGTGCATCGCGTTAAGTAGCGATAGCATCGGGCACCGAGAAGTGGTAGTAAATTGTGGGAGAATCTTGATAGCTGAGGCCATTTATGCCATCGAATATCGGTCGATCATTGAGGTTAAAGGGGCGGCAGGGAGACGGTGCGTGAGGAACCGTCGTCGGTGACATTTACCTATTGTCATTGATTTGCTTTGAGCAGCAAGGTGTTGGACGTTACGAAGTGCGAGGAACTACGCTCAGATGTTCTGCTTCAAGTGGTCTCGACACTGCGGCCCGTCGCAGAACGAGGAGCCTCTTAAGACTCTCTACGATAGGTTAGAAGGGAATGCAGCTTGTAACAACGAGCTGAAGAAAAAGAGCCGGTGTCGGCCTATTCTTTGCTAGAATATTCTCTCGGCAGGAAGATATCATAAAGAATCTAGGTGGACTTAAGGTGTGACGAAGAAATAGTTATTTTAAAAATAAAAATACTACCTTAAATGATACATAGAAGAACCGTTTTTGTTTATGTACACATTAAAGCTGGTCCAAACATATGCAAGGTAAAAATGAATATAATTTCGATGAATGCAATTCCCATATGGTCTAGGATTGAATTCTACCCTTATTACCTTTTTAATTAAGTTACAAGCAGAAAATTTGAAAGCAGACTCTCATTGTCAGCTTCGTTTACCCATCCCTTCGGACGACGTCATTTGCGATTCGCTCAGTCCTCTTTTTCTTCATTAATCAATTGTGACATCGCATAGCTTTAGCTAATTCCTACCGCTGTCATTGTCCATGATCTATTACCGTTTCTTATCAAAATCTTTTTCGGAGATCGTTAACGGTATATCATCTTTTAGATGTAGGTTTTGGCCGGTCCTCAACAACTATTCATTTCCACGAATTACGAGAACTTCCTCCTGTTTGTTCCACGTTATTACGTTTTTCATTTCTTCTAAATTAATGCCTTCCTTTGTGCTTTCTAAAAGAAGCCCTCTCCTCTCTTTCTGCCTCTATCCCGCTTACCCAACTTATCCCTTCTCTCAATACTTTCAGCTTATCATATTATATTTCCCTCCTTTTTCCCCACATACGCGTCTCAAAAGCCTCGAATCTACTCCCATTCTTTAGCCTCGAAGTCCAAGTCTCACATTCATGAAGCACTACCCTACACATTTAAGTATTTATGTTGTTATATTTTTGTAATGTAGTGGTCTCTTACTTCTAAATTTGTACAGATAGTCGGAAAAAAATTGTGGCATTCTTGCTCCATGCCATTCGGCTGGAATTATAATTTCTTGTTTTTCGTTCGCAGTTGATCCAAATCTCCAGGTTAAAATATTCTTTGCAGCTTCGAGTAAAACGACCCCAAAGTACAGGGAATAGAGGGATGTCGGTGGTGTGCAAATACTACACCTAGGACATGTATATGAGTTTCCATTGCGATATTTTTGTCCGAAAATCACTTTAGAACAGCTGCCACTTACGCGCTCCCCTGGCCATGACGACAAGTGGAAATGGCACATGAGGGCCATCGGTGAATTAACGAAGTTGGAATTAACAACAGGTGGCCGATGGGTTGAAGCGGGCTGTTTTGTTTCATCGACCGAGCTGCGAGCTGAGTCGAGAAGCCCTCCTTCTGAATGGTAGAGTTTCTGTGGAGAGGAGAACAAGGGGAGGAAAGGCCCCATTTTTTGCCTCTTCACGCTGGGTCGTGAGCTTCGCATTATGTCTGCGGAAGGCTTGAAAGATTAAAAAGGCCGACTCCTGCCGTCTCAAAAATAGAACTTAAAAAAAAAACCCAAGTGGAACGGAATCGAGTGAGAAAGCCAAACTTGTTTTTCGTATCGCTTACGTTTGTGTAAATGTCATTTTTAATGGTTCCATTTCGAAAAGGAAAAGTCAGAAATCAGCGGGATGATTAACAGAACCGCGACCAATTTGCTTCGGCGGCAGTTCGTTTCGTTCCCCGGGGAGCTTAATGATTTGCCATTCCGTGCCATCGAGAAAACATGTGGCATGTTTATATTTTTATTTTGGGAATAGGGTTGTAGATTGCCACCTCTGGGCGTATGTTTACTTCCATGAGGGAAGTTTCGCTATTTGTCTCCGATGAATGTCCATCTAAATTCGTTATAAGTGAATTCTGCTCGAGAAACGGCCCATAAAGTGCCACTGCTAATGAGTTTTCGTAATAAACTGATGCTTGAGCAATAAATTGTTGGATGAGTTTGTTAAGGCTAGATGTCATTATTTATCGAGAACCGAAGAAATGGGTTAAGAATAGGGAGAATAGTTATTTATGCAAATTTGTAGTTCTTCTAAGCTTCCGAAAACTTGGTCAAATGAAGGCTGTTCTCATCGTGTTAAAATCGATGAAAATTGGTTACCAAGGAATATAATCATATATTTGTAAATGCTGAAGCAAAATAAATGAAGAGTTGAAATCATCATACGATACGGCGTGATCATTGAATTGATTCAATACGAACCATACGAGCCAAAAGTCGATTGTCAAGAAGTTGAGCACTTTTTCGGTGGTAATATGATGGGCAGAGGACTGCCATTTTATTTACTGAGGTGTTGGAAAAATTAACGATGGCCTAAGTAGCTTAGGTATTGACCAGTTTAATTTACTGTAGTCGTGTGATGAATTTGTTATGAAAGATCGTTGTCATAGCAGTGACCACTTGTTATCCATCACTTTCCGGATGAGATAAGTATTCATTATGTTTAGCAATCTAGTAGTTTACATTTGAGAAAAAGATGAAGTGGTTTATGTCACCCATACATGTCAGCGATGATGATGCAATGATGACCTATGAGATACGTCCCGGCTAGTCGGGGACGTGTAATTGACCTCCATGGAGGAAATCTGGAAGTCGCCTTGCCGCTTTTAATTGATTGATTTTTGCAAATTATATTCTTCTCCAAAACATTTTTTCCCTTTAAATGCCCCTTTAATGGTCCAATCATGAAATGTCCTCCCGTTTAACTACCTAAGGTTGACTTCAGAAAGTTTATTACTTTGAAAGATATTGAAACTCTTGTGGCAAGATTGATATAATTAAGTTATGCTCAGCGTTAGTATGTGGAAAAGCTACTGTTGATGTTTCTCATAATTGGTGAAAAAACTAAATAACTGCTATCCAACAAGATAATTCTGGTAAGTAGATGATCACCCGGCCTTTCTGGAGAAACAAATCTGAAGGTAAAATATATGACGAAAAAAACGGAAGCAAATGGAGCAATAGCAAAGTGACCAGATGCTCTATGCTTGGCTGACCATAACCTGACTGAACGTGCTAAATTCCAGTCATCCCACTGCTTCTCCCAATCATTCCAATGCCAGCACGCAATAATTTGGGATCCTGGCCAGATGAACTAAATTTCTGATATAACACAGTACAGAGAAAACTTACCTGTTTCGTGAACAACAGAAATGAACGAACGCAAATGTCCCACTACTATCGGAATTCGGAGTTGTTGGGTTGGGATCCATAGGAAACTCAAGGGTTATCTATAAAGCTGAAACTCAACCAAACAAACTAAATTAAATTAAAGTAAAATTAAACTACATTAAACTAAATTTAACAAACACGATTCGCTCTGAGTTTAACGCTGACAAAGAGAGAGAAGCCTTACATTACATTGGTATGCATGACCATGAAGCAAAGTTAAGAGAAATTGATTCTCCCAAAGATTGTTAAAAAGAATAATTTTCGTGACAGTGACGATCATCACTTTCGACTAATTGAAATACCCAAAAATAAAGTGATTACACTATTGACTGATTTAACAGATACACCATGCCACGTGCCCTCTTGCGGGGTGACATATAGATTTAGATAAGTCACAGATGTCCACCAATGTAATTCTTCGTGGAAAGTGTTGGAAGCTGAGCAATAGACTTAAGGGAACGTTGGAGGTGGTAGGCGCCTCTGCGTTATGGACCATAAATGGATCACCGATAGCGCAACCGTCTCACTCCGTCTTGAATCGAGCCGGAGCGGCCGTGGAAAATGCGGACGGGCGAAACGAGGAGTGGGTGGGGATGCGGGGGCGGAGGCGGGGAGCGTAGAACGGCGGGAGGAGAGGAGAGGGCAGCGGGAGTAAGCGCATTACGTAATTGGTCGGAATCCGGACCGGAGGGAAGATGAATGGTTCCGGAGAGCCTTCGTCGGAGGAGAGTGAAAGAGAGAGAGAAAATGGACCCTTGCTTTAATTTTCGCTCTCGCGTTACGCTCGCGGAAAAAAACGCGTTTGTCAAAGTAAGTTATGTTCTCCTGTGTGCAGCGCGGAATTGGGGGGGGGTGGGAAGGGATAGTGTGGTGTGTGGATGTGTGTTTGTGTGTGATATAGTTAGTCCGCCGCGGCATGCTCAAACGCTCGCTTGAACCCCAAGAGGCGGGCGGGGGTCCCTCTCTCTCTTGAGGGCGAGAGAGAGACCGATTCAATGGACTCCGAGAGGTCAAAGAGGAGAGCTGGAAAGGGGGGAACAGGAGAGAGGGGTCAAGCGGAACAAATTGCATAATTAAATACCCACCCGGTTCCGTTGTAGCGTGAAATATTGGTCGTGGTTGGGGTGGGAGTGGGAAGGAGGAAGGGTGGAAAGGAAGAAGTGCGATGGTGGAAGGAGTGAATCGTTTACGGACTCTTGTTTTGTTTATTCCTCCCGTCCCTTCTCTCTATCGAATGAGTGCGGTCATTATTTCCATTGGCCCGCGACGCTGAAAATTTTATCTTAATTGTTATTAATTTGAGGGGTCAGTAACGGTTTAACGTGTTGTATCAAGCCGCATTGAAAGGAGCCGTTGATTAAGCTGTTACCGGTGCTCAAATTATTTAAATCTCTCCGCGAGATTTTATTTCCGTCTGGACTCGTGATTTTAACGGTTGTCTTTTCTGCCTCTGGATTATACCCTTTGGCGGGCACCTTTAATTTCCACTTTTTCTCGCAATTGGGGTAAATACAGTGTGCGGCAGCATAACTTCCTTTTTTAAGGGGTTTTGCTTACATAAATGGAAGTTATGTTGCCGCACCCTGAACTTACAAAATTTATCCTGGTTAATATTTTCCCCTATTATATCTGTTCTTTCTAGTACCCGAGTTTTCCTTAGATTAAGGTTAACGTTATCTCAGTCGGATTGTTTTGCTTTAAATCGCCAACTTATTGCATATATAGGTGGACATTAGCAATGTAATGTCTAAGGTTCCATTTATGTTTACTGCATACTTTTCTAGAAGTCTATTCACGTCACAGTGTGAAGCTTTGCTATATTGGTTTCATTTTTGTTGACTTTGGACCCATAGTTACAGTCTTATATTATACCTGAATGGATGGAAGAGTTTTCCAACCCAAATTAAGCATGCAACGGTGAAGAAAAATACTCAATCTTTAGTAAATAAATGAATGGCCTTGCTAAAACTATATTTTCCTTTGGGACACTTTATTTTTCGTATTTAATTTTTAAATATTTAAATTTAATCCAAAATTCTCCTCGGTATGACTCGTCCAGGCCTTGTAGAATTGCGGCTGGGAGCACCATGTTCCGGTTGTACTTTTTTCTCAATAGGAGCGTCCCCTCTTGCGGAACTCGGCCACTGCTCTCTTGTTTTCACTGAGGCGTTCCAATTCTGTTTCCTCATTTTAATCCCCTCCGAAATGACAGTGTATTCTTTCAAATTTACCTCCTAGTTCTGTAGTATTTTACTCTGTTCTGAGCAAACGTTCCCAATTAAATGAATATTCATAAGTGAATCAGACTGGCCACTTTAATCGGGAAAAATGGGAACTCAGTAGAGTCAGGAATCAATATGTTTCTTAAAATAAATGGGAAATAACCGAATATTTTGTAAAAGTCGGTAATTTCCGCGGAGAGCCATGATTCTTTTACAATGGGACAACTTCGTTCTTCAGGTGCAGGTTTTCCCGCCTGCAGAATCCGATGAAATCCGAAACGGCAGGTTAGCCGATATTGGTCATTGCAGTGGCAGGAACAGAGATGGGGGCGTGATCCATAATAAGAACATTATCAAAATCCGAGAACCCTGGAATTAATCTTGAATAAGCATGTTCTCCGAAGAAGTATGGTAATTCCAGGAGCAGAAATCCAAAAAAATAGTGCTTGCACTATCAATGGCTATGTTAATCTAAAATTTTTTCTATTCTTTCATAAAGCTTTTAAGCCTCTCGCATGAATAATTTGGCTTTTAAAATTAGCATTGCGTCTTCTTAATTATATTACATTCTTTAACGTATTTTTTTTTAATGTTCGAAATAGGATTGGCAAATTTGACTCTGTTTTGGCGTTCAATTATATTTTGTGAGGAATTTTTCAATAAAAATGGAACCATCAACCTGATGCAAAATGAAAAGTTATTACAAGTAAAATTTCAAAATGTTTTTATGTGTCAGCATGACTCACAGAATAATGTTAAAACGTTTATATCATTCAAGAAGTAGGTTTCAATGCGTTTATTAGGCATTAGGCACTCGTAATTCGCTTTCTGATAATTAACATCACATTTGGACCGAGGCGGATCATAGAGAGGAGGCACTGGGACTATTACTAACATGCCCGAAAATACTTGAATACCTCCTGTCTCTCGAGGATGCTATAATTATTGTTCATACATGAAAATGGCCCACCTTAGAGCTTTCATAAATGATGATCCAACTGGGTGCATTTAATATATCGGGGAAATGAAATGCGTGGAATTAGAAATTTCTATTTATCCTTTATGCTTGTACCTCGAAAGAAATAAACCGACTCAAGTAGGTGAGGGGGGGTCTAGGAGATGATGGTGGATTTTTATAAGAATTGCATCTCTGCCCTGTCACAGGCGCGAACTTCGTGCGCAGACACCCTTATAGTGGAAAGTTATGAGCGTCATCGAAATAGGTCGGTCTAAAAACAACAGGGCTCTCACAAACAACCATTACTATATCCATCGTGCTTGCGTTCACTTATTCCATTTTATAGCCCTGCTTGCAGAAGAGTTGCCGGTGTCGAAATCGCAGCGAGTTCTCGCACTCGGCACTCAAGCGCATTCAGATTGGCGGTGTCCATTCACTGCAGAAACACATGCCAAGTGCATTCACTAGCACACATCCCGAAGCATTTACGTCGGTTCTCAAAGCTGCTCGCACATAACGCGCAGTAAAGCGTTACATTGCCCCGTGCTAAGCGGGCCCACTATCAATGCCGCACCTCCCTGCCACTTGGGAGAGATTTCGATCTGACATGACGTACGGCGCTAGTGTAATTAACTCCGGGACAAACTAAAGCCGTTCTGTCTCAATTCTCTATCCACTTCGGCTGGGATAGTGGCTTCTAAGAGCCCGTTGTAAGGACGGTTAAATTAGCCATGGTTATGGTGCGCATCAGCGTGTATTACAGTTATTTTCTATGTTTCTGATCATATAAATGCAGCAGTCTGTTATTCTAGTCATAACGGTCCGCCGAGAATTATATTTTGATGATCAAATATCATTAGAAAGATGTAGTATCTTCGATATCCATGTGGTCCTAAAGTTAAAGATTTTTAAAAGAATTTATAAGCCTTATAGCACTTTTAATTTGGAAGGATAAATGGATTAAATCAGTCCTTATACCTTTTCCTACTTATCCTAATCTATTAACATCTATAAATTACCCGAAATCGAAAGTGATTGATAAATTATCACATTATTATTATTAGGTAATCTACCGGTTAAGGTAGGTTTTTGGATGGACACAACGATCAAATGAATTATCACGTTATAATTCATCTGTATTCCCTATGATCCATTGAATCAGCGGAATTTTGAATCTTGAATCTTTGAATCTTGTCATTAGTTAAATGGCTCTCAACTCTATGAAAAAAATGTGCTTTTTGCCAAATTTTTTCATATTTATTTTTAAACCTGTGCTTAGCCGCGCATATTCAACGGAATTTGCGCAATATTATTTCGTTCAACGTATGTGACAAAGAACCAGGACCTTATTGTAGGAAGATGAATCATTTATTAAATATGAATCGTTACATTTCAGCATAAAATAAGGTGACGAATGATAGATTTTGCTTTTCACTATTTTTGCGGAAATTTTCAATGAAAGGTAGTTTTAAATCTTAATTAGCAAATTGTACTTATTCAGATACATACCATTTTGGTAATTGTGTTAAGTAGGTAGTATGAATGTTGCCTCGCCTAATAGAAGAAAGATGTTTTCTCATGGATGAGATTTTGGTTTGATGTTTTTCCCAAGTCTTCAATTTAAAACTTGAGGTATGTCCCAAACTATACACCCCATAACGTACTTGTATTGAATACCCTGAAGTAAAAAATAAGTAACATAATTCGGCCTTGGTAAGGTCTGTTATGCTGAACGGGTGAGGTCACCGAATAACTGATGAAAACGTATTTAGAAGAGAGTTTATTGAGCAAGTTCCTGATGAAAAAAGTCTCCGTAAGAGCTTTATGTGTGGCTTGAATGCAGTCCATTTTCGAGTTGAATATTCTGAAGGTATAAAATTTAAATTATGCTTGGAATGAGATCTCAGTTTACGGGTAAGGAAAACGACATTTTTTTCTTCGTCATCTCTAATAATAAAAATAAATAAAAATCTGTTTTATCTCCTCAACGGATAACCATTTTAGTTATCGAGGGAACTGCTAACTCATTAGTGATGTTAATGTATTCACAGTTCCCGCTGGGACGTGCGTCTGTCTTTGGGATCGAAGGTCTCTCCATCCCTCTGTGTTCGCAGGCGGCCGTAAAACCCCTAGGGAGTCTCCACGCTCCGGTTGACTCCGGACCGTCGCTAATGTCAACTCACCCGATTCATACAAATCACAATTCGTGACACAGTTCCTCCTCCCCTTCCTTCCCCTGCTTCGGATGGCCATCACGCTCCACGGTCACGCTTCGAGGGGCGGTGGGGGTGAAATTTTTCACTCCCCCGCCATTCTCTGCCCAGGGACCATCCCAACAATGGGCGCGCGAGAAGGATGGGGCGGTGGCGAGGTCAGTCATACCCGCGAACATATTGCCCCATGCATATTTAAGGTGTGTACTCAGGGTTTTCTGGATTGGCTGGGGGCGCGATAAGATCTCGGATTGACAAGTGAACCATCGGAGAGATAAGGGATGGTAGAGGACAGCGGATGGATTACGAATGAGGTGGGAAGGGAGAGGAGGTACCTATCGAAGGCGTGACTGCTTATGTATGACCCGATGAAAGATAGGCGCCCGAGTTTCATTCGGGCACGTTTATGGCTATGAATCGACGACAAATCGAAAATTCCCAGAATGGAGAACTCGCGGGGGATTTTTCGACCTGCCGGCTCCAGTAGGCACCGTTATATGTTTGTCTGGTTCAATCAGATTCGCGTATTTGGAAGTGATGAAAAATAACCCTGAAGTGAAATTCATTTCCATTTTTTGTTAAAAATAGCGATGAATTTTGTCAAAGTAAAACTTCGTCAATCCACATGAAAAATAAACTTAAATGCGACCCAGGTTTCATTGTAGTGCAGCATCATCAGGCCCTGATGATGATGCGCCGCAGTGAAACTTGGGTCGAATTAAAGTTTAAATTTCATGTGTATATACAAAGTTTCATTTTTACGCTATCCACTGTGGAACAATTCCATAAAGTTACGCCTGAAGCGATTAATTAAGTTAAAAATAACGGAAATTTATTGGTCCTAAACTCAGACAACGAAGCAAAATTATATGGTATACCTAGCTGGTCGCAACAATGACGTTAGGGCACTTCGTATATTGAATGAATTGGTGATGTGATCTGCTACATAATAACAAATAGTTCCTTCACCCATTGTTTGAGATAAATTACCTCACTTTTTTGCAATCGAGAATCATGCGCATGAAAAGAGGGTATTTAATCCA
>CM073773.1:93437372-93482879 GCA_037158775.1 Hetaerina titia | reverse complement strand
CTACTATCGGAATTCGGAGTTGTTGGGTTGGGATCCATAGGAAACTCAAGGGTTATCTATAAAGCTGAAACTCAACCAAACAAACTAAATAAATTAAAGTAAAATTAAACTACATTAAACTAAATTTAACAAACACGATTCGCTCTGAGTTAAACGCTGACAAAGAGAGAGAAGCCTTACATTACATGGTATGCATGACCATGAAGCAAAGTTAAGAGAAATTGATTCTCCCAAAGATTGTTAAAAAGAATAATTTTCGTGACAGTGACGATCATCACTTTCGACTAATTGAAATACCCAAAAATAAAGTGATTACACTATTGACTGATTTAACAGATACACCATGCCACGTGCCCTCTTGCGGGGTGACATATAGATTTAGATAAGTCACAGATGTCCACCAATGTAATTCTTCGTGGAAAGTGTTGGAAGCTGAGCAATAGACTTAAGGGAACGTTGGAGGTGGTAGGCGCCTCTGCGTTATGGACCATAAATGGATCACCGATAGCGCAACCGTCTCACTCCGTCTTGAATCGAGCCGGAGCGGCCGTGGAAAATGCGGACGGGCGAAACGAGGAGTGGGTGGGGATGCGGGGGCGGAGGCGGGGAGCGTAGAACGGCGGGAGGAGAGGAGAGGGCAGCGGGAGTAAGCGCATTACGTAATTGGTCGGAATCCGGACCGGAGGGAAGATGAATGGTTCCGGAGAGCCTTCGTCGGAGGAGAGTGAAAGAGAGAGAGAAAATGGACCCTTGCTTTAATTTTCGCTCTCGCGTTACGCTCGCGGAAAAAAACGCGTTTGTCAAAGTAAGTTATGTTCTCCTGTGTGCAGCGCGGAATTGGGGGGGGGTGGGAAGGGATAGTGTGGTGTGTGGATGTGTGTTTGTGTGTGATATAGTTAGTCCGCCGCGGCATGCTCAAACGCTCGCTTGAACCCCAAGAGGCGGGCGGGGGTCCCTCTCTCTCTTGAGGGCGAGAGAGAGACCGATTCAATGGACTCCGAGAGGTCAAAGAGGAGAGCTGGAAAGGGGGGAACAGGAGAGAGGGGTCAAGCGGAACAAATTGCATAATTAAATACCCACCCGGTTCCGTTGTAGCGTGAAATATTGGTCGTGGTTGGGGTGGGAGTGGGAAGGAGGAAGGGTGGAAAGGAAGAAGTGCGATGGTGGAAGGAGTGAATCGTTTACGGACTCTTGTTTTGTTTATTCCTCCCGTCCCTTCTCTCTATCGAATGAGTGCGGTCATTATTTCCATTGGCCCGCGACGCTGAAAATTTTATCTTAATTGTTATTAATTTGAGGGGTCAGTAACGGTTTAACGTGTTGTATCAAGCCGCATTGAAAGGAGCCGTTGATTAAGCTGTTACCGGTGCTCAAATTATTTAAATCTCTCCGCGAGATTTTATTTCCGTCTGGACTCGTGATTTTAACGGTTGTCTTTTCTGCCTCTGGATTATACCCTTTGGCGGGCACCTTTAATTTCCACTTTTTCTCGCAATTGGGGTAAATACAGTGTGCGGCAGCATAACTTCCTTTTTTAAGGGGTTTTGCTTACATAAATGGAAGTTATGTTGCCGCACCCTGAACTTACAAAATTTATCCTGGTTAATATTTTCCCCTATTATATCTGTTCTTTCTAGTACCCGAGTTTTCCTTAGATTAAGGTTAACGTTATCTCAGTCGGATTGTTTTGCTTTAAATCGCCAACTTATTGCATATATAGGTGGACATTAGCAATGTAATGTCTAAGGTTCCATTTATGTTTACTGCATACTTTTCTAGAAGTCTATTCACGTCACAGTGTGAAGCTTTGCTATATTGGTTTCATTTTTGTTGACTTTGGACCCATAGTTACAGTCTTATATTATACCTGAATGGATGGAAGAGTTTTCCAACCCAAATTAAGCATGCAACGGTGAAGAAAAATACTCAATCTTTAGTAAATAAATGAATGGCCTTGCTAAAACTATATTTTCCTTTGGGACACTTTATTTTTCGTATTTAATTTTTAAATATTTAAATTTAATCCAAAATTCTCCTCGGTATGACTCGTCCAGGCCTTGTAGAATTGCGGCTGGGAGCACCATGTTCCGGTTGTACTTTTTTCTCAATAGGAGCGTCCCCTCTTGCGGAACTCGGCCACTGCTCTCTTGTTTTCACTGAGGCGTTCCAATTCTGTTTCCTCATTTTAATCCCCTCCGAAATGACAGTGTATTCTTTCAAATTTACCTCCTAGTTCTGTAGTATTTTACTCTGTTCTGAGCAAACGTTCCCAATTAAATGAATATTCATAAGTGAATCAGACTGGCCACTTTAATCGGGAAAAATGGGAACTCAGTAGAGTCAGGAATCAATATGTTTCTTAAAATAAATGGGAAATAACCGAATATTTTGTAAAAGTCGGTAATTTCCGCGGAGAGCCATGATTCTTTTACAATGGGACAACTTCGTTCTTCAGGTGCAGGTTTTCCCGCCTGCAGAATCCGATGAAATCCGAAACGGCAGGTTAGCCGATATTGGTCATTGCAGTGGCAGGAACAGAGATGGGGGCGTGATCCATAATAAGAACATTATCAAAATCCGAGAACCCTGGAATTAATCTTGAATAAGCATGTTCTCCGAAGAAGTATGGTAATTCCAGGAGCAGAAATCCAAAAAAATAGTGCTTGCACTATCAATGGCTATGTTAATCTAAAATTTTTTCTATTCTTTCATAAAGCTTTTAAGCCTCTCGCATGAATAATTTGGCTTTTAAAATTAGCATTGCGTCTTCTTAATTATATTACATTCTTTAACGTATTTTTTTTTAATGTTCGAAATAGGATTGGCAAATTTGACTCTGTTTTGGCGTTCAATTATATTTTGTGAGGAATTTTTCAATAAAAATGGAACCATCAACCTGATGCAAAATGAAAAGTTATTACAAGTAAAATTTCAAAATGTTTTTATGTGTCAGCATGACTCACAGAATAATGTTAAAACGTTTATATCATTCAAGAAGTAGGTTTCAATGCGTTTATTAGGCATTAGGCACTCGTAATTCGCTTTCTGATAATTAACATCACATTTGGACCGAGGCGGATCATAGAGAGGAGGCACTGGGACTATTACTAACATGCCCGAAAATACTTGAATACCTCCTGTCTCTCGAGGATGCTATAATTATTGTTCATACATGAAAATGGCCCACCTTAGAGCTTTCATAAATGATGATCCAACTGGGTGCATTTAATATATCGGGGAAATGAAATGCGTGGAATTAGAAATTTCTATTTATCCTTTATGCTTGTACCTCGAAAGAAATAAACCGACTCAAGTAGGTGAGGGGGGGTCTAGGAGATGATGGTGGATTTTTATAAGAATTGCATCTCTGCCCTGTCACAGGCGCGAACTTCGTGCGCAGACACCCTTATAGTGGAAAGTTATGAGCGTCATCGAAATAGGTCGGTCTAAAAACAACAGGGCTCTCACAAACAACCATTACTATATCCATCGTGCTTGCGTTCACTTATTCCATTTTATAGCCCTGCTTGCAGAAGAGTTGCCGGTGTCGAAATCGCAGCGAGTTCTCGCACTCGGCACTCAAGCGCATTCAGATTGGCGGTGTCCATTCACTGCAGAAACACATGCCAAGTGCATTCACTAGCACACATCCCGAAGCATTTACGTCGGTTCTCAAAGCTGCTCGCACATAACGCGCAGTAAAGCGTTACATTGCCCCGTGCTAAGCGGGCCCACTATCAATGCCGCACCTCCCTGCCACTTGGGAGAGATTTCGATCTGACATGACGTACGGCGCTAGTGTAATTAACTCCGGGACAAACTAAAGCCGTTCTGTCTCAATTCTCTATCCACTTCGGCTGGGATAGTGGCTTCTAAGAGCCCGTTGTAAGGACGGTTAAATTAGCCATGGTTATGGTGCGCATCAGCGTGTATTACAGTTATTTTCTATGTTTCTGATCATATAAATGCAGCAGTCTGTTATTCTAGTCATAACGGTCCGCCGAGAATTATATTTTGATGATCAAATATCATTAGAAAGATGTAGTATCTTCGATATCCATGTGGTCCTAAAGTTAAAGATTTTTAAAAGAATTTATAAGCCTTATAGCACTTTTAATTTGGAAGGATAAATGGATTAAATCAGTCCTTATACCTTTTCCTACTTATCCTAATCTATTAACATCTATAAATTACCCGAAATCGAAAGTGATTGATAAATTATCACATTATTATTATTAGGTAATCTACCGGTTAAGGTAGGTTTTTGGATGGACACAACGATCAAATGAATTATCACGTTATAATTCATCTGTATTCCCTATGATCCATTGAATCAGCGGAATTTTGAATCTTGAATCTTTGAATCTTGTCATTAGTTAAATGGCTCTCAACTCTATGAAAAAAATGTGCTTTTTGCCAAATTTTTTCATATTTATTTTTAAACCTGTGCTTAGCCGCGCATATTCAACGGAATTTGCGCAATATTATTTCGTTCAACGTATGTGACAAAGAACCAGGACCTTATTGTAGGAAGATGAATCATTTATTAAATATGAATCGTTACATTTCAGCATAAAATAAGGTGACGAATGATAGATTTTGCTTTTCACTATTTTTGCGGAAATTTTCAATGAAAGGTAGTTTTAAATCTTAATTAGCAAATTGTACTTATTCAGATACATACCATTTTGGTAATTGTGTTAAGTAGGTAGTATGAATGTTGCCTCGCCTAATAGAAGAAAGATGTTTTCTCATGGATGAGATTTTGGTTTGATGTTTTTCCCAAGTCTTCAATTTAAAACTTGAGGTATGTCCCAAACTATACACCCCATAACGTACTTGTATTGAATACCCTGAAGTAAAAAATAAGTAACATAATTCGGCCTTGGTAAGGTCTGTTATGCTGAACGGGTGAGGTCACCGAATAACTGATGAAAACGTATTTAGAAGAGAGTTTATTGAGCAAGTTCCTGATGAAAAAAGTCTCCGTAAGAGCTTTATGTGTGGCTTGAATGCAGTCCATTTTCGAGTTGAATATTCTGAAGGTATAAAATTTAAATTATGCTTGGAATGAGATCTCAGTTTACGGGTAAGGAAAACGACATTTTTTTCTTCGTCATCTCTAATAATAAAAATAAATAAAAATCTGTTTTATCTCCTCAACGGATAACCATTTTAGTTATCGAGGGAACTGCTAACTCATTAGTGATGTTAATGTATTCACAGTTCCCGCTGGGACGTGCGTCTGTCTTTGGGATCGAAGGTCTCTCCATCCCTCTGTGTTCGCAGGCGGCCGTAAAACCCCTAGGGAGTCTCCACGCTCCGGTTGACTCCGGACCGTCGCTAATGTCAACTCACCCGATTCATACAAATCACAATTCGTGACACAGTTCCTCCTCCCCTTCCTTCCCCTGCTTCGGATGGCCATCACGCTCCACGGTCACGCTTCGAGGGGCGGTGGGGGTGAAATTTTTCACTCCCCCGCCATTCTCTGCCCAGGGACCATCCCAACAATGGGCGCGCGAGAAGGATGGGGCGGTGGCGAGGTCAGTCATACCCGCGAACATATTGCCCCATGCATATTTAAGGTGTGTACTCAGGGTTTTCTGGATTGGCTGGGGGCGCGATAAGATCTCGGATTGACAAGTGAACCATCGGAGAGATAAGGGATGGTAGAGGACAGCGGATGGATTACGAATGAGGTGGGAAGGGAGAGGAGGTACCTATCGAAGGCGTGACTGCTTATGTATGACCCGATGAAAGATAGGCGCCCGAGTTTCATTCGGGCACGTTTATGGCTATGAATCGACGACAAATCGAAAATTCCCAGAATGGAGAACTCGCGGGGGATTTTTCGACCTGCCGGCTCCAGTAGGCACCGTTATATGTTTGTCTGGTTCAATCAGATTCGCGTATTTGGAAGTGATGAAAAATAACCCTGAAGTGAAATTCATTTCCATTTTTTGTTAAAAATAGCGATGAATTTTGTCAAAGTAAAACTTCGTCAATCCACATGAAAAATAAACTTAAATGCGACCCAGGTTTCATTGTAGTGCAGCATCATCAGGCCCTGATGATGATGCGCCGCAGTGAAACTTGGGTCGAATTAAAGTTTAAATTTCATGTGTATATACAAAGTTTCATTTTTACGCTATCCACTGTGGAACAATTCCATAAAGTTACGCCTGAAGCGATTAATTAAGTTAAAAATAACGGAAATTTATTGGTCCTAAACTCAGACAACGAAGCAAAATTATATGGTATACCTAGCTGGTCGCAACAATGACGTTAGGGCACTTCGTATATTGAATGAATTGGTGATGTGATCTGCTACATAATAACAAATAGTTCCTTCACCCATTGTTTGAGATAAATTACCTCACTTTTTTGCAATCGAGAATCATGCGCATGAAAAGAGGGTATTTAATCCAGCCCGTTGTGGTTCAAGTGGCCTGCCCTACGGATCAGAACACGTAAGAGCGGAGAAGTTCCCTCGGTGGTGCAAGTAACCTCGGCGTGTCCTTTTTCTTTCTGAAAGCCGTATCTCATCTTATTTACTATTGCTTTTCTTGGTGATTGAAGGGAGTCCCATTCTCGCTCTCCTGGTAACGTCTTCATGCGTATTTTCTTTTCATATCAATTTTTTATTGCAGGGCTTTTTTTTACCTTCAGTTAGGAGGTTGCATTTGGTAACTGAAGCTAAACATTTAAAACTTTCAGATGGAAAATTAAAGGCGAACGGTTTCCACAAATCACTTCAGTACGACCATTTAGTTTGCTTCATTGAAACATCTTTCTAAAACCCTAATGCTCTTGTATTTGCCCAATTTTTGTGACCTATTTGCGTCAATGTGCTGTAATGCGAAAGTAATCGTTATTAAGTGATGCACTCTTTGTTCGAATTTACAGCACTCATTGCTTCGCTCCCAATCGTAGATTATCTCATTTTGTGTCCTTGGCTTGTTTTTTTAGTTTTGAGTCCCTTATAATATCAGTGACCATTTAAGTTGCCGTTCTAGTACTCGACCTGCAAATATATGGGATATATTTGTAAATTATAAATGCAACAAAAGTTTTCATGACCAGATTGGAAGAAAATGTATACGAAGAAATATATTCATTTTGTAAAGTACCCTTATTCGGTCGAGTTATCTTCATTAGTTCGTCAAATATTCCTAATTAAAATGATATTAGGATTATTTTGTGCATGTACAGTGATCAACCCGAATGTTGGTTTGATAGGTGAAGGTAGAACTCATCTAGTACTAAGCCCAACGGCATATGAAATTCATACAGCTAGGTATGGGAACCAGTCCCTTTCCCTGTACCGCCTGTGGTTTCCCAGTAGGATATGCTACTCAAAAAACCACAGTTACCACGCCCAGTTATAGGTATATTCAACTAATTATTTTAATATGCTATAAGATATAACTTGAAGCCTATGATTTGTCTTGAAGAGCCGTTGTGATTTTATCCGTTGGTTGGTTTGATTGGTGAGGAAACAGCTCACTTGGTACCCAAAGAAGTTTGGTGTTCATATATTCGGGTAGGAGTATGCTCCTTATTGGAGTAGGGTTATTCTGTCTCGCTGGCTGTTTCGCACCAATTTCTGGTTGCAGGAAAATCGCAGTCATTAGTCGACTTCTTTAACCAGTATTCTACCTATGCGTTGAATTTCATCTTTCCCTGGCAATATCCCTATTTCTGACATTTTTTGTTACTAGAAGACCATCATCATTTAAGATAAAGATCAGATGGAACTAAACCTTTTGATTTTGGATTTAATTTCTTCCATTTTAAAATGCCTTAATTTGTAGGGTCACCATTTAATTCGATTCAATGATTCTGTCTATCTGAACCCCTCCTCTTGTTGATTCAATGATGGCAGAATGGAACACAATGTATTTTGCATGTAGAAACCCAAAAAGAATTTTTTATAAGTAGGTATTATTCTTATTTCTTTCCCAATGAAAACAACACAAATGGTTGAAGGAAAGACATTTTATGATGATTTACATGGAAGAAGAAGATAGAGGGTGAATTGTATGAAGCGTTTCTTCTGAGGCCTCATATTTGCTTTGTGGCGCAATTACTGAACTGATTCCCACTTGTGCGACTCAACACGGTAGTTCTTACGCTTAGAATTGTGATAATATTGTTGAACTGACATTCAAAGTCTCTCATGACACATAAACTAATGGCTCTAGCGTACCTTGTCTTATCCTGTCCGTTCAATCTTGGAGAGAATAACGCATGTGGGAGTTTGTGGCCGAGAGGACGGGGCGTTCTATCAAACCGAATCCTAATATGGACAGTGGAGAACAAAGAGAATTGCCAAACCTCACCCTGCGCGACGCGGAATCCCTCCCAAGAATCTTATGGACGTGAGTCATAATCAGGTGTGCAAATATCTGTGGCTGAGAAAATATTTTCTTCCCGTGGTTTGTCATTGTTTCACCGTGAGCAACCGTGGGTATCTTGAGGGATGCATATTTCCTTACGTATAGGAAAACACGGAACATGGGAATCGTTCAAATGTGTTCTTCGAACTTCGCGCATCCCGCTGATTGTGCTGGTGAATTGTCCCGTGGTATACGAGATATTTGCTTCGGCCGTAATTATAACTCGAGGTTTTCGTACAGTTACATGATACCCTGAAAACCTCCGAAAAGGTGTGTGGGGGGGGTTGTTAGGGTACCAAGCTTTTCTGCAGAAATGTGCACCAAAGCACAAGCGAATATATAACATCTACATCACGCAAAAACTGATGTGTAGGAGTAAAACCCTCAACTTCATTTTCAGAATCAGAAACTTAGTGAAGACAAAAAACTGCATCTTCGGGAAGAACGAGCACCTGCACATGTCAGTGGTGATATCTCTTTTATTTTTTCCTGATGGTCTCGTCAACTAATTTAGTGTGAGCCCATAAATGTGAAAGAATAAAAGAATCATGCAAATCTCCGTGTATAAATTTACTTTTATGAACGTATCGTATGTGCATACGCTCCTTGAGCGTTCTTTTAAAGTTAGTGTTTATCCTTCAGGACCTTAGGGGCAGCTCTATAGAGAATAAAGTACTCTTTTCCTGCCAAGTTTCCTTCCTATTAGAATCTCGTACTCCTTTACGTTGATCCTCATTCCTATCCCCACCCTCTACTACGCACCTTCCCGGTGATTTTCAGGGGCTTATGCAGACTCAGATATTTTGAAAGCATCTTAGAATTTTTGATTTAAATCATTGAATTTTTTACGTAATAATATGTATTATCTATTAATACCCATATGCGTTGTTCTTTTAATATCTGAAGAATGAATAATTGATTATATAAGTGTAATAGTAAGGGTTCCAGACATTCTTATCCTCCTGAAATTCCATTTTGGGGTAGATGAAGTAAAAATTTCAAATCTCTGAACATACCAAAGTCTATTTAAAGAATTCCCGCGTACTCCCCTCTTATCTATATTTTTCGCCTGAAGTTTGAAAGTTGGGCAAAAAATAAGATGCTGTTATAGTAGTTAATGGTGAAGATATCGTTGTTAACTGATTTAGAGTGATTTATTCATCGTGATTGGAAACGTGAGATAAGTATTTTTGGTTATGAGTTAGATCTAAAATCAATTAAGGAAAAAATTTGTGAAAAAACTGGACGACATAGGCCAAGGGGTTGGTAAGTAAGGTTAATGTCAACCTTGCCACCCGTATGACGTGATTGTCAGCTAGGCGACGGACCTTTGCCGATTGCTTGGTTAAAATAGTTGCCATTATTTTTTAAAGTACAATAGCATATTTGGGAATTGTAGTTGTTCATTAGCAATATAAAATTGTTTGAATGTATCTTAAAACAAGTTATTCCCACTAATTTGTTTTTATTAATGTGATTAAGGTCGAATTTCGACCCCATTTTCGTTGTCATTGAGTTTTCAAGCCATTGCCAATTGGCATGCACCTCTCTTGTAATTCTTGGATTTTAAAATATTTAATCGTACTTGTAAAAAAATCAGAAACTCGATTGTGTAGTTTTGAGATACGAGGATAAGTACTAATTAAGCCAAAAAATAGATTTCAATTAGCTTCACTTTAAAATTTCAATTTTTCTCCGACCGTTTATATTGGAATCATATTTTTATTGGTCGTCTTCCACTGTTTCCCCACTAGAAGTAACTTGTGCTTCAACTGTTCAGAAATGGCCTAAATTACGCAATTCCGTGGAAAATTTTTATTTTTCATTTTATTTATTTCTGAAATCATTTTTCGGCTGACGATAAATGCTATTTTCCTGTTTCGTGGAAGATTTCTGGTCCGAAATTAATTTATCACACCATTTACGACAAATTTTTCCGTTGAGCCACTTACACGCTCTCTCAACTTTTACGATAAATTCACAAATGCATTTGGATTCCGGTCTTTCATTTTAGTGAGCCATAATAATAAGCGCACGCACTGCTGTCAAATCAATGTGGCGTGTGTACAAGTATTGCTACTCTCCATCAATGGAATGGATCTTATCGCATTTACCAATAAGGCCCATCGTATACGATTTTTCGTGCCAAGTTTTTGTTATTATTTTTTTGTTTCTAGTCATGGATATTTTACGGGATAGTAACTGATATTTGTATTATCTCTTTTCGTCGTTGATAAGTAACAGGACTAGTGCAATCCTTATTAAATCCTAATAACTGGACAAAAAATCAAAAGACTCGGCGGAAATGTTAAAAGATCTAAATACATCCATTCTTTCTATATAATTTCTCGTGCACTGAATTTTTGAACCCTTCTGTTTATCATAAAGCAAATAAAAACTATAACTTCAGTATATTTGTACGATGAAAGCTATTATTATCATAAAAGATCAATCTACATTGATAAAAATTAATATATTCCTGATAAGTACGTGAAATAAGGCTCGAATTTCTATTCCGTATGTATTTTTAACAGTAGTAATTTCCCGTATGCAATTATGACTTTTTTCACGCCTTCACTGTATATCATTTTATCGAGTTTCTAGGCAGCATATCTAACGTGCGTCATGAGTGTCTTTCTTATGTAACTAATAAGATTTCGGATCACGGAGGAAAGGAGCCCTGTAAGGTGGTGAGTCATGGTTCATTGTATTCTAAGGTGGAGCCTGCATCATTTTTCAATCCACGATGAAAAAGTGTTTAGATTCGACGTAAAACGAAACTCTTGCTAACTTAAATTAATTTTATTCACGGTGTTGTGTAATAGTGGTAATCCAGGGGTAGAGCCTTGACCTTCTGGCCGGAGGGCCCTGGTTTAGATTATAAGCTTAAGATAAATTATGATATCAATTTATATTTGTGGACAAAGAATTATGTATCGTAAATAAAAATGCGATCATTTTATTGAACATCACTCGTATTTTGACTTGCGTCAGTTGGTCAACTTTGCCATAATTCTTATTTTCAATTCATTATCTTTGCCGGTATTACTAGTTTATGTTCTATTTAATTCCTCTGAAATTGCCACTAAGATGCCCTCAAAGAGATATATGTTGGAAGTATTACATGCCTGTTTTTCGTTATCTTCATATGCTGGTTCATCTCCCTCCTTATTCTACCCGTCTCATAGACTCGCTATAAAGTAAGGCGAAGAGCAGGGGAATGATCTTGCCGCAGTTTTCTTCAGAGGGGCTGAATGGGCGAGCATTAAAATGTGAAGGCGTATATTAAAGGATACTGAACCTGTAAAGAAGTGGGTACATTGCTCGTCCATTTTTTCCTCCACTGAACGACTTTCTTATATGTACGAGATGTATAAGAGACCGTATCCTCTTCGCGCGAAGTCGTTCTGCTCTTAGTGACACTAGCGGAGGGCGCTAGAGTGTGTCCACTTCATTTTCCCCGCATTTATTGCAAATTCTCCGGCTGAGACACCGTGTTCGTCGCCTCTGCGAGCGTTCCGTAAGAACTCGCGGGTTACTAATTTTAGCCTAAATGCATTTTATGAAAGGGTTCTCATCCGGAGGGAAAGCCTTCACAATTTTCCACTGTAACCGGCCCCCGTTCGCCTTGTGTACCGATAGAATTCACCAAGATTGAAAACACGTGATTTCCTTTTCTTTCACATACATGCACTCCTTTGTGCCTAGTGTGAAGTTTTGATTCAGTTCAAGTTTGAATATGTTAGCGACAAAGATGCTTTGTTGTAGATAGGAGGGTTCGAGATGTGGATATGGAGCAAAATGGGGAAAATATAACGAAAGGAAAGGGAGATTGACGTTGAAGTTCTACACGTGGTAGTGGGATGGAGATAACTGTTAGGAAAAAAGGGAAGGGCAAGTGGATGGAGGAGATGTGGAGAGGAAATGGTGAGGCGAATACGACAATAGAATGGAGAATGTTGGGCAAGCGAGGGATAGAGTGAAAAAGAAGAGGCATTTTGGATAGGATTAAGATATGTGGAAAGTATTCGGAGCTGAGAATGATATATTTTAATATTTCATATGGGGTTTGAGGATATCTTGTATCATGCTAGGTGACCATTATGAATGCAGTATTTTTTTACCGGTGCAAATCAAATCCCTCCCTTGCTCAGTCGGTTACCGCTGACAATAATGTACATTCCCGAATGGCGTAAGCACCGCAGCCCATATTTACCCATAACCCATATTATTTATTAGTCCATAACCCATTTTTGCGCATGTTTGGTGTCCTTCTAAATGGTAAATTTCGGTCTCATGCTCTATCTGATCGCTAATTACTATGGAAGTGCCAACTTTGATAGATGAATTAACTCCTTTGGAAAATAATTTATACTGAATGAAGGATGGAGAAGGTGAAATGGACCGAAAGGAAAACAAATGAGGAAGTACTGGAGATGGTGGGTGAGGAGAGGGGTTTTTTGAGAGAAATCCTATGGAGGCAAGAAAAATGGATGAAAGGCGTATTGAGCGGTAGTGGAATGTTGAAGAAAGTAATAGAGGGGAGAATGTTGGGCAAGCGAGGAAAGGGTAGGAACAGGATAGGGATGTTGGACGGGATGAAGGGAGGAAAGAAGTACACAGACCTGAAGAGAGATCTGATGTAGAGTAGGTTGCTGGATTGGGTTTTGTTTGGAGTTACAAAATATTTATTTGATAGTTGTGTCCATCCAAAAACCTACCTTAACCGGTAGATTACCTAATAATAATAATAATAATATTTATTATACGAGCGACAATGTGGTGAAACCTTATTGCTTTTTATTTTTATGGAAGGGAAGTGGGAAACATAATGTAAATGTGTTCTATCCTCCTTCATTTATTACTCTTTTAGGCCTTACCTTACGAAATTTTCGTGGATAAAGATCTATCTCAATCATTTGTGGGATCTTTTCTCAACGAAAATTTCGTCATCTTCGTGTTCCCCATGCCTTGTCTCTTTTACTTTTTTGAACACATAGTGGTGATTACACATTTACGCGTTAAAATTTCCTTTGCAGGCTTCAAATCTTTGTTCGTTAGTACAATTCAGGCGACCAAGCGAAACAATTGTTCCTTAATAACGGATTTGTAGGAGTAGGGTTACACATAAAAAGCGCTCTTTCAAGTTGTCACAGCTTGCAACAGATAGAGCACATTGTATAAAGGTACGTATATTTAAGCGAGAGGGTAATTTAAAAAATATTACGTCACCATATTTTATGCACGGTAGATGGATATAGAAGACTCTAGAACCTTTAAATTAGCTTGAAAATGAAGGCATGCTCATGACGGCCCCGTTTGTGATAATCGACCTCGTTCCCTAACTATTCGTCAGCCAATACCGCTAGAGATTGCTCGGCTGCATCCTGGCGCATCAAAAGGAGAATCTCTGGCCCAAAACTTACTCCCGCGTAGGATATGACGTGTGGGGACCAAGAGGAGAAATGGCATTTTGTAGAAACTATGGCGTTCACTCCAGGGACGTCGCTTGGCAAAGGGAAGGATCACCTCGACCGGAGAGCTACGAAAGTCTTCCGTATCGTTCTCTGTCGAAGAAAGACGGTTATATTCATCGCTCTGTTTCCCCGGCTGCTTCCTCGTCCAAAGGAAATCCACGGCCCTCCAATCCCTAATCGGGATCCCCAGGTATCGGAGCCCTAGTTCCCCAAAGTATTTCACCCTCCGACTATTCATCAGTCAATAAAACGAGCCCACTCGCTCAAACATTCGTCCCATCGGATCAAAGTTGTGACCTGGTTTTCTTCGTGGGGAGCGTTCCTTTTGGGTCTCTCTCGATGCAAAGTGAACGTAGAACTATTATTCTCCCTACCTCTCTATTTTTCCTTCGTGCAGCCCCATCGTGTGACACATGCAGAGACGGCTGTTCGCGAGGTTCCTCCGAGAAAGTTTTCGCCCGCCTTCTCCCCTGGGTGAAGAGGAGGGAGGACGCGGGAAAGATGGACCACGTTCCCCAACCCTTGTCGACCCCTCCCCCACCATCCCTAGCCCATGGGGATGTAAACTCTGTCTCCCGAATTATTCGTAGCGTTCCATTCATGAAAGCAGAGTCACAATTGACCGAGTTAGTTAATGGGACAAGTGATGGAACTGTTGACCCCTAAGGGGGCATCGATTAACCTAGTGCAAAATGAAATGATCCAGCAGGATATTTGGGTTTGTTGCGATCAAACGGAAGTTCTTGTTTCAGCAGATTTGAAAAAGACAGGATATTTTCCTCTTTATTGCCTCGGCCCATTTGTATCTCAATGATGTCATTGTTGTATGAAAGGGCCTTTTCTTATTAAATTTTCCTGGCGGGCATAAAATTGACATGGGAGCGGAAAGAATCGTGTGGAAGCCGATTTCGTTTTTTAATGAATTTGTTTAATAATTAATAATTTAAATAATTTTGTTCGACCTGAAATTCTTATTAAATATACTTTAGTCGTTGATATGAAAAATGCCTATCATTATGAAAGTTTCGCGATCCCCATCATGTTTATGGCATCTCCGTCGGTGGATTTATTCCTCCCACTCCTACTAATGATCAAAACATCAACATAATTTAGTTTCAAAGAGATTTTCCGCACATGGACTGGAAGAATTATTTCCTAACGGCAGCAAATATTTAAGCTTTCTGATGTGAAAATGTTAATTAAAAGAATTTGATAAAGACACCCCTGATAATGTGATTCGGAAAACTCATGCTCCCGCCCGGATTATATTCTCTACTTTGGACATCTAGTGGGCTTCTGCCCCGGGATCAGCCAAGCGTCCACGTGACGAACACCTAGAGTTGGCACGCTGCACCCACGCCCCATAAGAATTGCGAAAAAGCGACATTTGGGTTAGCTTGCGGGCACGTTTTTTTTGTCAGAATATTCACGGGTCAAATAAGGGGAGGGAGTCTTACTCGCTCATTAATTTAACCAGTGAAAATGCACTGAGCTCGAATAATATGCGCCATATTAAGAGTTGGGTATAAATCAGCATTGAAACAAAATGTCCTTCAGGGTCCAGGTGGCATGAAATATTAAGAATTGGTTTGAGAAAACCGTGTAAAGAGCCAGCTGACAAATTTCCTCATAAAAAGTGAAACCGGTAATACGAGTAGGTCTCATTTCAGTGTAGCACTCTATCAGTTCGAGTATACCGAACACGTATTTGATTACTCCGTTTTATTTCCCGTTTTAATATTTATATGTTTAGTGAAACGACTGTAATATTTCAACTTCAGACTAAAGGAATGGATAGAATACCAAAAGAGTATATTTAAAGATCATACCTTTTGTATTTTATTATATTCTATATATTATGGACGGTGTATATATCCTGGACGGTGTATCATCCGATACTGTCAAGGTCACGTCGGGGGTACCACAAGGGAGTGTCATAGGCCCCCTCCTTTTCCTTATTTACATAAATGACCTCAGTACCGTAGTTAATAGCAAGCTCCGTCTTTTCGCCGATGATGCAGTAATTTATGGGGACATCCGAAGTCACGAAGACAGAGTCGTGTTAGCCAACGACCTAGATGCAATTCAAAATTGGTGCGATACATGGCAATTGGAATTGAATTTTTAAAAATGCGTAGTAATACATTTTTGGGAAAAGAGTAATTCCCTCCCTTATAGTTACAAAGTGAAACAAACCAAAATCGCGAGGGTAGATTCCTATAAATACTTGGGTGTAACAATTACTCACGATCTGTCCTGGGGAAAACACATACGAGAAATATGCGGTCGTGCTAATAAAAAATTGGGATTTGTGAAAAGAGTGCTAGGTAAATGCGACGAAAAGGTGAAAGAACGATGTTTCCTTGCCTTGGTCAGGCCCCACCTAGAGTATGCTGCCAGTATATGGGATCCTCACAACATAAATTTGGTTTCGGAATTAGATCGAGTTCAGCGGAGGGGGGCTAGATTTGTCAAACATTGTTATGACCAACTCAGCAGCGTATCCACTTTGTTAGACAGTTTAGGTTGGGATTCTCTTACACAGCGGCGTTTCCAATATAGATTAAACTTATTAAAAACATTTAAAGATGGGCCCTTTTCCGATGACATCAAGGATATAATACGAACCCCAACGTATTACGGTCGAAGGGATCACGAATATAAGACTAGAGAAATAGACTGCAAGACTGACAGGTTTAAAATGTCATTTTTTCCAAGAACGATAAGGGAACAGAATGCTCGTAGTCGAAATTCCCCAGGACTTAGTTCATTACAATAAGTATTAACGTACAGGTTAGGGACTTCGCGAGGATGTGTATACATGTGTGTATGTATGTATGTATATGTATGTGTGTATATATACATATATATATGTATATATATATTTTTTTTCCTACAGGTTCCCCCCACCTTTCCTCACCTAACTCCCAACCCCCTCAACCCTTACCCTTCCCTCATGGTGCTACACCCCCTGCCACACACCTTTTTGGTGGCTCGCAGGGTACTTATGTAGATGTAGATGTAGATTATATGAAATGAGCGGGTCGCGGTGGTCTAGCGGGTAGAGCGTTGGACTGCTGACCAGAGGGTCCCGGGTTCGATTCCCGGGCACTTTGGGCACCTGCAGCTCCACCCAAGCTAGTTGATTTTTCGGGTACCAGATCTTCCGGGGAAACCATAACCGGCACAGGGAATGGACCTGGCCCCCCTACCCTGATGTGTGAATATTCACACGCCGCCGGGCTTGGTACATGGGTGAGCTCTACCATCACCTACTAAACCGATTCGGAAAAAAATTCGGAAAAACCCTTCGGGTTGATTATTGTGTTTATGGTTTATATGAAATGAGCTGTTACAAAATTACAGTGTATTTCCCTGATATTATTATATATATTCCCTGATGTTTGGAAATGATAATACAAACCAGAAAATGTGTTGTCCAAAATTTACAGGTATCCTACCGTCGCCGATATCAATTCATACGTGCATTGCACTAGTTATTACTGATGTCATTATTAATAATTAGAGAATGACATATGAAGAAATTTTGTGAGATAATTAAGTTTTTTCTTAGATCCTACCCTACGAACAGTTCTAAGATATAAGTTCAGTGGTTATAAGCTAAATACGTTTGTATGTTAATTTAGCCAGATGGTATTGTCTTAATTTTCTCTTATAATTTCAATGTACTGAGGAAATGTGAGACAAATATTAGCAGTACGTGGTAATTTAAAGCTAATATTTTGAATTCTGCGTTCGTAGTATTCCTGAAAGGAAAGCTAGGCTTCTCACTTTTTGATGTTATTCATTTGCGCCTCACGAATATCTTTTCAAGTTCGTTATTTGCTAATGATAACATGAAAGAGGCTGATATAGTGCAATAATTAAATTAATACTTGTTTTTCCATTATACCCTGTCCGAAATGAATGCTCACTCTTACTTTTTCGAAAATAACATCTACATAGTTCGCAATATTGGCCGTCATGGGATTATGGGCGTTTTTGTGTTTACTGAAATTAGGATGCTTGAAATTGAGATGTTTAACATTATGGAGTTAATTATGATCAAAGATGTTTATGTACGGCTTTTATCGATAATTTAAATTATTTTTTTTTGTGTTTTTCTCATTTCCCTTATACTCATGAGTTCCTTGACAGAAATGGGTATTATGAACTTTTAAATCAGCTTTCAGAGACTGCTTTCACTATTTTCCCAGTTTTAAAAACAATTGTTCCGAAAACATCAAATTTAACGATTTTTATGTTCTCTATTGCAATTCCGATGGAAGGAATTTTTTCAAAATTTACTGTATTATTAAATGTTTTAACTAAATTCCGATGAATATTCTTCAATAAATCTTCTCTAGTTTACTTTCTGGTTGCTGCAAGCTACTACTTCACAGCGAAACTTTGCTTTTTCATCCTGTGATTAATAAAGTAAACTTTGGTGTAAATGTAAAATTTCCAGCCTAAACAGTTGCGCGGGCGTTGGCGTATTTGTATTCAAGAGTTTTGCAATCTGCGTGGGCTCGAAGTTCGTCAGAGAGCAGACAGATAGCAGCACGCGCTACTCCCGGAGCGCCTCGCTGCGTATCTCGGTTGCTCGCGAAAGGGGCTTGCAGTTCGGTTCATGGGAGGAAAAGATTAACTTCAAGTATGGTTCTAGCTGACTCTATGATCTTTTGTTGCTAACCATTAAATAGTGAATATTATTAAATAGTTTTTGAAATAAAATCTGTAAATTATCTAATTTGAGGAAACTCAGGCGAACCATATGTAATAGACTGGTTACCAATGAACTCAAGTAAATAAAGCCTAGAGAAAGATTTGCCGTGCAATGCCTATTTTTGCGATTTGTAGAGAGAAAACATGTTGAAAATTTTCTTTTCCAGTTAGCTAATCAAACTTGGACTTATTTTCCGTACAAGAATTTCCGATTATCAGCAAAGTAACAGCTAGTTTTTATTTAATAAACAAACGGAATAACCTTATGATTAAATTAAAAAATGGCATTGGTATATAATTAATGGATTATAGTATGAAATAAATTAAAATGAGTGATATAAGATCTGGCAATAAAAAAGGTGATATCTATTTATTCATCATTAGTTCATGTATGAATATTATTAATATCATGTTTCTACTGAGAAAGCGTTTTAAACACATAGCGAATAAGTGCAAACCTGCTATCAATAATATAATCCGTAAGGTTTGAATTGTAAAATTAAATTAATGGAATAGTTTTCAGGTAGAACGGTAACTAAAATATTTAATCTGAAGAGTAAAATATTTTTAAAGCCCAAAGGGAGCAGAAACACACTTCTCTTTGTTCCTCCTGGCTCCGTAGTAGTTGTCATGTCAATTTCCATGAGCAATTCAAAGTCAGAGACCGTGTTTCTACATTTATAGAACACCATGTATCAAAATGTCTAACGGGCAAGTGTATTTTTTCAGAATAAAATCTAGAGTGCGTTAAATTATCATAAATTAAGAGTGCAAATTCGTGTTTTTGTCATCATTTTGAATTATTGCCTTGTCTTCACAGGTATGTCCCTTCTTCTTTAACTGCCTTCTCTCGTTCGTCTGTCTTCGAAAATGTGAAAGCAAAATTGCTCTTTCCCTACCGTCTCCGTCATAATTTACGTAAATGACATTGAAATTTGTAAAGTTTCATAATATCAGTTGTACTTCCGTCGTAATTTATTGTAATTCACTGACATTATTGTTTCCTTCTATTTGATAATATTTGATTTTAAGACCAATGTGTAGATCAATGTGCTTAGGTGATTTTGGCGTCCCATGGCAAGAGAACTTAATGCGATAGCAGTTAATTTACGCACCTTAATAACTAAGCATATGCAGATTTTCCTTAGATACAAGTATCTGAAAAACATTTTAAGTTTCATGCTGTAAAATTTGCATTTAAATAACTTTACCGTAGGCAAAGTCCAAGAAACTACGGGAGATGTCGCAACAGTAACTTTTAACGCAGCCATCCGGTAATACACGTATCATCCTGTTCAAGGCGAATGATTTTTACACTCTGAAATTGTTGCATTGAAAATTTAGCGTAACTTAATTCACGCTATTTTCAAACTACTAAACTCAACTGAGGTTAGTAGCTTACATAAAATGGGAAAGATTACGGACGCTACAAAATGTTTTTTAGCAAAACCAATATTTTCTCACGCCGACAAGAAATTGTGGAAACGATTGCTACTAGATATAATTGCCAAACTTCCTGATAAAGGTGATAAACAGCACTGATAAATAAGTTGTTTTTAAAATGATGATGCTGCAGTTGAAATTTTATCTTCATAAGATAATACGCGTTAAACGTACGTTATGATCAGATCTTAACTGTCCTTTAATTGAGTCTGTTTGATTAACTTTGTTCCTTTTAATTCATTTTTAAATACAATTGTGTTAATAAAAGCGACTGACTACTATTAATTGTTAATAAGAATGAGATATTAGTTATGCAGATAAAGTATGTAACCGGCATTCTTCAGACAAGACCGTATTAGTAACCCAAACTATTTTGAATAGTGTTGTGTGCGATTTTTACGAGGACTACTTGTACGGTATATGAAGTAACTTGCACGGTATATGAGATCTTTTTGGTCTACAAGCGTGAAATGCGGCTCCTTTCTCACGCAAAAATGTTCTTATCTTTCTTTCAACAATTTATCGTTTTCTGGTTATCTCTAATCAATTCTGAATTAGTGTCTATACTTTAGCGCTTGCTGTCCTAGCCAAAGGAAGCTTGTAGTAGAACATGACTAATCTTACTGCATGCCCAAATTAAAAATGACAGAAGTCTTATTTTATTCTGAAAAAAACACCCTTTATGCACAGGAATTCGAGTTCCAGACATTTGTAATGACGGACAAATTATAGTTAACTACTCCCTGTTAATTCACTCCTTTGATAACATTAATTATTTGCGCGTACGGTGCGAGGTGGGTTATGCGAGTGCATACCGGCCTCTTGCGTTGAATGCATTGAATGTATTATTGATTGGAACGGCTTCCCTCATATTTATCGACCATGTGCCGGTCCTCTTTAACCATTAAAACGTGGGCTTAAAATTGAAAACGAGGACTGTACGTGACTAGAATCGGGCAATATTCAGTTGGGGGAACGATTGAAATGACACCACTTGGTCTGCTGTTTGTGCACCCCTTGCTGATTCCAGATTTTCTCGCAACTGCTAGTACTGACCGCACGTTAAATACTGCTCTTCTGTCTTTTTCCTCGCCGCATTTATGTTTTTAAAAGTAAAATTGGCATGTATATTGTTCCCACGTCTCTGAGGATAACGAATTCGACCGTTGAAAACAACAATCTCGAAGCTAGTGGCCTTTCCATCAACCATTTCAGTAGTGACGACCACTAAGCGGGTGCGTATTACTGTGAATTCGACTACTGGTTTTTCAGAAATTATAACTCAGTTTTGGCTGGAAATGCGGCATCTTTTGCGTGCTATAGATGAAAAACAATTATATATAACACGTTAAGTAGAAATGCGTAAGTGTATATGAATGCGGGTAATCTGTAAAGGAAAGGAAATGTTTTACCATTGCTTTTTACTTTGACATCATGAAATCTTAGGAAGTAGAAAATAGTTCACGTCTTCATTTTTTGATCGGAAATTATAAACTTACTTGTGTTTTATGAGGTAGCTGGTTACACTGAAGTACAGGTATCTAGACTGATTGAGAATTAAAAGACAGTCATTTGAGTAAATCCATTCGCTATCTTAAATATGTTTAAGTATTAGCAGTTTTCCGTTTTCTTCAGCTTACTCTTTTTACTTTTAACATTTTAGCTTACTCAAAGTAAAGGGTCCTAAGTTTTTGCGAAACCTTTTACAATTTATTTGAAATGCAACTTTAAATTTTATGCTCAAAATTGATGAACAAACCTTAATAATTGGCATTTGTTCAGAATGAGTTAGACAAACGTGAAGTAAATGCAGTTCTCAGTAAATAGAAATACTGAATTTTGTATTAGATTGTAGGCCATACATTAGAATGGATGGAATACCCCAATTAGTTCGGGAGTATTTTGAATTGATATGGGCAAGTGAGGAAAGCCATTAAAAGAATAATTGCGTAGTGCAAAGAAGCGTTGGAAGAGGAGAAAGTTGACGGCAGAAACTTAGTGTTCATGCTACGAAAACGTTTGCAGACTTGAACTAATGGAGTCTAGATTTGTATTACACTGACTTGGTCGTTGAGGCAAGAGGTTTGGCGTGAACTGGAGGCTTTTAAGATGTAGATGTGAATAAAAATAGCGCTAGGTACGAAGTGCGTTCATATTCTAAGATCTGATTTTTTCTAACAAACTACTAACACCAGGAAGTTATGACATCTGCCAGGAAGTTAATCTCCCTGTGGAAATACACGTTTTTCATAATGTTGAAGGCACGATTCCGTGCCCGCCGAGAACGCTTCTGCAAGGGTCCCTTTTGCTCCCTAGAAATTGCTGACGGTCCAAGGATTCTATGGTTTGTTGTTACATCAATTCCCTCCTTCTTTAAACTCTCATATCCATGAACATATACGTTGGACATTCATAACACCGTAGATTTGTGTATCACTTGATTTACGATGAATTCCAATAGGTTTTTAAAGACGTAAATGGAGAAAAGTTGTTCTCGTCCTCCAGAACCCCTTTTTAATAATGGATACTCTTGTTATTGTGGCGGTTAATGTACGAATCCAGTTTACTGTACGGCGCACCCATCTAAGCATGCACAGGGATTGTCAATCACGTCTTTCTATACGCTCCAAGTTATAAGAAAAAATTGGGTAATCTTAAAACCTGAAAGCTCTTCTTGTAGAGGGTAATGTGAGGCTTATTGGACGGTAAGAATGCAAACAGTATTTGGAAATATGACAAATAGGAGTAGTTTTTTTATGTTGATTTTTAAGTCGTCAGGGCGGTTAGAAGTGTTGCAGTATTTAGTCCCTAGCTTCGCGAATCCCTAACTTGATTGGTGGACTGCTATTTATTAATATAATTTATATTAGGAGGCGATATGTAAGCTATGTTAACTGAGAAGTGTCCCCTAGTAAAAATAAACGTTGAAGTTTAGGCAAGTGAATTGAATCATTCTTCAGGAAACATTTTAATTGGCAACTGCAGTCGTAAACCACAAAAACCAATGACTTTAGATTTGGTACCCCAAAAAACATGCGTTTTATTTTCTCCGCAAAGAGAAAATTAAGGATTCCACGTGTTATCCTTTCTTGTTTTTTTCTAGGGATGGAATGAATCTCAAGAGAGGCAAACTCAACGTTATTCGTCTCGCGATTTCATCCGACCCGGACGTCGGATTATTTAAAAAGTCCCTCCCGTAATATTCCTTCCGCTCGGATTTCATGTATCACACCCACTCTCACACGCAACACACACACCCGCTTCAACTTGGCATAATCTGTCGAAACATTTTTCGGTCGCAAGGTTTATGCGCACTTCGCAATCGGAACCCTGGCAGTGGGTGGCGCGATTGAGGGGGATGGGATGAATGCAGGAGGAAGAAAGAATTGGTGGCGGGAAAATTGGGGACGAGGGATTTTTTTATTGGGTGCGGGGAAGGAGGAAGGAGAATTTTGCAAAGGATAGGGTGTGTGGGGGAGGGATGGAGTGGGGTGGTTTGAGGGAAGGGCATGTTTTTGAGATTGGATGTGGTCGAGTGAAAAGGGATGGAACTGAGAAATGGTTGGGAATGGAAGGGTGCAGAGTTGGAGGGAGGGTTAAGTGGAAAGAGAAGGGGAGCCGTTTTGGTGGGCGTCGGGAGAGGATGATCGCATGACTTAATTCCGGTGAAATTAAAGCCCCTGGAGCGGTGGTGCTCCCTTCTACTTTTCGTGCGGCGCAGTGCGCCTACGCCGGCTACCCTCGTTCACTTTCATTCGAGGAAGCAGCCTATTGTTTTCCATGGAATCTCGCGTATATTTAACTCTGCAGCGTAAGGTGTCACACGTTCATTATTGATCATTAGAAAGTTTGGTGAGGTAATAAAATTTTTAGGTTTTTTGATCAGAGTAAAACCATTCAAAAGAGTACATCACTTCTGATCGGGAAATAGTAAAAATTTAACGGAGTTTTCATGGTTTTCACGATTTATATTATATTTATAATTTTTTCAATGCGTTCCTTTTCGCAATCCGTCTAAATTCGAGAGGACATTGATATTCATCAGGATGCCATATGGACATATGTGAGTAGTAAAAGAAGGATGTAACTGCCACTGTAAAATGGGTATTTCAATGTCCTGCAATGATAACTGTCTCTTGAATGGAAATATTAAGTTTAAAAAAAGATTTCTTGATTATAGTTATGCACACAAGTTTACTCATACTTCCAAGTAGGTATGTTATGATATTGACCATTTCGAATGAATTACTTGCAATTGGTTCAGAATGTTTTTTTTTCGACTTTGAAGACGTGTGTAGCGGGAAATAAGATTGTTTCTTACATCGATGTATTTTGGAATCACCCAAGGATTATGAGATGGGGTGATCTTCCATACCCTGAGTGTAATTCGTGCCTTTGCAGCCTTGAAAGCATACGATGCATTCTGTACCAAGTGGCTAAATTCGTTCCGCCCATAATTTTTTTCAAATATATAGTATTTAGCTTGAACACCTTTAAAAAATAAAATTGTCCCGCGCGGGGAAAATTTCGGCTTAAAAAAGAAAAATGCTGCTCTTGAAATCAGACTATTGATACCGAAAAACTTTCATTTATTCCATATGCAAACGAACCTTAGCCTTATGCACTCATGACTGAATTGAAACTATTCTTTGATTGAACAGTGTCTTATTTTTTCCCCCAAGTTTTTCTCCTTGATGCGCTCATAAAGGTGATGGAAGAATGAAGGGTTGTCGGTATTCCTCTTGATAGTATTTTCCTTCGGGGTCGTCTCCAGCGGAGAAAAATTGTACCCTAGGATTTGAGCAAAGGGGTCCGTCCTATCTCTCGAAATCGCGTCCAATGGGTTTGAGGAGAACGTCGGGGGACGCGGATGTGGCCTGGAGGGGGGAGGATTTGGAGTGAGTTGGGTTTATTTCTTATTCCCATCTCTCTTCACCCCCAACCCTCGACTCCTCGTTTTCTCGTGCGTCTCTCTGTACGTGTGCTGGGCGTTGATTGGTGCGTATGGCAGGCGGGGAGGGGCGAATGGGTCGGCAGCGAAAGTAAATGAGGTGGAGGGAAAGGGAGAGGAGTTGACTGACTTGAATGATTTCAGATCGCGGTGGTGCGAATGGAGTGTGGATGGAAAATGGAAGAGAGGGCAGGAAAGCAGGGGGATTGGGGAAAACCGTGGGTGGCATAGGGGGAAGATCCAGGGGAACGTGAATTGCGTGTTTTTTTTGCATGGTTCCTCCTTTCTCCATCCCCTCCGTTCGAATCTCGGGGATTTTCTTTTGACACGCATCCTTTCCAAGCATGGGTGCGAAAAAAATCCAATGATTATACACGTATTTTATCATCGTCGGAAGATTTTTATTTAAAAATTTGACTTGTACGAATTTTAATCACTTTTAGTACTCATTAAAAATGTGTTATTCAGTCCGAGTACCCTTCTGCCTTCATGGAGTGAAAGTATAGGAGCAAAAGTGAGTTCTCATGCTTAGTAATAACGCTGTTCCTTGTGTCTCAGAATTTTGTTTTCCGTAGCAACTCGAATCCAATGGTTGGATTAAAATTTCACTAAAATCACCAAAATTCCCGGAAGAAAAATTGTAACCAATAGGAATTAATTTCCTTGGTGAATTATTTACTCTTTAAATCGTAGTATAACAACGAATTGTGAGAATGGAATTAAAATTTAAAATATCCTGTGATATGTTAATCGTCTTCGTCCAATAAGAAGACGATTTTGGTCAATGAAATATAGTTTATAAGTGGCATTTGCTCTACGAATTATTGTGGAGAGTTGAACGTTATGGAACAGCCTTTAGATTTTAAAATTAATATTTAAGTTACTGTCATAATCATTTTAGTCACTTCTCTTCCCAATCCTTACTGCTGCGACCAATGAAAATCCATCATTGTTGACTCTATGAGAAAACATGAGATGACATAAATACCAAAATATTGAAATGAAGTGCAGTAGTAAGCATAATTTTTTTCTTACCTGTTATCTCTAATAGGTGGAAAAATATCCCTGCCATCGTATTGTTACCCGTTAGGCTGAGCATTATTTCATTTTTGGATATGTGATATTCTCAGTAAATTCATGGCGCGGTTACTATTGTACGTTTTATATTACGTGTGGAAATTTGTTGAGGAATGAGTTACCGTTGATTCACTAGCTTCGAGGCATTTTATTTAATTTCATATTGTGACGAGTTTCTATTCTCAGAAATGTGTTTTAATGTGAACAAAACCGTTGTCAATTGGCTCTCAGACGGACAGTGGCTCTATGGCCACTTGGTTATTTTTCTGTGGAAACTAAAGCTACGACTGTGAAAACTTAAATATTTTTGTTTTGTTTACTTTTAGACTGTATTAATTTCTTAATATTTTTAATGAAAATGTTTCCACTTTCAACTAATTCCCAGGATATCTAAATACCCAGTGTTTAATATAGTTTTTATTTAATAATAATTGTACAAGGTGCTTTCTTCTTTCGAGTTCAGTGGTTTGAATAAGCCACTTGGCAACGGTCCACCCTTTCATTTTCCGGGAAAATATATTTAAATCCATTAGGAGTATATCCTGAATTTTTAAGGTCTTTTCCTCCCGGAGGAAAATGGAAAATTTACAATATTTCCTCTCCAGTTACTGAAAATCCCCTAAAATACGGGCATGTGCTTGAAAGAATACAATTCTCTCCTCTTGGCAATTTACTTGGGAGGGAGAGTAACGCTTTTTTCTCCACTTATACTTGCGTGGATCTTTCTAATTTTAATTGCCCTTGGCTTGAAAAACTGAATCGCAGAGAACGACAAAAAATATTATTTTTAACTGGTCCTCACTCTAGTTTAAGTATTTGGCTGTTCCCCAAGTAATTGCGGTAAGTGTTCAAATATGGACTTAATCCAAAAAAGTTGCCGTTTTTTTCAGATTAATGACCTATTTCCTTTCGGGTATTTTACTCTAAAAAAGCTATAGGATCGCTCATTATGTGAGGGGACCTGCACTTGGATTATATGAGTACTCTCACCGTATAACTTGGTATATCGGATTTACGTTCCATTACAAATAAATAAAGCAAGACATTAGAGTTATTGGGCAGCTAAACTCGTAAAAGATAGTAGAGTAATTGGGCAGCTAAACTCATGAAAAAGAAGAGATGTATTATCATCAAATGAACTCATACTGTAACACTTATTGTACTTTGCATAATGCTAATTATTAATTTGTGTATAATAGATTTTATTTATTTATGTACCCTGCAAACAACCGCAAGGGTGTGTGGTAGGGGGTGAATACACACCGAATACTACCGTACAATGTTGTCATGATCCCCTATCGTTCGTGGAAAAAATGGCATCTTAAATCTATCTGTTCCACACTTAATCTCTCTAATTTTTATTAGCACGATCTCTCCTACCTTAGTAAGATTGGGGCAGTAATACATTTTCAGCATCACTGCTACAGAGACCTCCTTCCATTATATACCAGAGCCTCAATCTGTAATTTAAACTTCGCTCCGTGAGTGATTCCTAGCCTAATTTATCTAATATTTTGGGTACGTTACTATGTGTACCATAACAACGTTCTACAAGTTTAGCTTCTCTACGCTGCATGCGATCCTATTCGGCATTCATTCCAGCTTGGTGAAGCTCAATATGGAGGCCTAACCAGCGACAGATAACATTTCTCTATGACTTTCTCATCACATTTACCCAGTACTCTTCTAATTAATCCTAATTTTTTGTTAACTTGTCCATATATTCCCCATATATGTTTCATCCTGGAGAGATCGTGAGTTAGGGTAATGCCTAGGTATTTAATTGTGTCTACACATTCCATTTTGATGTTCCCAACGCAGTAGGCGTTCGGGTGGGCATTGCTCTTTTTCGGAAAATGTATGACTACGCCATTTTGTAAGTTTAATTCTAATTGCCAAGTGTCGCGTCAGTATTGTAAATTGAATGCAATTTCATTTTGTAATACAGCCCAAAAGAAGTGGTTTATCAGATACAAGTTAGCATGGAGTTATCCTTACTTTACGGTAGCTGGGGAGGGAGTTGTACCATTTCATTTAAATATTTTGATTGCTAAAGAACACTTTGTGGAAGTACTCACGAGAGCAACTATCGCGTCAGGGTTATTGAAGGATCGATAATCAAAGAATTATCTATTAGAGCAGTTGAAACTATTTAAAATATTGCTTCACTGTATGTATCGAATTCGATATAAATACTCCGCGATTCACGTAAAAGACGTGTGGCAGTGGTTGCGAGCAGGGGTGGGATGATTGGGAAGGGGGTGATATGGGGATGTATGCCGATGCCATTAAAATTAAAAAAAAATATAATTCATGGTGCTGTACTTTTTTCAGTAAAAAGACGTGTGCAAGTTGATAGGTAATGTAAAACGTTTTCATCAAACATAGTTGCACTTTTTTTGAGAAAAAGGAGAATGTTTCATTGACAATTGCGTTGGACAGGATAGAGGAAGGGTACTTAACTTATGGATCCTTACAATGGGGAGTTGGAGGTGTAATAAAAGCCTAAAATGACTTTAATTAATTAACCTTATTTGTACTGAGCAATTTCGAATGACTAGCGGATATAGTGTGATTTTACATATGATTACTGCTTGCATCTTAATCAGCTCAACGATTTGAGGTACCTACCTTCATTTATCCATATCTCGATAATCATGGACCCACTTCGCCCATATCTTTTATTACCCTTTCTTCCATTCCCGCCCATCTCTCTTCACGGCGCCTTTAAGGTGCCCACTGCGTGCATCATTCTTTGAGGATGACTTCCTGCCACTTCACACCCGCGATGTCGTCGAAAGAAATGAACTCTTTTCTCGTGCCTTTCCTTGCTTGTATAGTTTCTTTTCTCGCCCCACGTCTGGCACCGAATCTTGCTCACGCTCAACCCTTCCCTCCTTTTGTTTTCTTTTTCATTCCGCTGAGGGATACATTCCTTCCCACTACTTCTCTTGATTTGGAGCCCTATTTTTCCCCCCGTATCAGGCGAGAACGGTAAACTTTGTTCCGTAGTAGCGAAAAAAAAGTGCTCAGAAATGGCATTCTTTCTGCTACCCGTCACCGCTCGCGAGCCGAGTGCGTGAAGCAACGCCCGCTTCAAAGGAAAAGTGTCAGTGAAGAGATAAAGGGTGGGGAGGAGTATCTACTCGCGTGATGTTTCTTCTCTTCGCACCGCCACCTTTCATCCTCACAGCATTGGTACGGATCCTCCCTCCTCGCCACCCCCGCCCGTGCCGTTCACCCGTCACGTTACGCGTCCGTCTTATTTATTTTTTATTTCGTAAAGGGCCTTTCCTCTTTCATCTTCTTTTTTTCTCGGCGATCAATCTCAATAAGCGAGATTAAGCCGTTACCATGGAGATGGCACCTTGTGATTACTAAGAGGGCCGACTTTCTCTCTCTCGGTCTCTATTTCCCTCTCTCAAGCCCTGTGAATCCGAGAGAGGTACATCGCTGTTATTTTTTCCTGGAGGAGGAGGTTGCGAATGTCTTTTGGGGAAAACCTCTGAAAAGGATTTGAATATCTAGAGATCATTTCCCACCGTGAACAGTCTCTCTCCTGTCGTTGAATTCCGTGTTCTTCTGTTTCATTCGGTTGTTTGTAATCATCTTGTTCGAGCAGTAATTTACAGCACGAACTGGATTGATGATACTAGAGCTGTTCAACTTTCTCAGTTTTTGCTTTATATTTCTTTCGCTTGTAGCCAGTAATCAGTGTGATTGAGAGGAAATAGAGGACAGATTTTAATGCGAACTGTATATAATATGAACTCACGTTTTCATTTGCTCAATTAGTTTTACCGCGTTATTCAGTGTAATATAAATGAATTATGTTGAATAAGGGCACATTCGAACAGTATTCTAAATTATTTCCTGTGCAAGTGAGCCTACATTCTCGCTGAGCCTGCTTCCCGCAAAAAATGATATCCTACAGGTATGATGTACAGAAATGATATCCTATCCTGTATATATGCTGGTAAATGCTAAAGTTTGCTAATAATTATTAGCAAACTAGTGTCTAAAACCCTAGTGTCATAATTGGATTCAGCACCCCAATTGTTCTTTAAATCAGCATTAAAAGCTCCGGCATCAAAACCACTGTTGGCCTGTGTTATTAATATAATATTCCCATATCATCATGTAGAAGATTTTTTTACGTAAGTAACAACATATCTGTATCTTGAAAACTATAGCTGATAGGAAAAAACTAGTGTCATAATTGGATTCAGCACCCCAATTGTTCATTAAATCAACATTAAAAGCTCCGGTACCAAAACCACTGTTGGCCTGTGTAATTTTTCCAAAATAAATGACCCTAATAATTCGGCTTCATCACTTGTTTGCTATGTGAATGGCGAACGAAATGGGGAATGCCAGATTGTGAATTTTATCTTACCTGTTGAAGAGATAGTTGAAATTAATATTTTATTAAAACAAAAGATTCAGAAGGCATGGGATGCTTGAAAGATAATAAGAGGTCAAATTAATGAATAAGAGGCACAGTAGGAAAGGAAAAATAGGCATTTAGGATAGAATTATGGGGGGTAGTAAGTTAGTGGAGCTAAAGAATGAATAATGATATTGTTTGTCAAGGGGTCGAAGAATATGCTTTAATGCCAGTTAGTTTTCGGGGGTGCAGTAGTTTATAGTCATAAGGTCTATCAGATACCTAATCTAAGCTAGTGGACTATTTACTAATGATTTAGTAAGTCAATTCTTCACAGGAAAGTGTGAACGTGGAATTTCAATGCACTTTTTTGTTTCTTTTGGTTCATATTTATCTGTTCTTTGGATCGTTATTCACTTAGGACTGAGTATAGTATGTGTGAATGAGGTAGCGGGGACAGTGCAGATCATGCGTTTACATTTTCTAAAGACTGTCAAAAGCTTAATATGGGTAAAGAAATGCATCGAAGGCGGATCCATTTTGATGCTGGAATGGGGTGAGAAGTGGAAAGCATGGGGGAAGCAAACAGGAAAAGTAGGAAGCGAAGGTAGATGGGATCCTGACGATAAGGGAGTGGGATAGAGAGAAGCGGTGTGGATTGATGCTCCAGTGGGTGGGAAATAGCCTTCGTTCGTTCGTCTGCCGGGGGCAGAACGCCTAGCAACGGGGGAATGCCATGTCTTTCTCCTCCTATCCCCCCCTATCTTCCCTCCTCTGACTGCCCTATACAGTACTCGGTTCCCGGAGAGAAACCTTCCGAGTTCTATGGGATCCAACGCCCGCCTTCCTCACTGATTTTTCCAGACTGTAATTAGTTTTATTATAGCCCTAGTCCGGTATATGTAGAAAGACAAACATAACATTTCACGTTCGAGTAATAATTATATTTCATATTTTGGTTTTTCAGCATTTTTTGTTTCATTCTCAGCGAGCAGTTACATGTGTCTCTGCTGGAAGAACTTATTATTATTACGACGTAAAACTGAGACACACTGATATTTGAGGAGGTAACTCTCTCCTCGGTTTACGTGCCCTTCAGAATTAATCCTTCAGATTTTTTCACTCACCGATAGCGTTATCGATGGAAAGATCGCACCGTTACATTTTTGTTCTATATTTTTATGTGTGTGAGAGTAGAGTCATATATGTTTTCTAAATGAATTACGGTCAGTATTGAATTGTTATGCACAATGGCGGTTGTAGCTTTTTTTTTTGTAGCGCTAAATACTTGTCCCTGAAAACAATAAGAAGTACCGAAGATAAGAAAATAATCCATCACAACACCGCTCAGGGTTTCTACCTCGAGTTAGCAAAGCAAATTAATGATGGATAAACATACAAGTTGGCCTTTCCCTCGGAAATGAATTAGGGAATTACGTAGAGTACCACTCGAGAAGACCCCAGGGCGAGGCTTGAGCCTCTGGACGTGGTCTTTGCATGGGAATTTTATTCCAGAGACTAGATTGTGGGCGTCTCCTCTCGCCCACCCGCTCCCTCCGCCCTCTTGCCTCTCAGAAAGTCGCTCCTCCCTCCTCCTCCTTCCCCGTCGCTACCCCTTCCCCATGGTCGTGGCACTCGTCCGTTCCATTGCAGGGCTCATTCCTTTCGGGATTTTCGCCGTCGTCATCCCCCAATCTCCCTCCCTTGTCTCCCACCATCCCTCTCTCTCTCTCTCCTTCCATCTACTTCCATCCGCATTTCATTTTCCATATCCTTATTTCTCTCGCCCTCACCCTTCCCTTCCTCCCCATCGCCCCGCTCTTCCATCCGGCTCGCTTCTCCCCCGTGCCTCTCCACCCGCCACTCCCCTCGAATTCCGACGAAGGGTTCTCGATCCCATCTGTTCTCCCTCGCGTGCATTTCCTCTGCTCTCCTCTCTGAACCGGAAGTGCTTATTTCAATGCCACGGAAACGCCCGATTGGGGTTGTCATGTTGAGTTTTCATAGGCAATAGGCAAATATTAGGACTATGGATGTTCCTGTTGCATGGCTCATAGTTTGGGAATGGTGCGGGAAATATTAGAGCTCGACACTCTGGATCAAAATGAGCTGAACGATTTGCGTAATAATCACGCTATTGAAAAAATGAGGGACGAGGAAAGAAGTGAGCAGGTATCAGGATTGAGTGAACTGCCTCGAAACAAATTTGGGATTGATAAGTTCGAATTATTGAACTTAATGAGAAGTAATGATGCTCGATTTTAGGAGAAAAAGAAATTAAATTTTTATAGGCCAGTCTAAATTATAAACCTTAATTGGATTCCGTAATTAAAGCTTTGGAAAAATGTTATATTTTTAGCCCGCATAGCTTATATTCTGATGGGGTCGTAGGTTACTGCAGGAGAAATTATTCCTGGAATCCATTTGATCAGGAACCGCTTAGTATGTCTCTGTGGGCTCAAATTATAATTCAAAGCAAAGTTTTGATTATCCGATAGGAATTAATCTGACTGACATGTTCATAATTGGATCACTTTGCGCCAAAGTCTTTGTGGGTAGGGAAGCATGTTTCGTAAGTTCTCTTTTCATCTCTAATTTCCCTTATCGTTCGCCATATCTAATATCGATTTTTCCATTGCTTCCATTTTTTTCTCTATTATACCCGGATTAAATCCCATCGCAACGGAGTTCTTGTGCCATTTCCTCATCATTGGAAAAATTCCACAGGTTCTCTGTTCGTCAATCGCGCTTTGTTATTCTCGACCCGTATAATACCTTCATGAACAAATATGAAAATATTGTCATTGGGCACGTGGTTGATTAAATTTGCGTAAATTGTTCCTTGCGGTCAAGTTTCGTGAGTACTTTTCATTAAAAAGTGTAAAATGAATCTATTAGACCATTTTAAAAATGATTTTAATTGTTTCTTGTTCGGTTTAAAGACCTTTTCAGACTATAATTTTGGTCAAAGATTCCGGGTGTTTTTTTCGTATTTCGAGGGAATTTATAAAATATTTATGACCAGTGAAACTTTATCTATTACCTCCTTTAATTATCCGCCATTATTGCCATTAAAATCGGTTTCAGGTCTATTTTTGCATTTTGTCACGGAAACGTCTTCCTACATGTACCTATTTTCCTCTTTGCGATTGAATTCTTCTTTTGTATTGACACTTAATATGTATAAGTGCTTTCCATCGTTGTGTACTTTCATATCTGCCAGTATCTGAACTATATAATTTCCTTTGAACCGTTATTTGTAGGTAGTTTGAAAATAAATGTGCTTGTAGCATATCACCCACCCACATACTCTTTAGAATTTTGGATCTACTTCGATTTCTCCCAGGATTTGGGATCATCGTGGCTCATATACGAGTATATTTCCTGCCTGTTGGTAATTTACTCCTTAATAATTTTGGTCTCTTCATTTTTCATTAATTTCCGTGGTAGATAATGACTTAATCCTATATATATATATATATATATATATATATATATATATATATATATATATATATTCATTCAAACAGAAATAGGTATAAGGAAAGAGGATAGGAAAACACATAAAAGGCGAACACAGGACATGTGGGGAAGGCGGTTTTTTAGCAGATCACGAAAGTAAAAATATTTCCTTATCCAGGATATATATATCCACATGTCCTGTGTTCGCCTTTTATGTGTTTTCCTATCCCCTTTCCTTATACCTATTTCTGTTTGAATGAATATTTGTCCGCCGTATGGCGGGATTTTCAAGTTTGAATATATATATATATATATATATATGTTGCCTTTATGTTTTGGCCGTAGAATATGAATATTTATTGTAAGTAAACATACATCAAACTGTGAAAATCATCTGTGTGCTCCTTGCAAGTTAGCGCATTGAATTTGGTATTTCAATTTCATCAGCTGAGCTACGTTACGCCCTTTCTGGTGGCCACGATACCCTTAATATTTGAGTCCTTACTTTGCGAAGTAAAACTATTGAATCTTAGATTCACTATTTATTAATGCCTTAGTTCTCCTTCCTAGCTCTATTCGCACTACGTCGTTTTTATGGAGTTTTGACTGGAGTAAATCTATTCTCTTCTTTTGTGTGTTTTCTAGGATCAGTATTGTGAGCCTCTGGACGTTTCTTTGCCTTTTGAGTCGCCCATCTTCGCACGAGTTCTTTCCCGGTGAATCTTTTCCCCTTCCTCTCTCCTACATCCTCTGTTCTTGGGTCCCCGGGTAACTTAAAACTGCTTCCGTCTTCACTCGGGTGGGGGCGTCGGTGTCGCGGAGGGAATTGCTCCTGCACAAGGAGTGACGCCGCCCCCGCTGCCACCCTCGAAACTCGTGCGCCACCCCCAGGCTAGACCAGTAACCGCCCCTCTTCTTCCTCCCCTCCCTCACGGTGTTCCACCTCCTCTCATCCCCCATATTTTTCTCCCTTGTCCATCACGCCGGCGATGATGCCTGCCCGCTCTCGTTCGCTTCTAATGCACCACGGGGCGTCTCCGCAGACCCCTTACCCCATCACCCTCCATTACAAAAGCCGACTAAACCAAAGCCCTCCCCTCTCCGTCCTTTTCGGATTCCTTTGCGGAGTTTTTGAGTCCTTCTGAGGAGGAGGGAACTTCTAGCAAAACAAAGAGGGTGATTTCTTTCCTTATCCTCTCAAAAATCATACCTTCCTCCTCCCACGTCCTCCCAGTTATCTTTTGATGCATACCTTGCTGTTGCGTCTTCATTTTTTGCTTTCTTTCAGCATTGCATTCAGGCAAGTTTGATTTGAGAGATTCTAAGTTCGCCTCACGATTGGGGTAATGTGTTGCTCCCCATTAAACGTTATACGTTTGGCATGTGTTTGTGATATCTGGGTAGGTTATATTTAGCGAAGGCTGTGAGAAAATACTAGGTAAATAAAATGTGCTTGAAAATTGTCTGACAATGGGGCAACATTGAAACGGATGTATAATCATTAATCAGTTAACAAAAGTTTTTCACAGAATCTGAGGAAAATAACTTAAAAGTGCTTACTAATAATTTGAATGTAGCAGGAGTGATTAGAGTTCTATGCCAAAAATTGTTTTAATGCAGCTAGAAGAATGAGAGCTTCAATGCAAGAGGGAATGCTAACAGAGGGCTACGTTTATTATGCATCAATTTACGGTAAATAGACTGTTTATTACGTCATCATAGGGATCATACTTAAGACACATGTAGATGACGAACTACCTACATCCTATTATATACCAGCCAGAATACTTACTACCCATTTCCTCCTCATACTAGCATGTTCGTAAATTCAATGAATCTGGTTTTGCTGTTGATGCGGTTGAAGCATTATGCTAATTGTACTTGAAAACTACGTCTTTCCTCCATCTATCGTCATCTTGGTTTTTATTGATTTTAGAATTTTCAAGGAAATATTACAGCAGTCTACTTTTAGGTTTCATTTCCAAGCTACACGTTTAGATTATATGAAATACTTGATTGCTAAAAGGGTGAAATAAATCAGGGCAGCCACAGTGACGTGTCAATGAGATAATAAATACTTCAGATGTGAGGTAAATATATTTTCCTTTAGTTTTCTTAAAATAAAAAAACAAGGATGAGTTAATTTTATGTGTTAATTGTCATTTAATTCAAATGTGTCTAATCAGGCGTGATGCTGAGGAAAGCGCACTTGATCGATGATAATGTACTGTTCCACTGTAAATAAAGATTTATTTCGACCTAGGTTAAGATGTAACTTCGTCATCATCGGGTGCATAATTTTGATAGATGTAATCTTATATAGTTTCCTCTAGACAGTTAGGGGTTTTTTTTTAAGGAAATGGGGAGGAGCGGGTTTTAATGTAAGGAAGGAGCAAAGTAAAGTTTGACTGAAATTACGAAGTATATATAGAAAGTATATCTATACTCGTAGTAGTATACCCTGCTGCTTAAACATCGCAATTTCCGAAAGAGATCGGAAATTTCCGAAATTTCCATTTAAACCCGCTCTTCCACATTTCCTCCCCCTCCAAACACCTCGTAACCTCCCCTTACTGTCTCGAGGAAACTGTGTAAGCTGGCACTGTTAACATTATGCACCCAAGGATTACAAAGTAACGTCTAAACCTAGGTTGGAATAAATCTTAATGAATCGCGGAACAGTGAATTATTTCCTAAGAATGGATCAGTTAATTCTTTTTAAACTTACTCATTAAGATTTTGCTCTTATTCATTCCCCAACGGAGGTATTCTTTCTCGTTATTCCTTTGGTTGGACAGATATTATTTTTAATTCTTGTTGGTTTTTCGTAAGTTTCCATTGGAGCTTCGTATTGTACATCGGTAGGGATTATGGAAAAAATCGGAGATTTTAAGTACCTTTGCACAGCCTTAATAATTGGAAATAATTTGTTTATCAAAGTGTCCCATAGATCGTTCATCCCATGTTACTCTTTTTATCGGATGACCCTCTAGAACCAACCAGGTGGAATGAGGACAAAGCACCGTAGCACAGAGTAAAAGCTGCCGGGAGCAAATGAGCCCCTTTTTGTTTTTGAAAAGCAGATACTTTATATTTTTGAATATTCATTAAATGTATCCATCTCCTCTTCATGGGAGAAGAATGCGTTGTATGCTACGTAGATACGTTAAGCTGTAAAATTGCATTTGACGCTTTTATAGTAAGGATCAGGTGAAATATTTTATGTACTTCCTCATTCAACGCTATTTCCGTGGTGGAAAGTATCTTTTTTAGAAGAAATTGTTGTTCAATATTAATTATTAAGGGTAGAATTGGGTTGGATTCTCAAAATGGAATTTCCGAAAAATCGAATCTGAGAAATATAATCTGAACTGTGAGCACATTATGCCTCCATGAAAACTCAAGTGGATTAAAACATCATTTTAATTTTTTAAACTTAAAGTTAGTGCAAACATATGATGTAATTAATGTGTGAATACATCAGTGGATAGAATAAGGTATTGTAACGACAGAATTTAGTGTTAAAGAGATTTTAATTTTTGTATGTTATTGAGAAGGGATTCCTTAGGAATACATTAAGTAAGTAGGAATACATTAAGCATAGATCATATTTATTTTTAATGTCTCCATGGAACTCTATACAATTTTCAATTCGCTCCTGTCATTATTTTCTTAGAAGCTCCCGACAGATATGTCAATGTGGGGATAAAGTATAATTAGCATGAAGAAGTTTCTTTATATTGTAGCTGTGGATCGAAGATTATCCTACCTGCTTGGTAGGTTGTACAGGTATTCTCTCATACTGCCTTTTCATTATCTTTCCATTCTTCCCTCCAATTCGATACGTTTTTCATTCCTTATCCCTCGGGCAAACCGTCGCGACGCGTCGTCTAATCTTGCTCAGTCCTGGGGCGGACTCTCGCTCCTTGGAAGACCGAAATAAGAATAAGAAACAAAGATATCTCCAAGACACAGGATTGCAAGACGGGTTGGATTCCGCCCGAACCCGAGGGTCCCATTGGTTACTTACGTCGCTTAATCGAGGCCCTCCTCCCGCGCGTCTTTTGATGCAGGCGAGTGAATATAGGGGTCACCCGCTTCGTTTAAAGGTCTTCATTTGTCACGAGATGGAGGGGGAACGGTGTGTGTCTATCCGAAGAGTTTGAGTGATTACCCGACCGGAAGAGGGTCGGGGTTGGATGTAATTTTGGGGATTGTTCTCATCTCTTCAAGGGTTCACTCCGTTGATGGATTATAATTAAGGCATTGCGTTCTGATTTGTTGTTCTTTAGTATCTTATGCCCATTATGTGCGAAGATCCTGCAGTTACAAGGGCCGTTGGGTGGAATGAAATTTCTCTACAACGTATGACCCATACACTTTTAGTTTGACTAAGGTTCTTGGGCTCAAGCGTCAGGGGTGCTGCTGTATTAATCCATTGTTTAATGATTGTTCTTCAATTGATTATGTCTAAAATTTTATTAAAGCCATATTATGGTTTTATAAGTTTGAAGCGTTTTATTTGTACTTGATTATAAATAGCTAGCATCTATTTTACAATGAATATATTTAATTTGGATTGCATGTATTTTTAACTAATTTATTTAAAAGTGTGACTAAGTTCATGTGCAACCTGGATTCATGGAGTATGAAAGGTGTGATGATTCCCGTATATAATTTTTTGTTTTTGTATTTACTAAAATTGTCCATCGAATTAAAAGGATCTTAATAGTTAGCATAACAATTGGAAAAATAAATTGGGCTTCTTTCGAAGCACCTCTACTGAATATTATAATAAAAACACTACACCTAGAAAGGAACTATTACCATGTATTATCAGATGTAAATTACGAGATCAACATCATAAAATCTGCGTCGAAAAATATCTGAGAGTGAAAATCAGTGGACTGTGAAGAGCGGACAGATACATGTTCTCCTCAGGCATTTTTAACAATCTTGTCGGATTTAAATGTATCTCCAAACCTCACTCCCGACAAGTGACATCTACACTAAATTAAACCCTTCTTCAAGGTAAAGTAATTCAATGATAATATGGTCACTACTTTAAATGCATTCATGCCTTGCAATTTTAGCGGCGATAACTTCCGCAATAAACTAAATTGAATGATCAAATCAACCTGCAATCATTATTGTTTTGAGGGATATTTCTTTATGTTCGCCGTCGCAATCAAATAGAGCTATTCAACAGTATTTGTACTTTCCTTATTTCATAGCAAAAGGCTGAAGTTATATTATTACTGCTCTTCAAAATGTTTTAGCATCCATAAGCTGGAACTGAATGCTATGAGTGGAAAAGGATGAATTTATCGATTACTTGGCGATTTGATAATGGGCCTAGACGTGGGCCAACTCTCATTTTCCTGACCATGTTGATATCAAAAGCTGCGGAAAATGGTCGTGCGAAAAACGAACCGCAGCTCTCAACTTCGAAATTATAGCCACTCCAAATCGTCCTGAGGAAAAAAATCCCATAACCCTCTCCAAATTTTTCCACAAACACTGTGAGAATTCCCCTCTCTTCCTTCCCCACAATTCCCTCTCCATGTTCCGCCTCCAATCTTCCCTTCCGGACTCTTATATTTTTCCTACGCCGCAATATAGGAACCCATCCACGCCGAGGGAATCATCCGATTAAGGGCACTCCGTGGCCCTGCTACCCGCGGATTCCCCTACACTCTCGCCCCCCCCTGACAACCACCTCACCCTTCCACCCCATCCATCGGATCGCTAAAGGAGTTTAACTGTGGATGAGCTTTCGGATGGTGGGGGTAGGAACTTGCAGTCATTCCATGCACACAAGATTGACTACGCGCCTTATATTTTCCACAAGCCTTCATCTCCGATCCCCTCCCCTTTCCCACCCAGTTTTAACTCCATTTGCCTCCCTCTCTCCACCCACTTCCCTCACGCCCCTTCCCGCATCCCCTAAGCCCTCCAAAAAAGCCCGTTTGCCCCCTCCTTTCCCCTTCGGGGCACGAAAGCTCACACACTCGTTCTCTTTCCCTCCTCAGATTCCTCGCCACGGGATGTTCCTCCCACCCTCCGCTACTTCTTCCCTCCTCCCTTCCCCGTTGCAATTTCCCTCGACCCCTTAATCCGCATTATATCCTTCACCACGTGCGTTTTTCCTTCCCCGCTCATTCCCCCGTTCCCCTCTCCGCCTCAACTCACCATGACTTCCTCCAAAGTTTTGCTTCCCCTTCCCCGACAACCAACGAAATTTTCGAACCCCGCCGGCTGCGGACGAAGGGGAGGGGAAGCAAAGGGGGTGTATGCCCCCTACTATCTCCTCCACACCTAATAGTGGATCCCCTCAGCCTCCGCCCAAAGCGCAATTCCAGATCCACTTCTTGAAACGTTACCTCCATCCCCCAGAAGCGACGAGGTGTTCTCAAGGGCTATTATGATTTTACAGAATTTTAAATACTTCTCCTATTTCTCCGTCTTCACCGTGGGTACGTGTAAGTAAGAGTTTTATTAATTCCGAGGACCGCGTTTCCAGAATATTTGTGGACGTGGCTCTGTTATTTATGGAAGAAAGAAGGAAGTTTCTCAAAGTACACCACATCTCCTGAAAGTGATACACAATGCACCGTGTCCTTTACTTGGGGGCTTCAATTGAGCTGTAAATCGTAACTGGATGTTAATTTTCCTTCCACTACACGTGCTTATACGGGAGAACCATTACCTGATCAAGCTTTTTTCTGGAAATTTATTTAAAAATTAGAGGGAATCACGTGGTATAATATGCAACTCTTTAAATATAAACGAAATATTACTTTCGGACCATGATCATTTGTCAAGAGATATTTTATTTTTTGTAATGTTAGTTTTACACGGCATAGATAAGGCTGTGCGTGCAAAATGAACCTCTAATTAAAAAAATGTTTGTTTATACGCAACTTGGTTTTTGTGTCATTTTCCACATCCGTTCAATTCATAAACAAATAATTGGTGAGGGAGTAACCACATTATTCAAATGAAATCTTTTCGCTGAACTCCATTGTATTGATTAGGAGCACTTAATGGCGGAAGAACGCAAAAACTCGAAATGTATACTTTTATGTACAGAATGTTATTTTAATACACTGTTCTTGTAATGGGGCATGATTAGTGATAATACGAGACATTACGTTAGGACAATACCTTAGGAAGATAGTTATTTAAATGGTAATTTCGAGTTATTATTTATATTCATCACACCAAAAAGATCACTTTACCGGGAAATTTCGGAATATGTTTATATGCTTTATGAGTCATACAGTAGCAAATACTAAAATTATTATTGTACTAACATAACTACCGTTTAAGCTAATCAATCAGGGTTAATATGGGGAAGCTTGTCCTCGGAATGGGTATCTAAATGTAGACCATCTAGATTAAAATTGAAACATCATTTTTTGTTGCAATTATTTTAGTTTTATCGGTAACTGAGTATGCTGAGTACTTTTTATTCATAATTTTTATTTAATGAGGTGTTATTATAATATATTTTTTTTACGCAATAATTCCATTTATAGCTTCCTATCAACATAAACCTGTTTGCTGAAACCATGCTTTGATATGAAATATACCGTCATGGTTGCGTTCAAGTCTTGAAGTTGACTGTAGTAATTTCCGACATTTACTTCTCAACTTTCCCTGCCAGAGATGAGGCTGCGTGATTTTTACTGCGGACCACTCTTTGAACAATGTTTCAGTTATTCCTGATTGTTTGAACTCGAAGAGTATAGCTTGTCCTCTTGGTAATCTCGCGGGAACTGTCGTGTTTAAGCAGAATATCCCCCATGTACACAAACGAGAACTTATACGGATACGGTCGAGGGCAATATGTGAGCAATAATATTCTGCCAATACTCCGCCAAAGGAAAGCCAAATAACAGTAGCCATGAGTTCACACACAACAGTAGCCATGAGGTCGTGTTTTCAAAGGGATATTAGTAATAAAAATGTATTGGAACGACATTTTTTGGTTATTATTAGGTAATCTACCGGTTAAGGTAGGTTTTTGGATGGACACAACTATCAAATAAACATTTTGTGACTCCCCACCTAGCAAACTAATCTATATCAGGTCCCTCTTCATCTCGGTGTACTTCTTTCCTCCCTTCATCCCGTCCAACATCCCTATCCTGTTCCTACCCTTACCTCGCTTGCCCAACATTCTCCCCTCTATTACCCTCTTCAACATTCCACTACCGCTCAATACGCCTTTCATCCATTTTTCCTGCCTCCATAGGATTTCTCTCAACAAACCCCTCTCCTCACCCACCATTTCCAGTACTTCCTCATTTGTTTTCCTTTCGGTCCATTTCACCTTCTCCATTCTTCTCCACACCCACATTTCAAAAGCCTCCAATCTACGTCTATCCTCCTGCTTCAGCGACCACGTTTCCGCGCCGTACATAGCTACGCTCCATATCAGAGTTTTTACGAGTCTTGTCTTAACATCCCTACTCAACGTCCCCGTCATCAACTCCCTCCTCCTTGAGAAAGCCTCCTTGCCTAGCGCAATTCTTCTCCTTACGTCCCTACCACTTTGACCGTATTGGTCCAAAACACTTCCGAGATATGTAAACTGCTCTACCTGCTCTATTCTTTCCCCGCCTATTTTAATATTTAGCTTAGCCTTTTTCTTTCTGGAAAATCGCATAACCTTTGTTTTATTAATATTTATTCTCATCCCATATTTATCGCACTGAACCTCCAATTCACTCAACAATGCTTGCAACCCCTTGGCTGACTGAGCAACTAATGCTTGGTCATCAGCAAACCTAACCGATTTTACGAGTTCCCCTCCGACTTTCATTCCTACCTCCAGTTCTTCCCATGCCTCTTTAATCATTTCCTCTACATATACGTTGAACAGTACCGGTGACAATGGGCAACCCTGCCTTACACCTCTTCCTAACACTGCCCATCCAGACTCTCCGTTCCCCACTCGCACCTGAGCAGTCTGAGACATGTACAGGTTGCGGATCAGTCTCCTGTCCCTCCAATCCATTCCTATTTTCTGCAATACACGCATTAATTTTTCCCAATTCACTCTATCAAACGCTTTTTCGAAATCTACAAAACAGGCAAAAACGTCCTGATTGTATTCTATATTCCTCTCGACTAGTGATCTCATTACTGCAATGGCATCACGCGTACCTCTTCCTTTCCTGAACCCAAACTGATCATCCCCTAAGTAATCATTTGCCTTACTCTCTATCCTTTTGTTGATGATCCTGAGAATAACTTTAGCTGCGTGGGATATCAAACTTATTGTTCTGTAATCCTCACATGACGAAGCCTTTGCCTTTTTTGGAATAGGAACTAACACCGATCTCACAAAATCTTCCGGCCAGATTCCTTCCTCATAGATACTACGAATCAGTCCATACATGGCCTTCTTCCCACCTTTCCCTAGCCATTTGAACATTTCTACAGGAATATTGTCTACCCCCACAGCCTTATTTGCTTTCATCTCCTTTAATGCCCTTTCTATTTCATCGTCGAGTATGCCTGGACCTAAGCTATCTTCTTCTACGTCATGTTCCTTTTCTATGTCTAACCTTGTCGGCCTAAGTTCTTTACCATACAGTGTTTCTATATATTCCTTCCATCTCTCTTGGATTTTTCCTGGTTCAACTATTATCTTACCCCATTTATCTTTAACTGTTAGCACAGCTCTTGCCTTCTTACTTCCCGATAATAACTTAACCTTGCTGTATAGAGCACCAATTTCACCCTTCTTCTGTAAACTTTCCATATCCTCGCATTGCGTTTTCCACCATTCTTCTTTTGCTTTATTTGTGGCCCTTCTCAATTTATTGTTTAACTCTTTGTACTTCATTTTGCCTAACTCTGTGTTTACATTTTTCCATCTTCTTCTCTCATCCATCTTCGCAATCATCTCATCCGTTACCCATGGTTTCCTTATCCTTTTCCTGTTAACGGTTCCTATAGTGTCTTTAGCGGCTTCCAATATCCCTTTCTTGATACATCCCCATTTTTCTTCGATAGCACTCAGTTCTTTACCGTCATCCATCATTTTCTCTACAGCCTCCTGATACTCCTTCCTCGTTAATTCATTTACTGCTTCTAAATTCCATTTTTTAACCCGCCGGCCTTGCCTTATCTTCTTGAAACGAACATTACATTTCATAACAACTAAATTGTGGTCAGAGTCCGCATCCGCTCCTGGGAAACTGTGCGAATTTATCACACTGTTCCTAAACCTGTGCCTAACCATAATATAATCTAACTGATACCTTTCTGAGTCACCTGGCATTTTCCATGTATACCTACGCCTTTTGTGGTGTCTAAACCATGTGTTGGTGATGACTAACCCCTGTCTCCTGCAGAATTCAATTGCTTTCTCCCCGCGTTCATTCCTCGTGCCTAACCCATAGTCCCCCACCTCACCACCATCTCTTCCTTCGCCTACCGTCGCATTCCAGTCCCCCATCACTATCAAATGTTTCCCTGCAGGAACACTCGCGATGATATCCTCTAACTCATCATACACCCTATCGACTTCTTCCTCCTTGTGGTTGCTCGGTGGCATGTATACCTGAATAATGACCAAGTTCGTCGGCTCTGCTTTAATCTCTACGAGTAAAATTCTATCTGTCGCTTGCTCTATGTTGACTACGCTTCTTCCTACCCCTTTATTTAAAATTACGGCAACCCCTCGTTGGCTCTCATCCCCGCCGCTGTATATTACTCTATAATTGTCACTCCAGTAATCCCCGCTATCCTTCCATCTCACCTCGCAGAGGCCTAAAACATCTATGTTACCTCTTTCCATCTCTCGCTTAATATTTTCTAATTTGCCTCTCCTCAACATTGTCCTGACGTTCCAGGTTCCTATTCTAACTACTTTCGCCTTCTTCTGAGTCTTCTGTCCTGCTGAAGTTATTTCTTCCCTGCAAGGGTTTCGTGGGATGACGACCGCGGAAGCCTTGCCTCTCCCGCTGCCGGGCACGACACACGGCCTCTTGGGCCGTGTCCCGTAGTTGCCAGGACTCATATTATCTATAGTGCCCATCATAATATTCTTGGGAATCATAATTGAGGTGGTTTCCCGTTGCCTTCCTCAATAGTGTTTTTAACGTGACACCATCACTTAATGGCCGCCCCACTGGGGTCAGACGCCATTGCAGCCGCCTCACTGAGGAACAGACGCTGCGTGGACTACCTTTCGTCTGGCTCCTAACCTTCGACCTATCTGGCATGGGTGACCCTTCCAGGAGTAATTATTATTACTCCCGCCAGCACAGCTCTAGGGGTCATCGGAACACACAAGCCCTTCCACCACGACAAGGTTGTAGTCCATGGGAGGGATTTTTTGGTTGCTCCCGAGTAAATCAATAATGGAGTGGTCCAGCCTATTACTGGCAGTATCTATTAATCGACCCAAGTTCGACACGATACGGCATATCTTCCTCTATTAATCTTTCGTTAACTGTTTAAAACTGTATTGTTTTCTGTTTTCTGCAGGTTCTATCATGATCATTCTTAGCCTAAACACTGAACAATATCCTTCTATTTTTAAGCGGCTATACTCAACCCTTT
>CM073773.1:93331738-93437272 GCA_037158775.1 Hetaerina titia | reverse complement strand
AATTTAAATGGCATCGAACTCGATCCATCTCCGACCGATGCCAGTTGTTTGGTCGCCCCCCGCAGCAGTTTTTATTTCTCCCCTCTCAGGGTTCGTTTCCGACGGAAGTCATTCTCGACCCCATGTCTCCCTCCCTTCCCTAAATTCCCCCTTTCCTGTCGCCCCCTTTCCCTGCTTGGCTCTCCTGTTTTTCAATTTTCTACACCGGACTCAATATTGCCTCATCGTTCGTGAGTATCATCGTCATAGGAGTCTTGGGGCCTTATTATTTTTTATGTATTTTCTCTCTAGTTATTTACGGTTGTCTTCAAAGAGCCTGGGCTAGTTTCATTTTATGCTCGAATCATCTTTACATTTTCCATTTTACGTAAAAAGAGAGGCAGACGGTTAATAATTTTTATGACCCTAGAGAAAATGTTGGATTGAAACCAATAACTTAGACTTTCATTACGAATAGTATCTCTTTCATAGAGTCGTTTGGATTACCGTTTTTCTAACCTATTTCATTGTTCATCGTCCACCACATTTTGTATATTTATACGCTGTTTCTAATCTTACTGTTCAGCCTTTATAACTCTCGACACGCGTGGGGTTCTGTTTGGGATGTTTTATTTTATATGGGTATTTCAGTGTCAGAAGTAGTATTTATTTAATTTTGGGGCCATTAGGTTCTTTATGTGACAGTATTTCACGATTATGAATCGACTGGATGTTAGGCTTATTTTATTTTGTCACATATCTTTTCATTAAATTTTCTTTTGTGAATTTTCTATTTTCTCAGATGAATTATTTTGTTATTTCCTCTTGTTTTATACCCTCAAATTATCTAATCCATCCTCAGTATAACACTTATTATAGTGAATGGCCTATGCTAAATATTGAGTATTTTATTTTTATCGTAATAGATAGCTCATACTCATTCAGTAGTTGGGCGTAAAAATAATCGAGATTTATTAGTTTGCTTCAAAGGAACGAATTTTTGGTGTACCAAGGTGACCATAATCTTGTGTCAATGATTAAGAAAAATATAATGCAAATGATTAATATACCTTAAGGCGGCAATCCAGTAACATTTACTCCAATCATTAGGAGGCTTGAAAAGTCCTCTCAGAAACGATGAAATGGTCCAAGTTTGAGGCGGATCAGTATAACAATTCGCATTCATCGGTAAATTCGATAGATTGGCAACACTGCTCCTAAGGATTTCGCCTCCACCCGACATTCACTCCTACTTCCTTAACCCCACGCTCTAAAACCCGCGAGTTTGTGCCCTTCCCCGGACCCCTTTCCCATCGGATAAACTCCCTATGGGAAATCTTTCCTTCCCCATCCACCCCCTGTCCCCTTCAACCCCACCCCTCAAGAGCCCATTGCCACTCCAAACTTCCAATAACCCCACACTCCCCTCACTGCCCTCCCCCTCGCCCTCCGTTCCTTTGCCCGAAGCCTCCTCCCCACCCTCCTCCCTTCACCCCTCCGGCCCCTTAAAGGTTTCACTCGAGATCGGTTGAGACGGCTGAGGATGATGATGGTCTTGATTAAGATGAGAGAAGGGGGAGGGAGGGCAACGAGGCTCGCCTCCTCGTGCTGTAAATCGTTCTCGGCCATCATCTCGCCCTTCTTCCGTGCGAACGGATCCCTGGGCCCCTCTCCCCCACCCCCTATTCTCCACCCGCTCTCCCTCCAACCCCATCCTCACGCTTACCACCTACCCTTCCCCCACCACCCCCATCCCTATCCCAATATTTTACGCGCAAGCCTTTTAATATCGCAGCGCGGCTTTCCTTAGTATCACCCCCTTATTCCAACCCCCTACACCCACCCCTTCTCCGCCTATTCCCCAGCCCCCTCGGCTCTTCATTCCCCCACTGCGCCGTGACCGAAATAGGAAGCGTGTCATTTAGGCCCGGGGTTTTTGTTGAGGGTGCTTTAGGCGCGCACGTTACCTCGCATGTGCCGTGTGACCCGTTCTATTTATCCGCGTCCATTGTTGCTTCTTGCGGCTTTACATATAGTCGGTGGTAGTCTAATTAAATTCTTAAATAATGGGGCAGGTTTTCAACTCCCGTTTTCCCGAGACGATTGTATCTCCTTCCTATTTTCATGAAACGATGTTAATACTCATGTTTTTAATAAAATTTCTTGTTAAGAGTGCCTCTTTTAGTTTTCCTTAATTGTATTTATTTTCATATTTTTATCCATATGATCACTATTTCTTCTTTGTATTTTATATTTACATTCGGTTAGAAGCGTCTGGCATAAAATATTGATTATCATTAGGAGATCAATTTCCCTTCGGGTGAATACAATGATGTACAAGAATATTGAATCGTAATCCAGTGATTCTCGCTATCCTCGCGACAAGTTAAGTAAGAATCGATGAATGACAGATCTCCATTCCCATTGCTTCATTGCCCATTTTATTGTCACGTCTATTGTACATCTTGGAAACTGACTGATTTACTAATTCTATTACCTATCCGCCGGTCGTTTCTATTTACCAAATATTCCATATTTTTGCTCCTGTTGGCGATCAATTAAGTATTTGTGTTCTCTTAACGCAAAGGATTCCTTCCAATTCATTGCTCAGTGATTCGCTTCCCTTTTAAATTTAATTCTTACATTCTCCTCTCTTTATTTCTCCCTTTCTTATGTCTATTTTATGTTTTATCTCTTCTTTTCATACGTTATTTCCATCGTATTCCCCGCTATCCGTGCCTCCGTCTGTTTTCATTCCCTCCGTTCGTCTAACTCTTATTTTCACACTTTCAACTACTCTTATGCGTCCTTTTCCCCATATTTTCCTTCCATCTCAATCGCGTGCCCCTCTCTCTTTCCTCGTCCAGTTTCCAACTTCTGGGGCGGCTCCTCTTTCGTGCTCCCTTTCCCCTTCAAGCCCCTTGTCCTTCCTTCCTCCTCTCACTCCAGGGCCGCGTGACAGCCTTCTTCTGGACCTTGAAAAATGGCTTCTCCTCATGTCCCTCGCCTCGATATCCATCGTTTGTATTCTGCGAGAGTTGTTTAATCTCATATTCCCCCCTCGTGGTGGTCCCTCCCCTTCCATCCTCCCATCCCACCCGCGAACCCCCTCGTCCATATCCTTCTTGCCCCCCTTCCATATACCCTTAACTTCCATCTCTTCTGCCCTGGCGCCCCCGTGGGACTTTATCCCTTTTTTCCGGAGGGCCCTTCACTCCTCCTCCCCCACCCATCTCCACCGCCTTTTCCCTTTATTCTCTCCTTTCTTTCCCCAACCCCTGGTTCTCCTCCCTTCTGTCTCCACACCCCCTCACTATATCCTTCGTTCTTCATCCCCTACCCATTGGCGTCTTTATCCAAACGCCTCCCTCCCGCGCCTCTCCTTTGTCCAATTCGTCCGTCATCCCGAGTTCTTCCTAGGCTTTTATCTTGGGTATTGTGATTCCACGTGGCGCTGATTTGCGATCTTGGTGAGTGGTCTGTATAATTTGTTATACGGACGAATCAGGATTTCTCGCGTCGCAATGCGGTGTGGGAAGGTTAAGATACAAACGAGCTGGACGATGTAAAACATTTATAGTGTGGAATGTAAATATACTATTTAATTAAATGGTGAAATTTGTATTCACTGTGATATACACGTACGTGGGTATTTTTCGTTTTCAGGTGATTGGAAAGTCTTCCGTGTCGAGGTATAATCCCCTCAAGACACCTTCTAGAGGCCTTATTCCAACCCTGAATTCTTCGGTAAGCTGGATGGGGCAGTGGATACCAGCATACCTGGCCATGCATATCCCAGAATACATATAGAAATATTTACAACTGTACTGCTAACAGAACGTGTGGACAAAGCATTAATTTTTGGCGTTACTCTAAAAAAAAGGAATCGCATAAATCTGAAATGATACATGATGACGTGCGGATCAGTTTATACGGCTCTTTAGAGAAGCGGATAATCACTGGAGAATCCTGAATTCCGAGCTGAACCGAGGGAACCTTCGGGTACCCGTATCACACGAAAAGAAGCTGGCCTTCCTGATCCTTGAGTATGTTCACTTCACCCTGTACAAAATGATCTCTTTCGGCCCTCACCTGTCAAAATGATCTTCAGATTCGGTGACTGTTGTACGTTTTCGTTTTCTGTTTATCTCAAATATTTTTCTTATATACCGGGATCCGGGCTCGAATCTCGGTCGAAGCAAATGATTTTTGCACTTCAAAATATCTGCATTTTAATGCAAATTAGCGGAGGACTCCGTTAAAAGTTACTGTCGCGGCATCTCCCGTAGTTCTTTAAAACTTTCTTATGTTCTTACGTGATTTTTCCTATCAGCACGAATTTTTAAATGAATGTCAGGATTAAATTCTGCCGTGATCAAAATAGGATACGTTCATTGACGGTATACGCTACGTATGTTGATTGCGACGTCATCGGTGATCTTATGCGTTATTGGTTAGTTGACTTCGCTGTTATTATTCAAAGACGATCATCTTCACGCTATAGTGTTTCCTCTTTCCGCTATTCCAATTCCAAACGCTTCCTTTCCTCTATTTCTTGCACCACGCGTCTTGGGGAAAGGGGAAGTTATGGTATCCACGCTCCCTGATTTGTCCCACCCCGTCTCGAACACCGTCCCTATTTTCCGCCATTTTCATCTCGGTCCCCTGCTTCACTCCCTCCCACCACACTCCTACCTAGAGCTACCAACTTTTTCCTTCCATCCACTGCTATTATTCTACCAGCCCTAACCCCTCCGCCCCGCTCCGTCTTTGTCTAGCTCGGGTACAACATCGGGGTGGCGTAGACACGCCTACATGGTTTGTTCCGGCTTTTAAATGGACTCGGTGGTTGGGGAGAGTGGGAATGGAGGGGGGAGGCGCTTGAAAGAATGAGATGTGGGAATGAATGAAAACGTGTTGCGGGCCGAATGTCGGAGATTTGTCAAATTCAGGAGGGAAATATTTGAAGGAAAAAAGGGTGGCAAATGTCGTGGCTATTTTTTTATAGTATGGTTCTCTAACTTTCCAAAAATAGGGACTAAAATTATTATTATGGTGAGATCATGAATGTATTCTAGATGGGTATCAGAAAGAATCAGTTTCAGATTTGAAACAGTTTTTCTCGTTTCCATCTAAGCATTAATAATAGAATATAATGATTGCTATTTTCTGAGCTCGTATATCTTAGAAATGAAATTATTTTCGTAATGGCAATACGGCAAGTAAACTCAGCCGTACATTCCAGCCGTCTAGTTATTTCTAGTAATTTGGCATATTGTTTACATTTATTGAGTAACCGAGATTAATTATTTTTTGCGGAGTTATGAAAAGTTATTTTCATTGAGTTTATCGTCATAGAAGTCTCCTTCAATTTATTTCATTTCCATTTTTTGGAATTTTTTTGCACAAGAGTTAATTATCATTACCCCTGTAATCGCTTGGTTAGTTTTTATTGAAATATTTATGTCACCAAGGAGAGGGATACCTATCTTTAATGTTAACTCTCCTACAAAATGAATAATAAATATCTAGAGGTATTAATTTTCTAAGTTACTAAAGTGTTATCATTAGGAAGTTTTTGTTAGATAACGCACACATGCTATTTTCTATTAGATTGACATTTATTTTTCATAACTTGGCAAATAAGTCTTCATTGTCTAGCATTGGCTACATTACTAACAAATATTTCAATTTTGAAATCAGGAAAAAATCTTGTAAATCATGTTAGACTTGTGTCAGTCGAAGAGAGAAGGTGAAAAAAATTGGGGCTATTATATTTGGTCATATGTATACAAATAGACGCACCTTCGTTAGCCACACGCAATGTTAAGCTTGCACGCGATCATCGTACGAAGAGCGATAAAAGTCGTTACGACATCAAAATACCTCACGATACGTTAAAGAAGGTGAATTCTGATAACGCTGGATGTTACAGGTAATGGGCTAAGTCACGATATCAATGTAATGTTTTATCCAATGTTACCGCGGTCACACCTTTCACCATTAATTTTCTAAGTTGCTCATAAACTTGACTGAATGCTAAATGTCGTGTAAAAGGATATTTGAATTTAGTTACCTACTTCGTAGACAACTTTGGGAAAATTTTCATCCGTCTCTTATTGATGTGTAACTCAGTGACCCGATAATACTAAATGATTTGACACTGAAAACCATATTTTTGCATTTTAAAGAGTGATATAATATTTTTATTGCTGAAAGTGGGCTTAAATGATACTTAATTTGTACTTAATTAGCAACTTGGCCTTTTTTCTAACAACCTTTGTAACATAGTTGAGATATGAAACTAATTCTTAGTTCTTCCCCTACTTGTTGAAGTTTCAACACTTAAATCCCTGTGTTTCATTTTGTTCACTTGTATTAAGTGACGATTTTATGTTGATAGTCTATTGTTTATATTGACTTGTGGAAAAATGTCTTCATGAATATTATCCCTCATGTGAAGTTAGCACTATAAATTTATCTTAGTTTCAACATTTGAATCCAATGAATCCTTTCATGGGCAAAATAACGTTTCATAGCTATTGACCGTGTGGTGGATATGTTAGTTTTGTAGAATGGCGTGCACAGCAATTTAAACTCCTTATTTTTTTAAATGTCTTAGTCGCGGACATTACGGACTAAGAGGTCCAAGACTTTTAACTTAGTCATCTGATATCTAGCATATAATTGACGGTAACAGAGCGTACTTTTTCAGTAAGTGATGACTTTGTTTCAAGTTTCTCTTGTTTTGATCGAAGCTTTTGTTGGCAGTGGTATACGAGTATATACATATGAGAAATATCAGATGTTTTACCAGAAACATCCAGTTTGCAATTTGCTCCGTCAGCCTTTTACCGTCGTATGTTAACATAATTTTTTAAAGAATTCCAGCGATGTCCGCAAAAAGTGATTAGTGCATGTTCCACTTAATTTGTAAGTAAAATTATAACTGAAATCCGGGAATTACATTCGTCTCATCTATTTTTAATTGCAGAATTGTTGAAACTGTTGTATATTCATGAAATTATCCCAAATTTAATATTATTTTTTATAATATTTAGTACATATACATATATCAATATATATAATTTCCGTAAAATTTCAAAATAAGGACGTTGCTATAGATATCTGATAAATTAGGTTAAATAAATGCTTCGACATAACCACATTATTATTTTCTTTGCTCTTGTTGGCAGAGCGCGTACCATCCCTTTTATATTGTCGGGGTTTTCTTCAAACATTTGAAGGATGAAATTTGCCGGTCATCATCTAATGTATTAATTTTGTTATTCATTGCCTTTCTATATCGATCCGCTTGAGCATGTTATTGTATCACGAAACAGAAATGATTTCGACGATGCATTAGACAGGGAATTTATTATGACTCCTCTTATGGCAGTTTTCCATCATCACCAACCTGGTTTTCCAGTTATCCATCTCCCCTACGCCCTCATTCACGCAGAGTCAACCGCAGCCGTGCGTATCGTAAAGAGACATTTCATCATTCGACGGCTCCCTACCCTCGCCAATCTCCCCTCTCCAACCTTCCCACGCTACAGCGCGCAATCCCGCCTTACGTAGTCCAACAATGCCCGCATAAAAACTCTCCCTGGGCCCTCACTCGGCCCAACCGCGGTCTTTTTTTATCCATCCCTCCCCCATACCGCCATAATACCCTCCCAGAGGACAATATAGTCTTCCAATTCCATTCCTTTTTCTCTCTCTCTGTCCTCTCTCTCCCCCTCCCACAACGTGGTCCCGTCCTGCATTCTATTCTTCCTCCTACACCACCCTTGCTTACCTCCCCCTACCCATCTTCTAAGGCCATAGGTGAGCAAAAGGTTGTGTTTTTACGACCCCAGGACGGATTCTCCTCCGTCGGGCTGTTTATATACACAAGGGTGCACGCGCATTTAGGGCGGAAAGGGGATCGAATTCACTCGATTTCCTTCCTCCACCTTCCCTCTCTGCTTGTAGTGGTCCTCCTTCGGCCAGGAGTTAAACCGCTTGTGTACCTTTCTTTTCCCGTCTCTAGAAGTCGGAATAAGAGCTACGGAAATGAAAGTTAACGTTGGGTTTTGAGGCGAAGAACAACGTCTATTCCCCTCGACCAGAAAGGTCACAACCGATTCCGGAGTCTACAATGGGGGGGGGGGTATGGAATTCGTTCAGTGTGCGTTCCTTCTCATTTTATGGCACTAGTTCGGTGAAATCTGAAAATAGGACTTGAAAAACATGGATACGTACGGTGCACGTGAATCCGAGTGAAAACAGGTGAGCCTCTCCTTATTTTATAAAAGGATCTTTCTCAAGCGTCACGTTTTATGATCACTGTCTAACCTTTTGTTATGACTTCGGGAGGGCGATTTTTCGTTTCAATAATTTTTTTCCATAGCAAGAAAATACGTACCCGAATGAAGCGAAGGAACCGTACAGGATGCATTGCTTTTATTTTTTCTTTGTGTGGGGGGATAATGATTGTGGGCGGGGAGCATAAGTTTCGTCCGAGTGCCATAATGTTTCCGTTCTCCATCCTAGTATGAAAAAAAAAATCTTTCTTATGTCCCCACCGTCTTCCTCCTATTTCCCAGCACCCCGACGTCTCCCCTGTTTAGATTACTACCGCCCGCGACGCCGTTATTCTTTTGTTACTCTCCGGACGGACGAGGGAGGGGAAGAGGAAGTGGGATATGCCACATGCGTCCCGCCGCGGTCCCCGGAATATCCTGCTCTCGCTACATGCATGCATCTCCCAACACCCTTCCGAGCCCTCATTTTCCAGAGGGATACGTTTTCATGGCGAAAATAAGATGGGCAGACCCGCCGACGGAGATGGGGAGTGCGGATGGTATGAGGGTAGCGTCAAGGATCTCTCGGAAGGCCAGAGAAGGAGAGATTGTAAAAGGATAAGATATTTTGATGATCCATATATTTTTCCTATACACGGTATATGTATGTGTGTGTATGTTTTTATATATTCACACAGGAATATACAATTGTTTAGATGTGTCCATACAAAATCTCTGTCTATCCAGAAGAATATATCAGAATCTGATGATAACGGACGTGCCGTCGAAACGTCACAACTATATATATCAGTGTCCTTTCTATGTGTTCCTGTGTTTTAAAATCTGTGTCGTTGTTTTTATATATTTGTGCGTCGCCGAAGAATGTTATATTTCCAAAGGATATATATATATACACACACATATATTCATTCAAACACGAAATCCCGCCATACGGCGAGCAAATATTCATTCACATAGAAATAGAGAAAAGGAAATGGGAAAGGAACACACATAAAGGACGAACACAAGAGAGGTGGGGAAGGCGGATTTGGGCAGATCAAAAATGTAAAATATATATAAACAGACCATAAACACAGTAATCAACATGAAGATCTGTTTGGTAGGTGATGACAGAGTTCACCCTGTACTAATGCCGACGGCGTGTGAAATTCACACATCAGGGTTGGGGAGCCAGTTCCTTTCCCCCTGCCGATTATGATTTCCCAGGAAGATCTGGCACCCGAAAAATAACATTGGAGCTGTAGATGTCCAGAGAGGCTTGCCCGGGAATCGAACCCGGGCCCACCGGTCAGTAGTCCAACCCTCTACTTCTGGACTACTGCGACCCATACACACACACACGCACACGCACGCACACACACACACACACATATATATATATATAAATTTTGTGGGTATGATTGTGTATGTGAAGAATTTTTAATGCGTTACGAATTTAGAATTTAAAATAATAAGTGATACTGAAGTAGAGATATTTTCGTATGGGGGCGAATAAATATATCCCTAAGTAAATACTTGATTTAAATATAAATTTTATGAAAGATCATCAAAACTAGCCAGATTCAATTTATAATGCATGGTTTTGGCTAGAAAATAGGGTAGCTCAAATTGAATCATTGTAGTAAATACAGTATATTATAATTATTTTGATGCGATTTTCCAGAAAGAAAAAGGCTAAGCTAAACATTATAATAGGAGGGGAAAAAATAGAGCAGGCAGAAAAGTTTACATATCTCGGAAGTGTTTTGGACCAATACGGTCAAAGTAGTAGGGACGTAAGGAGAAGAATTGCGCTAGGCAAGGAGGCTTTCTCAAGGAGGAGGGAGTTGATGACGGGGACATTTAGTAGGGAGGTTAAGAAAAGACGGCGCGGAAACGTGGTCGCTGAAGCAGGAGGGTAGACGTAGATTTTAGGCTTTTGAAATGTGGGTGTGGAGAAGAATGGAGGTGAAATGGACTGAAAGGAAAGCAAATGAGGAAGTACTAGAGATGGTGGGTGAGGAGAGGGGTTTGTTGAGAGAAATCGTATGGAGGCAGGAAAAATGGATGAAAGGCGTATTGAGCAGTAGTGGAATTTTGAAGAAGGTAATAGAGGGGAGAACGTTGGGCAAGCGAGGAAAGGACAGGAACAGGATAGGGATGTTGGACGGGATGAAGGGAGAAAAGAAGTACACAGAGCTGAAGAGAGATCTGATGTAGAGTAGGTCTGGGTTGGGTTTGTTTGGAGTTACAAAATTTTTTTGATAGTTGTGTCCATCCAAAAACCTACCTTAACCGGTAGATTACCTAATAATAATCAAAATTTTGCTAAACTCCCATATTTTTCGTTTGTTGTAAATAATGTGATAATTTTAATTCATTGGCAGAAAGTACTGTCCGTGGTAGGGTTCTGAAAATAGGTTTTCCGTTTAGTCTTTTTCACAATTTTGTATTTATGCACCTTATGGTGTCATTTATAATTGACTATGCCTAAATTTTTTCAGATTTTCGATCCGTTATCCATTTTCATGCCTTTGTATTGTCATTTCACTGATTCAACCGTCTTCTTCTTTTGGCGAAGTGCCTTAAAGGAGAGGATCGAGGTGGTGCGGTGACTATCTTACTGATTTCCCTCCCAGAAGGCACTGGTTCGAATCCTGGTGGCGTCGAATATTTTCAGAGGTATCTCGATCACTACTTGAGGTGCTTTGTGGAGGGCACTTCCGAGAGCGAGAACGCTGTCCGTTGGATGGGACTTTAAGCTGCGGATCCCTTGACGCCTTTAGTTAAGAGTAGGCTAATGTCCTCACCGGGGTTCTCTCCACCCTTCATCCTTTCCTGTCCATCCCTAACGACGCAAATTACCTTATCTGTCAGTCGCCTCCCATAAATACTACTACTACTGGCTTAAAGGAACAATTAGTGTCCGTCATCCTCTGTTCAACAGTGTGGTGCTTTTACATAGATTGTACGAATGACTGAGTTTCAAATTTGGAGCTTCAGTTCTATTAAATATGTCGGTCACCTATCAGCCATTTGGTTTCTTAGTCTTTATCTAGATATCTTAACTATATAGAATCTGTTCATGACAGGGTGAAGCATTACAATTTGATGAGGCGCTTTACGATAGGTAGAATGAAGGGAATTCAGTGGTGAAGAACCTTATGAGTTTCGATTGGCTATGAGATGATGTTGTTCAATATGCATACTTTCGATTGATATAGAACAAGGAATGTATAGAGCTTCCCGGAAATGATGGTCGAAAATAGAAGAATGTAACATATCGCTGCGGCAAACTTCACTAAAATTGGTCGATTGCTCAAATATTTTGATGATAAATTAAACTGAGGGTAATTTTATAGTACCTCAAAAACATTTTTAAAAAATTTTTGTCTTCCATCTGTATATCCTTTAGCATCACCCAAGACACATTTAATCCATAATTGTTAGCTTTATTCGAATGCAAAACCTCCTCTTTTTTTATGCCCTTGAAGTAACTGATAAACTAGAGCGAGTTATAGGACAAGAAGATGGCTGTTTCAATGCCAGTATTCAGGTTTAAGTATTGAAGAGACCTGGAATCATGTCCTCTTTAGTATATTATGTATGAATGATACATTATATACCAGAGGGTGGGGAGGAGACAGAGGAGCTGACCCACCCGCGGTGAATTCTTATTCACGCCGTCAGAGGGTGTTCGTGTGGGAACGGGGAGCTCGCTGCCTCTCAACAAAAGACTCCCCACACTCCCCGCCCCCCCACAGTCGTCCTCCCTTTCTCTCCCATGTGTATTTCCATACTCCTTTGCCTTCTCTCCACTTTCCGCCGTTCTCCTCCGCCCCCCCTCTCTCCCCCCTTTTTCCCCTGCGTATTTTTTCCTCCCTCCACGAAATGCTCCCTCGCTTTGACTTTGCACCGCCCACGTCGTTCGTCCCTTCCCGCACCTCACCCTAGTCTTTCCACCCCCACTCATCGGTCCCCAGACCCCCTTCTTCCTCCTTTTCCCCGCGTCCGCCATTCTCTCCCCTCCTCACCGACTCCGGTCCCCCTTGGCTCGCCGAGGGACACCGCCACGACGCGCCTCCTCTTGACGCATTCTCCTCCCTGCCCGGGTCCTTTCGCTTGAAAATAAGAGCCCTGCAATGCCATTCCTGATGGTGTGGAGGTATATAAGGGGGGGATTGGATGTGAGCGTTCTAAAGGGAGTTGTTTAAAAGAATGGAAAAAAGCAGAGAGTGCGGGCGGAGGGGGGGAGGGTTGGGTCTGGCGGTTGGCCCATGAGGGGGAGGAGAACTGAATGACGGGATATTTGTCCGGCATTTTTTCCCCTTTGGAACCGTATGTTTCATGCAGTTCGGTCTACTTATACTCTTTTTGCGCCGTGCCACTCTTCCGTGTGTGTGATTTACTGATTTACTTTTTTTCCCTATTTCTACAGAGGGGACCCCGCGTGAGCTTGGGGTGTGCCGCTTTGATAAGGCCCCTTCTTGTCCATTTGCATTTTCATTGTACCCAGAAATCCACCTCTGTGGTGTTTCGTGGGTCGGGTATAACGCCGGCCTCAATCGGAAGCGCCATCATTGCATTTGGAAGAAAAACATATAAAGACCGTTGGTTGAGATGTTCGAAAGGAGTTACAGTATTTCGATGCTTATGCGACGACTCAAAGAACCTCCAAGAGACTCGCCCACATACATTTCCTCTTGGGGAAACCTATCATTTTCCTTTCCACTGTGATATTTTTTCGGCGGCGTATGCCCCGTCTTTTAGATTGAAGGCCTCCAAAATAGATGACATCGTACCCTTTCAATCAGTTTTGAGTCACAGGTAGCTATCCACCTGCATTGGGTACGCTTTTACAGTTTTTGTCCCGTAACAGTGGACGTTTAAAAATAGTTTCTATGGCATTAGCCACATGATTAAAGTATTGAATTCGGTGAGGTGTTTCAGAAGTATTAATGGTTATATTTTACATCAGCGATCTAAATCCAAAGTATGGCAAGGAGACTGTTGTTAAAAATCTATTCTATGGTTTCCAAATAAATATATGGTCAGATATTGATCAAGAGCTGTTCTCATTTCGGTGCTCGTCTTGATGAGTGTTTCTAATTTTTAATCTTAACGACTTCTTTGATCTGAGATATCTTACAGATGCGTAATATCTTACATATGTACGAGATATGGGCAACCGTGTGGTGGTTCTGTATTTCCCCAAATAAAATGACGAGGCGATTCACGAAAGCCTTATATCAGTATGACGATCTATGTGGAATTTGTTCTCTCAAAAAATGTGAATCATTACACAAAAAAACCATGGAAAAACTAATAATCTTAGCATCCAATGCATACTCGGTCTCAATGAAAGATATAATTAAAAGTAACCCTTAAAGTTTCAAAATATATCTCGGATCAGATATTTCTGTCTTACAAAATCTATCATTTAATATTTCGGAAGATAGCTGTCCCATATTTAATGAAATGATCACTTAAACGGTTTTTTAACTTCAAAAAGGCCTATCCCTTCCAAAAGCAAAAGCATAGTTATTTTATCCGCACTTAATCTACAATACTGAGTGAATCAGTGAATCACGGAATGGCTCTTTGAGTATATTTATAATATTTTTTAATGCTGTTCTAGATGTCTGTAATTAGCTGGTCTAATCGAAGATGGTTGTTCCCTTTTCTTAAGTTCATCCTTGGTGCTGCTCTATTGATCATTATAGGAGGTAAATTATGCGTCCTGTGCTTTCATCTACATATACCTGATGCCAACGTTATCATTATCAAATATAGCTGTATAAACCATTTTAGTTTTTTTTTTATAGCTACGCCCTCTGCATTTTTCCATATGGGTAGCAGTTTCTGCTGCTCCAACTTGAAATGGTTCCCTTTAAATGGTTTCTCATACTTCTGCACTGAGAATAAACTTAAATAAAGATTTAATTTCTTCGTATGACCAACGCTCTTTTATGATAATACTGTGGTCGGTCTTAGCGCCCTTGCATTTAGAAATTATTCCCGCTATCTAAATTTACAAAGAAGAAATGCCTTGAGTTAACGCTATTTTTATTAGAATATGTAGACTCTTCCTCCTCTGCTTCATTAACGTAAAATAAAATAGGGTTTTCATCCTCTAATCGATGAATTATGTATTTAGTAAGATCATGAGGAGTAATGGGGTAATTTTTGTATTTTTCCGAAGGAAATTTTGGTGTCACACACCGGAAATTCTTTTATTCTTCAAACGGTGTTGTTTGTTAGTTTTGTCGAGAAAATGTGTTAGCTTTCGGGCTATTATATTATAAAAGAATGGTGGCTTGGAATTATATGTTTGTATGGAGTATTTTAGTGGTGTGTAGAAGTCTGGATTGGATCATTCGGCTCCCAGCGGGACCTCTCTCTACCGACCCTCGCCGCCCTCGCCCCTCCCGCTTCCTGCCCTCTCCCCCCTCCTACTTCCTTTCCTGCAGGTTCCGTTCAATTTTCCTCTCGCCTCGGTTCGGTTGGTAATATTTCCGTTCCGTTTTCTGCACCATACCGCATTGCACGCAGCCTCCTTGCCTTGAATATCAATGCAGCCGGAGGGCTAGGCCAATTTAAAACATGGGGACCGCTGCCAGAGACAAAGCTCTGGGACCATCCATCAGATGTTGACCGTTTTCTGATCGATGATCCGTGCCCAAGTCATTTATAATGATGGATCTAGCCGTGGACTCATTCGTGAAATTTCTCGAATAGATATTAATAATTCAGAACAAATTAAGTGTCTGTATGTTTTCATTTATCTTCTCAGTTTGACATGGTGATGCCCTATTAGTTTGATTTGAATAGGAAATCTGTGCGCGATAAGAACAAGATATAAATGGAATTGTTACACTTTCTGCGATTTTCTTTTGGTTCTGTTAGTCGGTCGGTCTTTCGGTTCATGGTGCATCTCGTATTAACTCTTTAAAATGAATGATATTTCACCAGGTGCTCTGTTTATAATTTCATGCTGTAAAAGACAATAGTTGCACATGAACATGAGATATAGTGCGGTTTATCACTTCTTTAATTATGATTGTTTAATTTATTTGAGTATTTTTTCATTTTTTTGCTCTTTACCGCTTGTCCTAATTGAGCAGCAATTATTTTGAACTTAATTTAAAGCTAAATACCTAAAAAAAGAAGAACAAAATACTAAATTTGCTTTTTAATTTTCATTAGTTTTTGTGAACATGTATTTAGTATCATTGTTTGAAACCATTTCCAAATTATTTTCTTTTTAGAGATTTAAAGTATACTTATCACTCACAATTTTCCCTTATAACATTTCTTACGACCGTGGCAGTGATATGGTCGATTCGCAGCTTCATTTCCTTTATCATCCCCTGCTTCATTCGCTGTTTTGAATTTCGAAGGGTGACCAGGAAGCGAACCATTTCTTTAAGGCCATTCGCGCGGATGTATCGTAAGGAACCCTCCCTAATTTTTGATTTCCCGTGCGAAGCGATCGGACGTCGCGGGTTATAGGCTTCGGCGATACGTTTCTGGGAATATCCCTACCAGCTCCTACCCTCACTCATCCCACCCACCGTCGCAAGACCAGCATCACTACTACACTTCCTCCTTATTCCTCCCTCTCCATTCATCCCCTCCCACCAAGACCACTTCGCCTCCACCCACCTCCTCGTCTCGGGTACGGTGTCCCAGCCTCCCGCCACTCCCATTCCCCGGCCCTATCGTAAGCGTATTCAGTCCGCGTCACCGAGCATCTGTCCTATACGTGTGAGAGAGTTGGGGGAGCTTAACCGTGTATCTCAGAGGGAGGAGGAAAATAAGGGTTGGGTGGGAGCGGGAGAAGGGAGGGCGACGGGGTTTTTGCGGGTATAACGCGAAGGGGGCAGTGTAAGAAGAAGGGGGTGGGCTCGGTGAAGAATAAGCCAAGTCCTCGCGGCGTGTGTATGCGTGTGAAACGTGGAGAGATGGGTGTGAGGGGGGCATACCGAGGGGAAAGGTGCGTTCCTGTGCTCCGTAGATGCGCGAAATACTGCCGTGGGTGTTTTGGGGGAGGAACGCGGGCGGTGGGGTGAGTGCTGGGTTCGGGATGGGATGAGGTTTAAGAGAGACTGCGAGTGGAGCACTCTTTTCCGCAAGGGGGAGACTGGGAGGGAGGGTGGTTACGGAGGAAGCCATCTACAGGGGTTTGAACGTGTGGAGAAGTAGTTGGGGGAAAACTCCCTGTTTCTTTGGAATTTGAGTAATGAGTATTGACGATATAGGTTCGAAGGAGTTTTTTATGACTCCGAAAGGGGACAGTCACTCTTCGGAGTTATTGGTGATGGAAAGGGGAGGGGTTAAGCGAAAGAAGGAAAGTTTAGGGAGGTTAGGGAGATCGAAGACACGCCCATGGGGCTGAGAGGTTCTCTTTTAGGAGCTTGGCATTTTCCGTGACTCCCCGGTATCCGGTACGAATTCCCTCAACGCTAAGTGGAGCAAAAAGAAGTTTCTAGGAAAGATTCTTTTACGAAATATGGCATCTGACCTTATCGACCTGAAATGGAAATGACTGCTTGTCAAGTTTACAATATAGACTGCTTTGCAAGCTAGACGAAGCTGTAAGGGACGAATCATCATCAAATATGAAAATCTTCTGTATAGTCATTAAAATATGCATAGAATATGTATTATTTTATGTTTAATTATCTCTCTAAGCTTCCCAACTTTATGCCTCCGAGTTCATTTAAAAGTATTAACTAAGTTGCCGGCATTGATAAAAATTGTATAAAAATCCTAAATTACCAGGGCAGCTTGGAGTTCCTCCTTGATCGTGGAACTTATCACTAGTAGTTCTCAAGGTACGAGTCCTCCTACTGTGATTGTGCTCTTGTAAAAATTGGTTGCTAGCTAGAACTAGCTTCATGGGATCTCAGAGGAGGTATGCCACAAAGAGCGGCAGATAATATCAAAATAAATGAAATATGCTTAGGCGTAAAGTCTTGTCGAATACTCGAAGAAATTATTAAGACTAAATATTTTTAGCAATTTTAATATTATGTTGTTATTACACAGGGTTTATTCCGAGAATTTATTGTTTAAATTGGCGATTAATATGAATCTCGTAATTCATTCGTTGCTATTATTCCTTAAAATTAAGAATGTAAAGTAAAACGCGCTATGAATTAGCTATTCCTCGGATTTTTGCTCTTCGGGGTAATTACTTTTCTTCCGCCCACAAACGGGTGGAGGAGAAATTAACGGGCATAGCGTCTATTAAAAATTTATTAAACTTTATTCGAATGCGTAAAACAGATGGGGTGAGAGCAATGGAAAAGACGGAGCCCAGTTGGAAGAGCTCGGGGAATCGCTTGAGATCTCAATGAAGAACATTCGGGTTTCCGAGTAGCGCGAGACTTGAGGAGGAAGGGAAACAAACAAGGTATGCCATATAAACGACAGAATCCCTCCATCCCACCTCCCCCTACTTATGCTTGGAGAGCAGTTAGGCCGGGGGGACGGTGCGTCTGGGCTTTGCGGGGAAAAAAGTGACGCATAAGGGAATTGCCGGGGATCTTTCAGGACTCACGGGATCTCTCGTATCCTTTAAGAGAATGCGCAGTTTTGGACGATGAATTACGGCCGATGGGACGGATATCGGAGAATGGGCCGAGGGGAAGGGAATGGGTCGAGTGTGAGTGAGGCGAGCGGAGGGAGAGTGAGGGCCAGGGATTTCAACAATCGGGAGGGGAGGGGGTTGAGGGGTAAGGAGAGGGAGTGAAGACCTAAGATCGGTCCTTGGGGGACTCGGATCGGAGTACTAAAGGGCCCATGAGATCCAGAGGTGGAAGTTTGCATGGGGGGCTTGTTTGTGTTTTTTTTTCTCTACTGGAGCATATTGGAAGCACGGGACGAGATAGTGGGAGGATGTCTTGAGGGTACGGGTGGTATGTGTACGTAAAAGAAAATACAGGAGAAGGTGGAGGCGGTGGTCCTTTTCTCGATAGTGAGGAGGGACGGGTAGAATGGGGATCACCATAATATTCGCCATATCTCGCGACGCATTCCCGGAGATCTCCCTCACCCCTCTATCCTTCCTCGTTTACTATGCGCTCACGCATATTTCGAGTTTATATCCCATCTGCTTTGCCCAACGCCCAAGCCCCTACCTCCCTACCCCCCTCCTCACATGATGATGAAATGGCTTATGTTTTTATTTCGGTGGCCTGCGAAGTTTTTGATCTTTTTAGACTTTCGTCGAGTGCGCGGGAGGGTTTCATTCGAATTCGGCTTTAGAAGGCTTATCTCGCCGCATATTTTTCTTCGTTATCGCATTCGATGATGAGACACTTGTGAAAATGGGCCTGCGTCAGCGATCGGCCATTTGCTTGCACACGCTCGGAATCAAAATTATCGATTTAATGGTGTTCATCCTTATCTTGTGCTCTGTTAGCGACGTCCAGGGTATTTTTTCCAGCTGTAAAAAAAATAAAAGAATATGAAGTAATATTTCGAGTGACCCCGATAGAAGTTTTCTTAAAACACTGGAGTAGGTTATGAAAAACTTCGGCTAGAGAGCTTATATATATACTCTAGCAGTAAAATATCCATTTTCCTGTCTTTGATGGTCTATTTTCGGAAAAACTTGTATAACCTAAGCAGATATGGATTTTAAATTGCGAAGGAGACAATACTTTGGCTCTTAATTGTAGTGATAATTTTTAACCTAATTACTCTACTAAATTCAAAACTGGAAAACATTCCCTTCCAAAAATTAATCATGAGCTTAAGTAGTTGTTTCATTTTCTTAAATTTTCGTCCAAATTTCAGTAGTTTCTTATTTAGTTAATACTAGGATACAAATTTTACCTCTGCATTTGAGTACTGAAAATATTGTTATATTTCTCTGAGAGGACATTTAATCGTTCATTTGAAAGCGTCTCGTATTGTGTTTATAACTGCATATATGTACACAATATGAGATAGTGGAAGGAAATTCATGGTGACTGGTGTTTACTAGTTTGATGCTTCCAGTTGTATTTGATTGAATGCGCATTGTTATGGGATTGGCGAAAAATACTAAATCTTTCAATCACAGTTTTATGAGACAATAAACATATTAAGTGATAATTATTAATAGATTACCCCAGGTTAATGAGAAGATGAAAAAGTATTAAGTAATAACAAATAAAATTTGGCCAATTTCTAAAGAGAATGAAAATTAGAAATAGAGAGGGTGGACATACAAACAAACAAAGCCACCAGCACGCTCGCACCTTGTTCGCAGTAAGGTTGAACGGATGAGGTTTTTTTTTAAGGTATCACATTTAAGAGAAAGTATGTATAATTATTCCAGGTGCTACATACAATTTTGCTATATTTTGACGAATGAAGCTCATTGGGATGGGGAAAAGCATTACATAGAAAATCAACCCGAGAAGTTGTGAACACAAAGGATCGACTCAAGGGGATGAGTGAAGTGAGGTAAACAGGGGGGAAATGGTAAAGAGAATAGATTGATATGCTGGGAAAATTAGTTCTTTGGGAATTTCCAAACAGATGGTTTCACCGTCTGGTGCATGTTTCTCAAATTGGCAATTATTATTCTAGTACGTATTGACTGAAAAGTGAATTCGCTCTTTCGAACGCGAAGGCACTCATCTCATTTGCTCATCGATATGGCACTGGTCAATGCCTCTTCAACGGTAAAAAGCGGTGAAAGCGGTAAAATCGTGAAACTCATTGAAATTGCATTCAATTCTAGTCTTTTTTTCCAAATCTTCCGGGCGTGAGACACATTCACTTCCAATCCCTTTCCTCTCGACTTCCTCGCGACTTCCCATTGCTCCCGTCCCTCATGTTCCCGAAGCGGAATCCCAGGAATCCAATTTATTCTCTTCGCTCCTCTTCTCCTTCTTCCTCCCTCTGACGGCATCCCTTCACCCTTCTTTTCACTCCCCCCCCTCTGCCGTTCATCTCTCTAGAAGAGCCATTGACGTCCTTATGTGAGCACACTTGGCCTTCTTCCGGAACTTCTCTCTTTCTCGCGGACCCGAGACGCCTCTCCATGATAGACAGAAAGGTGGGCGGAGGGGGCATTTGCCGAGAGGAGAGGCGGCGTAAAAGGTCGAGAGTCCGGTGGTGGGGGAAAGTTCGGAGGATTGGGGTTGTCATGGGTGGAGTGCGGGCTGGGTGAAGTGTTCTACTTGGGAAATAAGATGAGTGAGTCAATCAACCGCAAACGAGTTTCCGTTCGGTTTTGCCTTTCTGAACACATTTTCGTCCTCTCTCATATTATTATTAGCCAAAAGGACTACAAATAGAAAATATTCTAGGGGTACGGAATAAGCGTGGTGGATAGAGTACGTCCGAAGTCCGGATTCGAATTATCATGTTGAAGTATTCAGTAGCCATCCGATATTTGGATGGGGCTCGTTAGGAGTTCACGTCAAGTACAGTCCTTGTACTTTTTGGATTCAGTGTTAAATTCCGATCCCTTGACTGATTTTTGTTATGGGTAGACCAACGTCAGTGCTGAATTTCCTCAGTTTTTTCTTTCTTACTTTTTTCCTGCGCAGTTAGTGTTATTCGAATATCTCCGATAGAGCGAATGACTTCAAAAGTGGGCCGTTTCCGAAATGAAAAAGATACTTTTATGGATAGTTTTAATAATTGCCAACTTGCATGGGCGTTTTTTGGCATCTTTTTCTAGTCTTTTAAGAAATTTTCCAAACTTTCGTGGAGAATTTGAAATTTAGCCCCCAAAAAGTACCCCTGAGTATCGTAAATACCATAAGACATCTTCGTTCGCCGCCAGCTACTCCTCGATAGAGATCTTGAGTGGTATCGATTGAATTTATAAAGCTCAAATGACAGTTTGGTCATTACTGCTACTTACGCCCGTCAATCTCATCGACTACATTCGTAAAAGAATATAGCCATGAATGTTAATCTTGTTGCGTTGGTTACTTGGGCTAATTTTATTCAAGGCGTTTTTATATTAATTGTTTTCATTAAGTTAATAGACCCTAAGATTGATGATACTCCTGCTACGTGGAGTGAAAAGATTGTAAAGTCAACAGATTCTCCTGCATGAGCAATTGCTCCAGGAAGCGGAGGAGATATTGTTCACCCAGGGCTTGCTCCTCTTTCTACTGAACTTTTCTAACGAAGAGAGTGGTGGTAATAGTCAAAATCTCATGTTATTTAATCGAGGAAAACCTATTTCAGGAGCACCTAGTATTAAGGGGACTAATCAGTTTCCAAAACCCCCAATTATTATAGGCATCACTCTAAAACAATTATTACGAATGCGTGTACTATGACAACTACATCATTAATTTTATCATCTCTAATGAGAGCTTGGTTGACCATCTCCTAGTTGACTCAGCTCGAACTAGCATTCTTAAGGCTGTCTGTACTATTTCTGCTCATTCTCAAAAGATAATGTTCCAATGTCTTCGTAATTACTAGTATATAATCATTGTCTCATTATTATGGGATACTCATAGTAAATAAATGTCGTATATTTAATATGTTTTTAGTATTTTTCTACTGGCTTACTGGCTTATAATTGACCAAATTCCAAGAAACTGCAGGAGATGTCGCAGCAGTAACATTTGACGGAGTCATCCGCTACATGTGCATTACAATGCAACAATTTCAGAGCGTAAAAATCATTCACCTTGACCGGGATTCGAATCCGGATCCCTCGATGTTCGGCCGAGTGCTTTAGCCAGTTATGCTATCGAGCCGTCCTCTCGTCCAAAATTTCGGAGTGTACGAGGTGCTCGTAAGAGGACGCCTCGATAACGTAACACAATTGGCCATTTCCTCTGGACGACTGTTGTTGTTTTCATTTGAAAATAATGAAAACGCATAAATAACACTTGGACCGTGAAGAACTTCTTATGTTAACTATCGGCTTAGTTACTACTTAAATCTAAAATCAAGAGAAAATAGTGGTGATATGAATGGAGCTTACTCATGCCCTTGAAATGATTGCTTTTGGAGATTGGAAGTGATTAGTGACAAAAGGAGTATGAAAGTATAGTGAGGAAGTTAATAGCTGCAATAAAAATTAACTACTGTATTCTTGATAATGTGGTAAAGAACAGGCATATGTTTTATTTCCTGCGTTGTTAATTTATGTTAATAATGGAATTCGAGAGTGATCATTCGCTCAATATAGATGGTGTTCAGCATACTATATGTTGTCCAGTCTAATTAACGAATGACAGTGAGTTTACTAAATATTACTAAAGTAACTTGAAGCAATTCTTTGGACAAATTCTTATGGTGTGAGACATGTACTTTCCTTTAAAATGTATACAGATCAGTCTAAAAGTTTGCATCAGCTTACATAGACTTTCATACATACATTTCATAGACTTAACATCCATGTATTTTCATGCATTGGCATATTCCAAATTTCAAATAAAAATTTATAGAACACTTAATAAGTGCAGATTCATTTGTGACATTTCTCATTTTATGTTACCACTATTCAAAATCATGTTAATTTCACTCATGAATATGCTGAAGTAGTCGATGAATATGTAGAATCCAAAGCTAGGTGCCTAAAATACGTGATAAGTTAAGAATTCAAATAAAATGTGTAATTATGTAAATATGCGAAGCTCTAAGGTAAAAGAGGGTAAAATATATTTGAACTAATCACTTTGGCAAATCTTAAAGGTTCATTTTAAGCGTGTAGATAGTCTAAAAATCTTTCTCTCTCATTTAAGGAGGCGAAAAATAATTTTAAATCAGACTTTGATGCCAGAACACGCGTGGTATTTTCCCTGCTGAGTAAGGCTTTTGAAGTCGGTGTGACAGAGAAAAATTGCAACCCGTTCTGCTCGATCTCGCAAATTTCTCCCGAGGACTTTGCTCTCCTCCTTTACTGCACGTTCCACTCAATCTGCCGCCCAGGACCACTCGCAACTGCCCGCAGTAATCCACACACGAAGACATTTCTTGTTTAGCCTGTTCGTGGGCCGGGGAGGGTAATCGGGTGGAATGCGGAGAGTAGGTGGAAACGGCGGAAAACGTACATGTGAGCGTGCGATTGTGTGCTCAAGGAAGGAGGTTTGGGGGAGAGGGGAGTGAGTGAGGCGAGGGTGTGTGGTTCAAGGGAGGACGTCGGAGGGGTTGGCGTTCTTACTCGGCGCACGGCGAAGGAGGGTGGGCCAGGGCAGTAGGCGGGGAAGGGCTCCGAAAGACAAATGAGCGAAGAAGTCGAGGCGGGCGAAAGAGTAAGGGTTTCTCGTGTTTGCGTCTGTCATTTGTTCTGCCCTTTAAACTCTCTCCCCCTTCGCCCTCCTGCCCCTCATTGGCCCCAGGGGTATCCCTTATGAGCCTGTCTTTTGATTGGATCTCTCTCTCTTCTCACTCCCTGATGCTCTTCTTCGGCATTTAAGCACTCCGTGTGTCCTCTTTCTATCTTTTTTAGGTTGATGAATCTTTCGATTCTACGAGGATGAGTTTGAAGCACTGCTGCATTTTTTTTCGAGCTTCTCGTCATTTTTGTGTACGACTTTTCGCTCCGAAGCAGAGAGGCAAAATATTGAAAATTTCACGGTCTCCACTGCCGCATCCACGTATTTCTTAACGTGCTCCCGAGTGGTGTCCATGTCCGAATTCCTACCATCAGCAAAGTGTTTGCATTTCGGTTCGGTTGAACTCCTCATTTATATTTGCTGTGTCATTGAGGTTCGTAACTTTAAGCCTTTCAAGTGAGGTATTGCTTCGAGTCGCCTGTTAGCCTGGACTTGACCCCAAGGTGGGCCCGAGGGCTAATTCAAAATCTGCTGCAGCAAATGACTTTTTTTATTCGTGTGCAGTTTTATTGAAAAATCATACCAGTGTGCAGCATTACATGAATTTATGAAGTGGTGGTAAAGTGGCTTAGAGAGTTTATTCGTCGGTTTGGGCGCGATCAAGTTGTCCCTCATAATGTTCTTCCAGGTCGCCAAATGTGCGTGTTGGAGGGGGTTATTTTGCTGGACTGTTGACCTACATTTGTGTGCTTACGACTGGGTTTTACGTCCTGGAAATGATCTGAGTGTTCCGTACACCCTTTTGAGTCTCAATCGACTATTTAAAATGAAAGATTCGTTTTTCCTGCATTATTTACCCATTTTTTCGTAGCTTCTGCCTACCTTAATGTTATCTATAAAACCTCTTCCTCCCTCTACTACTCTTTCCTATTCTCCCTTCCGTCACGGTTTTCAACATTCTTCGATGTCGCCTGGAAACTTCCTCCCTTCCACCTTCGTGTTTAAAACTGCATTATTAGTCTTCCGCCCTGTCCAACTATTTTCTTACATTCATTTATATACCCTCATTTCACTCATATCTCAAAGATAAAATCGCCGAAGCATTCAGAGCTACGCTTCATGATAATTATTTACTAATGTTTTATTTCATTATTTAGTGAGGGTACTTGTCATCTATTCTCTTTTTGTAAATATTTCTTCTATTGATGCCAACTAGAGGCGTTTGTCTTTTTCGTTGGGAACTTTTTGTGGTGTTCAATTCTACGACCAGGATGTTATTTGAAAATGGTAAATTAAGAAAGGGATTCAGTAGTTTTTCTAGTTTTCCCTGTGATTTATTGAATCTATAAGTTGTAGTATTTCAACGCCCAACGGTATAAATCACCAAAGTATGCCTGTCTGAATCCGTTAAGCACTATTACCGTCAACTGTTTCCTCTGGGAAAACAGTTGTGATTTTTAGTTTAATCACAATTATCACCTTATTAATGCTTATTCAATGCTTGCTACCACTAGTTAGCCTTATGTTCGCCACCTCAACAATAATATATAAAAATGACTATAACAGTCGTAGAAACCACTAAAATGTCCTGCTATTTCTTTCCTTTTCAATCGCCGATTTTAGTAGGTGGAAAAATTTCACTTTTCATTCTCCTTTCCGTGCCAGCGGAATTTTAATCCTTTTTTCTGAGAGTTGCGGAGAGAGGGTGGAATCCCTTTCCGAATTCCCGATCTTGCCCGGGTAATATTTCAGTTTCCGTCGCGGTCGATCTCCTAAATCACAATCGCTCCCCCCGAATCTTCCCGGCCGTCCCTTCTTGTTTTGCCTCGGCCGGTCCCGCGCCCACGCCCCTTCCCCCTGTCGCCCCATCCGCCCTCTCCAATCCTGCACTCCTCCTGCCACTCCGTCCCACCTCATTCCAATCCCTCTCCCACCTTTCATATCCCCCGAACCCTACTCGAACCCTCTCCGCCCCGACTCTACCCTCCACCCTGGCCCCCTGCTGTCCCGTCTGCCCCTCCACTCCCACTCCCTCCCGGCCTTCCTCCGAACTCCTCCACCGAAGTCTTACACAGTGCCACCACTCATCGGCACTTGCTACCAGTTAACTAATTACTAAGCCTCCCATCCTCCTCCCTTCCCGTCTCCTCATCCCTCCTTTTTCCCTTCCGCGGAACCCCGGTCCCCATTCCCCATCTTTCCTTCATCTCTCTCTCTCTACGAACCCTTCGTCCCAGTCCTTCCCATCTCCTTGGTCCTTCGTCCCTTCCCCCTCCCTTCTTGGAGGACCCCCCTTGTTAATTACTAGCGAGAGTCTCGCCTTGTATCCGGAATGATTAATTTCTCCGCGCGGCTGTAGATGGGACTACTGGCGCGCGTGGCTCGGAATGGCTGTTAAGGTTGTGGGAGGAAAGGGGCATCACGGAAGGGAGGAGATGTGGAGTTTCTTTCTTTTGGTGGCGGTACGGTGAGGCTTGGGAGGACTCTCTCTCTCTCCTGGACGATGGTTTTTGGGAGTTTTGGAGATTGCGAGGCCGGGAAGAGGTATGAGATGGGAAGAGGCTAAGTTTGGAAGATCAGGAGTGTGGGACCTTTAACAACGTAAGCCCTTTGTGTGTAGACTTTGGGGGCGGGTGGTGTTAGTCTTCATTCCTCCTCGTTTCTTGTCGTCTCCTCTCACCTTTTCACCCGCAACGGTTCCATCGAATATATTATCCGGAAGGAGGAGTTCTCGCTGTCGTCATGAATTACTCAGATCCGAGGTTTCAAATCGGGACTGTTCGCAACTGCTTCTCACTACGCATTGCACCGAGTATCATATAAATTGAGGTAATAATTGCGAAGTGGTAGTTTTTTGTCTTAAATATGACATGAATCATTCTCTTTCGGTTTTATTTAGGTGTGCGTAATTTTCTCCACCGTGCTTTACAACGCATAATCTGGCTTATTGAAGTAGTTTTCTTGCAAAATTTTCGTAGAGTTGGATATTCATAAGAAAAATCATTGTGTTGCTATCCGGCGTTATATTGTAGAAACTGCTTTAATGAGAATTATAAGGACTAGTCCACATGAAGAATTTTAATTCAGTTATCGGAATTCTGAAATACCGTGCATGTGACGTGTTTTACATCTTCCCTCCGTCGACTCTTCCTACTGAATAGAGCTTAACTCATCCCAACATTGGTCTTTAGATAAAAAAATCGTGTGAAACAACCAGATCTTTTCACCCTCTTTACGTTCTATTCGTGCGGTTGCATCATTTTATTATTAATACGATTATTAACCGATAGCAACTTACCATCATCCAGTTCTTACTACTAGTGGAACCTAAATATATTATGAAAAATAAGAAATGGAGGCAGTTCTATGTAAAAAATATAAAGGAGCAAAATAGATAGGGAATCGAGTATATATTAAGGGATAAATCTACCAAAAACCAATTCTCATCTCATCCGAACGCAGGTATGGAGTAATGAAATTGTGATGCCGCTATTTCTGGACCCATAATTATTCCTCGGCGTCCAGAAAACGGCAAAGCAAGAAATATTTACTTAAAAACTAATTTATCTCGCAGCCATGCGAAGTGAAACTATTAATTTTTGAATGCAAGATAACGTCCATTAAAAATCAGATGCTAGGAATTGAAAAATTTTTCTTATTTAAACATCTCTTGGCAGGTAATTTCCAGAAGAGATTTTTTGTGTATTCCAGATATACAGAATTTCATATTACATTTGATTTGAGTGTTGTGATCCTTGTATATTTCGGGATTATGTTTTGATAAGGAATCCATGCCCTTCTCTATTATTTTCCTGCATAAATAATCTCAACGCTAATAAATGGAAAATGCCGAGTGTTGTTTCAAGCTAATACGCAGTATTCTCTATATAATGGAAACAGTTTCGGAAATACGTATGCCAATTTTGCCTTGTAAAATAAATTCACATCAGTCAACACGTGCTTATATTCACAAAAAATATTCCTTTGATGCTCTTTGGTATATTTTGTATTGCGCTTCACGGGAAATTTAATTTATATTTATTTTGTATAATTTAAAGTAGCATTTGATGGAATTGGAAATGGATTAATGGAAGGTTATAATATTTTGTAACGGTAATTTTAATACACTTGACCAAAATGTATTAGCCTTGTGTGAATAAGTGGATATTATTTAATCACCGTGCTTGTGCTGAAAAAGTCGCGAAAAACAAAAAAAAATTCGCTGTCATTTGCGAGAGGGGACGTCATCGAATTTAATTAAAATGCTTCATTATTTTCGCCTACCTTACTATCCTATGTTCCGCAGCAAGACCGCCTTGCTTATATCTGTTTGTTTTTGCTCAAGTAATTACAAATTAAGCCGCAAATATCCTCGGCAATTTTTTAATAAATTCTGTCTGAGAATTGCGAATATTTTTCCCTTGTTTTATACCGTTTGCCTCCCCTTCCCTGCCCTCACGTTAGGATCACGTTTATTTCATATTTTATACTTTAATCACTTTTAATTTTTCCTCGCCTGCTTGATCAATGAAAGAGCCACATTCTTTCGTCCCGTCGTAGGCGTCAAGTCGGGGCTATTATGCTCCTGGATGAAAATTCAGGCCGCATTAATGTCGAGCCCGAAGAAGAGAGTGCGTTCACCTACACAAAATCAACCATTTCGCTAATTCCGTGGCATCGCCTCTCCGAAATGACCCCGGGAGACTGATGTAATTATCGCCCGAGATATTTTTCGGTCTCTTTCTTTCCCATTTGGGAGTTTTTATGAAAGGCGCTTCGTAGTAACGAGCGTTCTCACGCATTTCTTTTCCCCTGTTCGTCGTCTCCCTCGAAGGTGGGGTGGGAGCGAAGAAGAAAGGTCTGGGAAATGAGAAAGCGGAATAAAAAATGGTCTAGCTAGGGTGTGGACGACTTTCGCAATTTTATGGTTTGAATAATGGAGTCTCTGCTCTTGTTCTACGTAATTCTTATGAATTTCCGAGGTGATAAGCGGTCAGAAGCGAGGGCGTAGCCAAGAAAGGGGATCGACGGGGTGTGACACTGGGGGAGGAGGTGGACCGTATCTTAATTTTTATTATTTCCTCTCCGAGGAGTCGCGAGGGAGGTAGAGAGAGAATCACCCCGAGAGAAAGGGAGAAATTGCGATCATGGAGTCGAGTGAAAATTTGCATGGTGACTATGCAAAACAGGGGCATCCTCCCCCCCTCGACACATTCAAAAGCATGGAAGGAGTTGGTTCGTGTGGGGCAGAAGAGAAGGGATAACAGTCCCCCTGACTAATGGCGTTCCGTGCTACTTGTTTTTTTCCCTCGCATCCATCCTCCCCTTCCACTCACCCCCATAACCTTCGCCCTTCACGCTCCCAGTCGGTGGGCGGAGGGAGTTGGGGCAGTTGAAATAAAATTTTTCAAAAATGGAGGAGGGACTTAACTCACCACCGTTCCTGATACGATGGAAGGAGGGGACGCGAGGGGGAAAAACACTACGGTGGCGTAAGGGTCGGGGTGTCGAAACGACGCCGTTCCCGCGGTGGCGAAGGAATCCGGAAACCAAGCGTGAAGATGCTCGTGTGTAAGGGCCTTTCACGGAATGACTCGCCGTTATTTCGCTGCGCCCCGCCCGCCTTGCCCCCTCTACTCCTCTCCTCGCGTTCCCCCTTGAGATAGCCGCGGTAATGACGGCTGTGCTAACACGTTTCAACACCTCGCTCTCTCCGGAAAGAGGAAAAAAATATTAAAAAGCAAACTGGAAAGTTTTCAATTTTTTCTTCCTCCGGAGGGAGTGAGGGAGTTGGGTGGCAGGAAGGGGGGGGGGAGAAGTTAAGTGGGTGAGGGAGGGGTAAGAGTGCAAAGCCGATACAGAGAAAATCTGGGCAGGTTAAATGAATGGTGAGCAGGGAATCGAAATTCCTTTCCATTTTCGGTGCAATTGGTGTAGATTCCGACTTACAATGAAACGAGGACAAATTGGGCGGAATCGTCCAGTATCGTCATTGTCTTTTTTTGGGTAATTGAGAAATTGAACTTTTTGTCCGTTGATGTGTACCGTGCGTAGGTAGAGTAGTTGAATCGGAAAACCCATTCAATTATTTAAACTTTATTTCCCGTTTCAACACGCAGCCCACTTGAGGTGCTGTGTTGTGCAGATCTCAAGGGAAGTCATTCTGATATGATAAATGTGATCAGGTGTCCTTCGAGAATTTTCTGGTATCCATGGTAGGATGTCTTTCGAAGCATTCTTTTAATGTATAAAGATCATAATTATTTGTATTTATTGAATAAAAATTAGAATGCGTTATTATTAAAATGAAAAACTATCGTATATGCATGTGACAAATGATCTAGGTAATAATAATATTTTACATGGCGTACAGGAAAAATCTGGAGTGGCATTGGGGAGTTGGCAACGAGAGAAAGCAATCTAGAGCAAACTTTGCGAAAACAATCGCCAAGAAGCATTTTAAAGTAAGGAATGCCATCATGGAGAAAAAACCTCCTTTGAATAGTCATTTTTGTGATTACTCCCTTCTTTTCCAATGTAATTTATTGTATTTATCCCTATTTTCTAATAATCCCACCCATTCAAATAAGGAGGTAATTTTTTGTTGGGGCAGTGAATAATTGTCAACAAAATTAAAAAAATAGGCTTCCTTTATTGGTGGTGAATCATTATCGGAAGACCGTTTCTACTTCGATGGCGAGGAGAAATTGTGGGGATAGCTAAATGAATACGACTTCTCCGCCGGCAATGACGTCTCCTGATACAGTTCGAGAGACTGGAGATGAAAATCTACCATGAGTCAGAAGCTTCATTCTGAGAATTTTTTTCCAATAGGTGCGGGCCGATACAACATCTGCTCGTTTCTCGCTTAATCCTTTATATTCCTAATCGGCAGCTGCAGCGAAATAAATGGAATTAGACTCCGTTCGCAGAAAAAAATTGAGGGGAAAATGTAATTATGGAATTTGAAAAAAGTTTAAAAAATCGGAGAAACTCCCGAAGTGGAATGAGTGAGTGCAGGAGGGTTCTGAGGATAAACTTCCGGCCCTCGTAGTTTCTATGGCATCCCCGAGTACCAGGTTTTCAGGGGCGGGCGAATGGGAGGCGTCGGAGGCGATCGCGCGTTCGGGGTAGCAAGGGATAAAAGAATAGGAGGCGTGAGGGTCAATTCCCACCGGCGCCACCCCTTCCCATTCTCTCCCTCTCTCGATGCCCCTTCTATCCCTCCCCCAAGTTTTTTCCTAATTTAATTTTTCGTTTGGTTTTAATCCATCTTTTTTCCCTCTTCCCTCCCTTCCGAGTTGGCGTCAAATTAAGTGAGAGGGTTACGAATTAAAAAAAATGGAATTTGCGAGATGAGCGTGAGGTCGGGGAATTTTTGAAAAGAGGCGTAGGAGATGGGATGGAGGGGGAGAGGTGGATGAGAAGATAGAAGGGTGGTGGGTTGAAACTATCTTCTTCTCACCGCTCTCATATCTCATCTTTCAAGCCGTATATTCATCAACTAATCTCCAGGGCAAAGACATTTTTCGGAATCAGTACCTTAGCCGTGGTGTTTTTCATAGAAGAGTTTCAGTTTAAAACGCGCAATCATGCAGGCAGTTTTATATCAGAGAATAATGCTTCTATGTAGGACACAACCGTTAATTACTCAATTTTTATGTGTGGAATTTCTAAAAGCCGTCCATCTGCACGTCCGTCCGTATGTTTTTCACTGTATCCAAAGTAATCAATTTCCGCAGTTGCTTTTTGACAGATGTCAAAAGTATTATATCCCGAAGGTATTTCTAAAGCGACCTATTTCATCAGCGTACTCGTTCGGAGTATTTACGTTGCTAAAATTCCTCTGCCAAAAATAAGCGTGTATATTACATGTCGCTAGGGAAATGGAGCGCAGGAAAATATTTAAAACGAAATTGCACTGACGTTTCAAATGACGTCAACAGTGACGAATTCAATTAGTTTTTCGTGAAACCTCACGATCCCCATTCCCAGTTGTGGGAGCGTATTTGTTTATGGGTCGGCGTAATGAGAAAAACGCTGCCCATTGAAATGGCGGGTGTGCACAATAGATCACTGTGACCAGCCTGGAGTCCCGGACGCGTGACTGGTGAAGCACTGTTCGTATTCGACAGATTGCTGCCGAAAAACTTGGTCAAGTTGTCTTTTTAGTCGTGTTTCGTTTCATTTATATTTTTTCCGCAACCGCGTGTGCCCGTGGACATAAGAGCGACCTTTTTCCTGTACATCTACGTTTGGAGTTGTATAAGTGCAGGAAGGCTTTACTACTATTTTTGCGCGTAAGCCCCTTCTCCATCCACCTGCTTCTCTTGTATATTTTTTTCAAAGGCGATGGTCTTTGTGAAATCCTCCCACGGCAAAATGGCTTTAAACCTCAATATAGTGTGCATGTTTATTTGCTATTTTGAAAAAAAGTCTAATGATAATGAGTCCACGTTGTATGTCAGAAATACTGGTTGGAGTGGCGGATATATGCAATTTCTGTGCTTGTAAACCCGTTCTTCCTCGGAACAGGTTTGAATTGAAGAATTTGCTTTATTTCGACCTAAATTTTACTGGATCATGAACAAAGTAAAATCGGAATGTCGTCTTATCATCATTATGATCCTGTATTTATACTATATGTCTCTGCAGGTAAATTTTAAAAATCTGTTTGTACCTATCTTTTCCTTTTGCGTAATCCGGCTCATGGTCTTTTAGGTTATTTTCGCTATTTTTATATATTTCTAGAGATTAGTTGGCTTTTAGCCCCAAGGGTGGTATAGTAACCACGCTTGTAGTACAAGGTGCGGCAACATAACTTGCTGATTTTTAGAGGATTTGAATTAGAATCAGCAAATAATGCACCCCAGAGTAGTAGTACGTGTATCGAGAGCTTGGTTTCTGACCTAAAGGTTTAAGGTTAAAATCGTAGTCGATACTTTTGGTCAGTCACATCTAAAATTCAATGAAAATGCTTATTCTAACCACCAAGATTCCTCGGTAAAAAGCAAGTAGCCGAGGAGAGAGACCTTTCCCCCATAATATGAATGTGTTTCATTCATGAGCCAAAACCCGGCTTTAATTACAACCCTTCAAAAATGAACTTTTGGTAGATTCCTGTGGTGGTACGGTATTGTTGAGATGCATTTGAAATGAAATGCACTCCTTTTATGAGTATCGATATGGGGTTCATTATTCATACTTTGCGGTAGCTGCTTCCTTTCTGCGTCATTAGTTGTAATTAAAACAGTGCACACTCAATTTTACTACAAATATGGTATAATATCATGTAATAAACATTGCATAAATACTCTCAAAATGGTCTCAATGAACAGGGAAAGGATGTGCTGATATTATTTTAGTAAAGACTGCATGGCGTCGAAGTGATATCGTAAATCATTATTGCCAAACTGCAATATTTTTCTTTTCATTACGGGGTTATCATTAATCATATTATTGTGAGCGGTATTTTTCTGTATGTTTTTTATTAAATCATCGATATTGTACGTTCGGTGATTTAATGTCAACGGAGGAAAATCCTAATGCAGTCCATGCTCTATTTGAAGCAAATGTCACTAAAACAGTTGCGTTAGGGTTTTCCACTCCAGATGCGTAGTTTGCCATTAAAAACCTGCTCCGGAGCATAAGCTATGAACCATTCATGAAATATCTTCACATAAACTTTCATCACTCCTCGAACGACCGTTTGGCGGAGCGTCATCGTTTTAATCATCTCCAAGGCGAAACCAAACCCCCTTCTTCATTTATATAGTCCCATTTCCATTCAAACCCCTTAGTGATGCAGCACAGTTAATGCATTCATAACATCCGTGGCAATTTAAAGCTTTCCGGCGTGGGGATCACCCAGGCGAATTAAAACCGCTCGCATTTTTAGTGGAGAACTTTTTTCATACCTACTCGTCTCTTTTATTTATTCTACGTGCGTATGTATCGACGCGCGAAGCAGAAAGAGATCATGTACTGAGATCTCTTGCGGAGCGTTGTCGACCGTAATCGGTGGATGTTAGGGACGCTCCGGGCCCGAGTTTTGTAGCGTTGACAACCCACACCCAATCCATCCCCCCTTGCTTTTATATCACGTCCCCACGAGTTGTTCCCGGGCGTCTCGCCTCACCCCTCCCAAAACTCTCCTGTATTACGGCGGCCTTCATTTCACTCAAAATATAACCCACCCACCATCTGCCTTATTACCACCGCTCCCCTCCGCCAGGCACCCCGTCGCCAAATCTCCACCCCCCCCCCAGCGGACAACTCTCACGACCCGTGGAATTATCCGAAGATCCTCCTCGCCCTCCCGTGTTCCTCCAACCCCCATCCTGACCGCCCACCCCCGCTCCTGCGGCACCCTTTACCCTCGCTTCACCCTTCCTCCGGTGAGGGGGAGGTTACCCCTTCATCCCACCCGCTCTCTCTCACTCCTGGTCCCCGTCCCGCCCCACGAGAGGAATTCCCATGACTCCGTAACGACTTATGGGCCGCTGGCTTTGCGCGGGGAGTGGCTAATTGAATATGAAACAGTATCAGGGAGTCGGATTTGCATTTTCATGCGTCGGAGCGGCACCCTCCGCGAGAAGGGCATTCCTCCATACACGCTCTCTATCTCTTCTTCTCACCTCTCTCCTCCCCCAACTGCTCCCCGCCCTCTTCACCTTATGAAGCGCCTGCATCCAAACATGCTCTCGGGCATAAACATATTGTTGCAGGGTAGACAAGGGCGCGTTTGCGTGTGTGTGCGTGCATTAACAGGCACGTTGGGAGGGGATAGAAGTCTTTTTCTTTTATTTCCGCAAACACTTCGTTCCCTTAACGCAGTCCTTCACCTAGCTCGTTAACCCTTTATTGCTGTAGCCCCCGGGGTTGTTTCGAAGGAAGGGCCCGATAGCCCTGGTTGGAGTGCGTGCTCTTCCCACCGTTGTCACTTGTTCCTCCGCTCCGAGCAGGCCATGTATACCTTATCGTTGGATTCACGAGGAGGCTGTGAGATTTTTATCGGCTATTTTTAATTGTGTATATCATTGCGTCGATTGTTGGCTAAATGAAGCACTTAACTGAGGTTCTTCATCAACGTCAGGTTTTAGGACTTATTTATTCGATAAAACGGTTGTTCACGCGCTTTCTTTTAAATGGGTGTGGTGGATAAGATTCTTTGAAATTAAATAAGTTCATTCAGTTCATCTGGCGGGTGAATTTGATGGATTGTGGGAGAAAGGATTGTTTCATATTTACCATAAAGAGTATAAAAGGTCTATAAAAATCTTGTGGGCATAAATTTGTTAATATTGAGGAACCGGATTTCTTATTTTCGCGATTATCTTTGCCTTCTTCTTTGGGTATTGCACGAAAAAATAGTATATTTTTTTTTAAAATCTCATTAAATCTATTCTCTTTATTTGCTAACTTTTTCTTACCTAATTTAGACTTGATTTTCAGAGGCAAAAACTGGTTTAAAATTTGAAGAGAACAAAATAGGACGTCCTGCAGCGCTTTCCTTGCTATTTCGAGCGGTAGTACATATAGTAGATATGGTTGAGTACACTTTCAGCATCGACGTATAGGTTTTAAAAAATAATGATGCATTATGATTTTTTGTTTTTTTAAGGGAGAATAGATTTTTTTAGTGGCATGCAAATTAATTGTTCCTGATTAATGTACATTGTAAAGTACTTGCTAAAAATTCTCTTATAAAAGCAGCCATTCAAACAGCCAAATTGAATAGCATTTGACTTCATGCATCCCTACGAGAGGCTAATTCAATAACTCAGGAAAATATCGCTCGTTGCTGTTTAAGTATGATTTCATAATAATTTACTGCAGTTAATTTGATAATTCATTTCTGATTTCAACTGAATTAAGGAATGAACCACTTGGTGCATACTCATATCTGGAATTAGTGAAAAGTGAGGCATTTACTCTAACATTTCCGTAGTCATAGCTTAATTTTTATGGATTATTTCTTCCTGGTTCTTAAGGGAGTTTTATTATGTGTTTTTTTATGGATCTCATTCCTTCCTTTGTAAGGGTCACTGTGAGAATACACCCAAGCGTACTTATTCGTCAATGCCATAGGTTTTTAACAAGTAACAATTGCATATTTGCTTGACAATTTGACAAATTTAAATTTCTGACGTAACAGTTATTATATACTATATTTCAAATTCAACAGAGAGAGATTTTAAATTTAACCTGACATATTTACACTTGGCATGTTTAAATTAGGAAAAAAATAAGTGTAAGTCGATCTATTGCATTTCGTTTTAAATGGTATTCAGTGAATTCCACACACAATGTTTAAAAATCGAAAATAGGTGGCGTGTAGGTGTGTGGAAAATAGGTGGGTAATATAAATACCTATTAGAAAAATTCTGAAACGGTTTTAATTTAATTAGTTCTTTTTAGAATCAATTTTCATATCATTCATGTGTATTCATTTTCCTACAGGAAGTGTTGCATAGAATTTTGTTTTCTCCGAGATATGTAAATAAACGACTTAAATTATAGTTAACATTGATTTAAAGAAATTTTTTTATCATAAAGTAATTCACGGAAAGTCATGAATGACAACAACTATGTCATTTATATTTACTAAACGATGGAGCATTGTCCTAAATGGTGTGATGAATGGCAGTTGAATATTTTGCGTATTTTTTTGAGTTTATAGAAGAAAGCAAAACTGTGAATTATGAAAAAAATTGCAAAACGCTTCAGTACCGTTAGTGCCACCTTAACGATTCCATCCAAAATTTCATTTCATCATGCTACATTTACTTTTAGCAAATTTTATTTTCGCGTATGCAATGGGCAGTACGTGTATATTTTCCTGCTTTTAGTTGTCATAAAACAGTACCATGTGTTTCTTTATGCTCCGTAAACACAGGTGAATCCCAGAGTGAATAATTGAATTAAATAGTCCCTCATTAGGACGAATTTCTTGTAATTTTAATTTTTAATTATGCACCATCAATTTTGTAAGTTCATTTGCTGCAAATGATATCTCCCATTACCTTTTGGGGTGCCTGCTTCATTTTTTCGTGAGATATGTTGATTCATTTGGTTCTTCGGCGTTATTTTATGGACTTGAATTCAAGCTCACATCACTCTTTGATACCTGGAGCTGTGCGCGTTATTCACTTTCGTCGGGAGTTTCGTAAATTTACGTTGTTACGCAAATTCCCTCTTCACACACCATATCACTCACATAATTTACCCTGGCGTGTTTGCAAAAGGTATCATACCAGCCGTGGTCTGTAAAGGTTTATTAAGTGTGCCGTGAATTTTTTGTCAAGTTATGCAGCCTCGCGTCAATGTTTCGAATCTCTTTCTATCAGTCCATTGCCTAGCATTGTATGCTCGTGCCCGCTCCATTTTTCCTGAGTTTTTGATTGAAGTAAATCGAGACGGGCGGCAGGAGGAATACCTGCACTTACACCTTGACCTGATGATTTGCCCTCGAATGAAATTATTGCCGTCTGTTACATTTTATGTTTACATACAATCGCCAATTAATTCCCAACTTGGTTTTACGGCCAAATCCCTCAGTTAACGATCGGGTGAATAATCGAAACCACGCTCGATTGATGTACATTTAATTTCATTGGAGATCTCGATTTCCACATCATTTTACGTCCCCTGCAGTTTACGGGTTGGTTCTCCTATGACTGTTTTATAAACACTCACACTAAGTTTACAGAGAGTGTTGGTTTTTTCTAATGAATATATTTGCTGTTCTATGTTGAATAATGATTAGCATTCACTTTGATGGATAAAGGTCACTTTTTTTCGCGATTCTAGTGGCTTTCAAAATTTTTCTAACATCACGGAAACGACGGTTCAAATAGCGCTTTGGTCCTTCCCTTATCGCTTTCTTCTTTCGTTTAGGTTGGAAGGTTCCGATTAGATAGTAATTGTTGACCAAAATGGAGGTTGAGGTAACTTGTTGATAGATTTGGAATATTTTTACTAACCCACGTGTACGGTGAACAAGAACACCAGATACACTCTTACTTTCTTTTTAGTGATTGGAACTCGTTATTATGGAGAATTCACATCAATAAAGCATTATAATTTAGATTTTTTTGACGATTCAGTGGAATGGAAAAATGAATTACTACACCATTGAAGATGAATTCAGCTAACCTAAATGAAAAAATAATTTATATTATGCGCCGTCCTTAGTAACAACAAGAATATTTTAAAGAATAAATGTCACTCTTCCGCTGAAATACCCTACAACTAGAAAGAAGGACTGGAAATTTCGCATTAAGGATAGATCGCACGTTCCGTCATCTAGGATTTCCGTCTTTTGGAAGGGGCCACTTCTGAGGATGCAAGAGTAAATCCTCTTCAATACTTGATGGATTACTTTCAGTTAGTTACCATTTTCTGAAGGAGTTATCTCGTATTTCTCGCGATAAAAAGGAGTCAATGTGATCGTTCTGATAACTTGATGTTAATATAATTTTAAATCTCTTGGATGTTGCCTAATTATTCTCTGAAAGCCCATGATTAATCCCTGCCGCTCAACAATGTTTTCAACAACTTCATTTTAATTTGAAGTCCTCATTTTCTCATGATTCTAAAACCTGGCATAAAGCATTTAGGTCTTTCACTTTTGTGATAGTTTTAAACGATGAGTCCAGTCTACTGTGGAATACGCATCCCAAACAGACGAGATTTTGCTCAATCCTGAGTGCAGATTGAGGAAGATGACAACGGTCCCGTCGGAAAATATTAGACAGAATACAGTAATAGTGTGGGAGTTGTAATATAAGTAGGGGTGTAATGAGTAAATACTATATTCTTGATGAATGCCAAACCGAAATCTTTCTCCAGTACACAAGTCTCTTGAAAGCGAAAATTTTGCTAACCAAACAAAAGGGTTGGACACAGTTTTCGTTGGTATCACTCCATTTGAAAGCGAAAAGAACATTATTTCAATGTTTGATATTTGGAATGTTCGTTTTGAGCGCTAGGATGTTTATTTAAACAATCATTGCATAAGAGTGTTATGAATGACAAAATCCCAGTGCATGTGTCATGCGTCCTAAAACAATCGAACGCGCGGACGCATCCCAATCGATTGGCTTACTGTAGTGGTTTCAACGAAGGGCTCTTGTGGCTTACAAAGGAGTTCTGTGCACTGCTCTATTAGCCTGCCACGCAACCGTGCCCTCCTCGCGGCGTCTACAAGGCCTGCTGTGGACTTAAAACCTCTCGCGCGCCGAGCAATCTCTCCATCCAACCCCGGGACGGAAGCATTTACGGCCTTGGTCTCAGGGAGGGATTAAAAGTGGACGCCCTTTATGGAACCGTTGACCATTAAGGGGTCGGTCGGTTCAAGGGTGGGTCGCCCCCCCCTCGCCCTCCACGTCGTTGAGCAACCGGCGAGGTAGTCTTGAGGAGGGCGGCTTATGGGATTTACCCGCGGAGTTCCCGGGATAATTTAAGTGGGGGGGGGGAGTTGAGGTTAGGGAGGGACTAGTAAAAGGTGGCTTTGCCGCTGCAACTAAATGAATTAACCATTGAATTAAAGAATGCAGTATGAATGGAAACGGAAGAAAACGAGGGGATAGGATTGCTCTGGTTGGCTTTCGCCCTTCTTGCTCTGCGAGTAGGATTATACGCCCGCCTTCCCCCGTGTTGGGTTGTAAATTAATCAGACGGATAAGTGTTCCTCCTCCGCGGCATGAAGTTTTTTCGGCCGTGATAACCTGCCGGGTTTGCCGGAAATTCCGGGAATGTCCCGGATTTCCTCTCACTACGTCCCTGAAAATATTTCTCTTGGGCAGTTAATTTTCCCTTATTCCTCCCACCCAAAATGAAAATCTGGTGTAATTTATGACCGCAGTACTGGAGAGCATGGCTTTGTCAGACTCATGGAGGGTGTCGTTATTTGTGCAAGTGCGTAGGTCTTTCCTCATTTATCTTGTAGCTTCTAATGTTTGTTGGATAGTTTCGACAAATTTCAAATTGAAACTTATGACAATCTGTTGGGTGCTGTATTGTTTAATTTTTATAATCAGCATAAATCAATCAATGGGGATGGCATCGTGATTAAGTGTAATTAGAAATTTTTAAGGTTTCAATTTTGTAAAAGCAGTGAAAAGAAAAATTTTATTTGGACTTTCATGTTTTTTCTTTGTCCTGACGAAGACATATCTAAGATACCATAACTCTCGTCATTCTATTGTTTGATATAAAATTCATTGAAAATTAACGCCTAGCAGGGAAGTCTACAAGTTACACTTGGATTTACTACATAAAAACATATCACCAATTCTCCTCAACAGGCAAATTCCCTGTAGTTTGGAGCATCAAGTAATCGCTCTGGGTAATGTGTGCAGATTTTCAGTAGAAAAAACGTTTTTCTTATCGCATAAAATGTTTGTAATTTTTTATGATTATAACAATTGTGGAATGGACTGAAAGGAAAACAAATGAGGAAGTACTAGGGATGGTGGGCGAGGAGAGATGTTTGTTGAGAGAAATCCAATGGAGGCAAAATTGATGAAGGGCGTATTGATTGGCAATGGGATGTTGAAGACTGTAATTGAGGGGACAATGTTAAGCAAACGAGGAAGGGGCAGGAACAGAATAGGGATGTTGGACAGGATGAAGGGAGGAAGGAAGTACACAGAGATGAGGAGGGACCTGATGAAGAGTAGGTTGCTGGATTGTGTTTTGTTAGGAGTCACAAAATATTCAATTGGTAGTTGTGTCCATCCAAAAACCTTTTATAAAATAATAACAGTGGTGGCCAAAAATCGCCATCATCTAGAAACGTGACGCGCAAATATAAAACGTTTTTACAAAGATAAAAGAGTTTAAGGGTCAGATTATTATTTAAAGAAATAACTTCCTTGCGTTTGTATTATAAGTTTAAAATGTCGCTAGACAACAGTGAAATTCACGATTATCCTGTTCATCGATATTCTAAATTTAATTTGTAACAAAGTGAAATTAAGAATAATCACACTTTTTGCCGATGTTTTGCGTCGATAAAATATTGTAATATTAATTATTTGCCTGGTGCTGTTCAACGTATATGTGGAGGTAATGATTAAAGAGACATGGGAAGAACTGGAGGTAGCAATGAAAGTCGGAGGGGAATTCGTAAAATCGGTTAGATTTGCTGATGACCAAGCATTAGTTGTTCAGTCAGCCAAGGGGTTGCAAGCAATGCTGAGTGAATTGGAGGTTCAGTGCGATAAATATGGGATGAGAATCAATATAAATAAAACAAAGGTTATGCGATACTCCAGAAAGAAAAAGGCTAAGCTAAATATTAAAATAGGCGGGGAAAAAATAGAGTAGGTAGAACAGTTTACATATCTCGTAAGTGTTTTGGACCAATACGGTCAAAGTGGTAGGGACGTAAGGAGAAGAATTTCGTTAGGCAAGGAGGCTTTCTCAAGGAGGAGGGAGTTGATGACGGGGATGTTGAGTAGGGATGTTAAGACAAGACTCGTAAAAACTCTAATATGGAGCGTAGCTATGTACGGCGCGGAAACGTGGTCGCTGAAGCAGGAGGATAGACGTAGATTGGAGGCACTTGAAATGTGGGTGTGGAGTAGAATGGAGAAGGTGAAATGGACCGAAAGGAAGACAAATGAGGAAGTACTGGAGATGGTGGGTGAGGAGAGGGGTTTGTTGAGAGAAATCCTATGGAGGCAGGGAAAATGGATGGAAGGCGTATTGAGCGGTAGTGGAATGTTGAAGAAGGTAATAGAGGGGAGAATGTTGGGCAAGCGAGGTGAGGGTAGGAACAGGATAGGGATGTTGGACGGGATGAAGGGAGGAAAGAAGTACACAGGGATGAAGAGGGACCTGATGTAGATTAGGTTGCCGGATTGGGTTTTGTTTGGAGTTACAAAATGTTTATTTGATAGTTGTGTCCATCCAAAAACCTACCTTAACCGGTAGATTACCTTAAAAAAAATTATTTGCCCAACACTTGTTATGCATTAATAGTTAAATCCTTTAAAAATATCTTATTGAACGGAAATTTAAGTTTTGAAGTTTATTGAACATATGTTGGCCATTTCTAGTCAGTAAGTGGCTTTCATTATTTTTATTTAAATGCCATTCGTTTTTTAACTAACGAAAACGAGAAAAATATTTAGCAAAAGAGTAGTCTGAAAATTTAAATTTAACATATTTAACACTGAAAGAAGTACTAAATAGAGTTTGCCCAAATCGATCGAACGGAAGTGAGAATACTATATACCGAGTTTCGTTTCACTGTTTAATATCTTTTATTTGCCAAAAATTTGTAACCGGATGAATTTTAGAACTTTTTCATTCTAGTCTCTTTTTAATAAAAATTACCTTTTAGGAATCGTTTGATGAATTTGGCTTCACATGAAACGTCTACTTTTTCTTCTCTCAGAGATACCCGCCCTAATTATTTATTTTGCTACTATTTGCTTCATATGGAAATATCTATTTTTTCTTTTTTCAGATGTGCTCGCGTTAATTGTTTGTTTTTCTGCTAGTGTATATATTCACCACCGAATCGTTAAAAGCTGAACGACGGATAGTCCCTCAAACCCTAAAGCTAACGACTAGAAGTCCACATTAGGCAGGTACATGTTGGAATGTACTGGAATATATTTGCGTTTGTTTTTAACTTTCGGATTGGAAATCATAAGGCTGAGCAACAAGAAAATATTTACCATAAATAAAATTCGCAGTGGTAAAATGGAGTTAGTAGTATATGCTACAATGTGCCTTAAATATTTATTATAAGTGAATCGTACGTGAAAAAAGTTGTAATCGAAAATATAAAAGATTTTACGAAAAGTGAAGAATCAGGCGTGATATTGTGGAATCGAGACATAATGAAAACTTCGTTGCAATTTTCCACAGTTAAAACTTTATTGCCGACCATGGTTTCGATACACTGTATCATCTTCAGGTAAGATGAAGATGATATAGTGTATCGAAACCATGGTCGGCAATAAAGTTTTAACTGTGGAAAATTGCAACGAAGTTTTCATTATAAAAGATTTTTTCTGTGAAATTATCTTTTACCAGTGATTTTGGCTTCTTTCCCCCAACAAAATCAAAATTGATAATCTCTAAAGGGCCAGATGGGTTACGGAATTCAGTGAAATTGTTTAAGAGTTTATGACTGACTAGAAATGTTTAGACCTTTTTTAGAGTTGTATATTGTTTTTGCATACGAATTCCTAATTTATGTTATTTGATCAATAAAAGAGAGCGTAAATTTAACTATAAATTTTTACATTTTAAATTTGGTGCCGAAACACAGTCTACGTGTTTATAACCATGAATGATAAACAATAGAAATACTGGTAGTGATTTAAAATAAAACTATTGACAATATTACGACTCCCATTAGTTACAAGAGAGGAATAAAAAGTGTAGATCTAATATAGATAACCAGCCCTCTTGGGAAAAGCGAATGGGAGACAATTTCGAGGAATACCCCGAATGTTAAACATGGAGCAAGTGACAACAGACTCCGAAGAAACGAAATATGAAGACGTTTGCTGATAGGAGAATTGAGTGGAGAGCTTAGTCAAGCAAGTGTGAGGATTAATACTCTTGGGTTGATGAAAGTGACTGATCACACCTCTGCAGCACACTAAAGTGTTCTCGCGACCTCGCGCTGCGAGGAAAAACACGACGCCCGTGCGCCGATTTCCAGGCCCGACCCTTCCATTTTCCTTTTTCACAGCTTCAATTCATGTCTCGCATCCGCCTCCCCAAAGGTAATCTCTCGATCGAATCCTTAATTATTCTCCTCAAGGTCTCCGCTCGTACGAGAAATTGGCGGATGCAAAAAGGCCCCATCTCGATGCATTCCGAGGTCAATAAAACCCACAGCTCACGGAGAGCTTGGTGCTCTCTCGGAGGTTTATATGCTTATATATGCGGGGAACATTGACGGCGGCACATATGTGCATGGTCTCGAGAGGGATGCTGTGTAGGTCACGAGTGTGCTCAAGAATGTGATGACCTTTAATGAATGCCTCGGGGTTATATCTTTCAAGATGCTATTTTAATCCTCGAGCCTTAAAATCTTAGAATTGTATGGGACAATTCCAAGCGTCCCACATAAGATGTAATTAGCTTACTGTGAAAATATTTTGGAGTTATTAAAATTCCAATTTGTTTTCCTCGATATTTATGAGAGTTAAAATGTCAGAGAAATACTTTCAAATGACCACGAAGTAATAACAGACGTGGAATTGAATTGATTTTAAGACATTTAGAACACCCGATAGGAGATAACTGAGTAAAGAACTACGCGAAAAAAATCTCAGAAATGATGAAGATTAGGCTACTTGAAAGTAATGCTCTTCAGCTCTTCATAGAAATGTTGTTAGTGCAGAAAGTACGCTTACCCCCGAAAGTTTTGTAGTCTGTTCTTAATTATTCAAATCAAAAATTTAACGCAACTTTGAACATATTTAATCATGCTTATTTTTTATAGCCCGTTAAAGATATGTTTACGAGAAACAGTATTGGCTGATTCAAGGGCTCAAAAATTTCATAATCATAATTTGAAATAATGTAGACCAAACCTTTTTGCTGAACCATTCTCAGTCATCACAAAAATTCACCTTTAATTTATGATAACTATTTGAATGACGTTTTCCTATAAATATTTCCGTTTATAAGTCAATAGGACAAATTAATAGCGACCCAAGCACGTTGAAACAGTACGCTATTCCTCATAATCTTTAAAAAATCTTTCTTTTGTAATAAATATACATCCTATGTAGGATCACTGACCCAGGGATTAAAGTTCTCCGAGAAATTAGTGATTGCGATGATTTGTAAAAATAAGTATTGATGATGTGTGTTCATTCAACTTCTTGTAAAGGTTAATCGTTTAATGCTATTGACAACATTCAACCACAGGATAGAATCCAATCTTCTCCTTCAACCAGCGTAGGAAGAATCATAAATAGTCTTTATAAATCGCTGGGGAGAATTTCCAGTGTGTCGGAGCAGAGACTCGGCATCGTAAACGGCCTTACGTGCTATCTCGTTTCCGCAACGGAAATTCGCCCGGGGTGAGCAATCTATTTTATGTAACTTCACTACAATGGAATGTACTTTTTCTCCAAGGCTGAATTTTTTTGCGAACGGCTTCCTTTCACATGCTAAAGAAAATTTATTTGGAGCGCCGTAGTGCTATCGGTTCAGAGACGGTGATTAAAAGCCTTACTTCACCGAGGGAATTAAGCAGATTTATATCGCTGCTACAGCGGTGTAACTTGAACGGAGAGGCTTTTATACTATTCAGATATTTCGAGTCGGTTGAAAATAGTGTACATTTTAATAAGGAACCTTAATAAATGAATAATAATCAAGTCCTCACCACTGCATACGTAAGTGTAACTATCACTTTTAGGTTTATTGATGCTGAAAAAAGCTCAAAATATGAATAGAGTTGATTATTATGCATCGGATTGCAGCCCTACTTGGCAAAGAATATTAGTTTGCTTTCCAAATTGTAAATTTGCTGTAGTAATAGTAATCTTCAACACAAAATAATGAAAATAGAGTAGAAGTGTTCCTTAATAATGAACCTGGTTGATATTTTTAAAATTCATTTTTTTGCAGAAAGTTGATAGGTTAAATTTTAATATAAGTTCATCACGGGATAAAAAGTAAAAATGACATTTTTACACGGTGTTAGAGAATGAAAACCGTCTTTGATAGAACTCAAGTGTGAATTCCTAATGGTCTCTAGGTCGCTTTGGCAACTTTGCCGTGAATAATATTTGGACGAGAACCACCTCGCAGCCGTCGTTTACGTACGTTAGGAAACAATTTGGATCCGCGCCCTAGTTTCTGATTATGAAATGGATAAATATTTCAAACGTTCGTCATGGTTATTGAAACTACAAATGTATATTGGAGCCATATTCTCTAGCGTGAATCCAGGTGCACGATATTGAGACACGTTTTTCCTAAAACCCGCGATGAATTTTGAAAAGAAATTCCCATTGTTTTGCAAATTTCACGTTTTCCCACATTATCGTGACGGGATGACTTCGAAGCATTTTTACCTCCCTGGCGTTCTCCTTGAATGGTCGTCGTCGTACTATCTTTTTACTCGCTTTTCGTATTCACCCCCTTTGTAGACGGGACAGACAATGCATTGACGCTTTGCGACGCGCTTGGCAAGGCGGGTGAGACTCGTCAAACAATCGACACGCGGAATTCACTCGTATCGATTGGAACACACCGGTGCTCCTTCGTTTGCTGTGCTTCGATCGACCATGAACTCACTGATCCATGGGGACACAAGGAAGAAGTCTATTCCGTACGATTCTTTTCGAAACGAAACCCCCAAAATTCTTCACCGTCTCAATTTCTGGTATCGTAAGACTTCGACTTTTCGATTTTTTTTCAATTAGCACACTTACTATTTAGACATGTACATCTCTCGGTTACCATTGCTGCTAGATATATTATCGAGCGTATACATCCTTAGACTGATATAGAGTAGGTTGCTGTGTTGGGGTTTGTTTGGAGTTACAAAATATTTATTTGATAGTTGTGTCCATCCAAACACCTACCTTAACCGGTAGATTACCTAATAATAAATAACATTCTTAGACGTAAAAAATCAACCTTAGGTACCTTTTGATTTTCCTTTCACGTTAGAAAAGTCTTTGAAAGTGAAACAACATGATTTATCGTATACTATATCATTTAGGATGAAATTTAATTACATTAGAAAAATTCCAATTTTAAAAATTTCTATGTGTTTCCAGAGATGACGCGAACGCCGATAATGTTCCAACCGTTAAATAATCCGAAAATTATTTGAATGAACAAATGGGAAATGAATGGTCCGGATATAGGTGACAAATGATGTCTCATTTGTTTATTGAACTTGAACGGATTCTGGTAGATAATCGATTAGTATTTGCTATTCTTTTGAAAGAGATTGCTGATTTCACTCTCACAAATTTTGCAATGGGTCCTAAAAAACGCCGATCGCAGAACGGAGCAAGGTACAGAGAAGGTCCTCCAGATTAGGGAAAAATTTTACGAAAGAACGCACTGTGTCCCAGGTTAACTACAAGTACTGGGATGGGAACCTTCAGATTAGTTAGATTAGATTAACAAAAATGTATATTTAACGTTTTGCAAAAATACCATTTGCATGGTTTTCCATCCGACATACCGTGTGCATGATTTCAGTCCCTCATTGACTTAAGGTGGACTGACAATTACCACAAATCAAAAAGATACACGAGGACAGCCGACTAAATATATTCAAGCATTCGTTTTTCCCGGGCGCTGTTCGCGACACCAAAACAGGAGGGAAACACTAAGACAGAAATGGGTAGGCATGCGAGTTACATTCCCATTTGACTCACTCAATGGCTGGCGTCCTAACGCTACCACGCGTTCTTGGGCCGATTATTGGGATGTATAAATAAATCGGTAGATTTGATACATTTGTGAACGTTCATCCTGTGTAACTAGAATACCACTTGATAAATAGTAACTGCATTGCATGTGAGCCATTGCTTGTTAATGGGTTGCATTATTTGTCTCCTTAGTTGTATTCCGTGGATTAATTACCAACATTATACTATTCGTAATGTGCGTAAAGGATGTTGCATGAATGATGACCTGTCGCCCCCGTTTCCACGTGCCCTTTCAGGGGGATCTCGGGGTTGCATGCATATGTGCAATGGTGACGTAGATGCAGTATGAATGGTGACCTAACACCCCTTGGCACACGTCCTTACGATGTTTCATTGTGTAGTGGAAAGACGTAGGAGTCTTAATTAAGGAGAACGTGTCCAGGAGCATATTTCAGAAGCACGAAGAACTATGTATAGTAAATATGTGAGCAGTTCGTCATACTTCCAATTTTATGTTTTCAAGTCCTCTTTTCGTAATATGTACGTAATTGCACCATTCGCTGTAACTGATTTAGAGCAATGCTAAGCACTCGGATACTTAAGTCAATTATCATATCGAGATGTGGAGGTCTCAGTCATCTATCCCGTCACCGAAGAGACTAAATCGTCCATAGTGAGAGTCACCCGTCTTGTGTATACGTACGTGTTTGCGTTCACCATTTCTGAGTCGTCGTATTAGAACAATGTCACGGGATCGGATTTCAATCTCGTCAGCGCAGTCAAAGGGAACCAAAATCTTCCCTCCTCCCGTCTCACCTCCCCCTCAACTCCACTTCCCCCCACTCCTCTCGCACTTCCTCCCTCTCTGGTGATTAATATTTTCCCATCCATTACTCCCCCGCCAGCCGCCATCCATCCCATACCGCCGCGCCACAAAACACACGCACACAAGGACCGCGACGTCGAATGAGCAGCAGCAGCAACAAGGCGCGCATTCCGAGCGCGCATTCCCATCCCCCATACACTCCCTCATCGCCAACCTTTTCGTTCCCACTCCCCCGGTCTCTCCTCCTTCAGAAATGACATCTCCAACCCACACTCTGCTCCACCTCCTCCTCCTTCTTTACTGTCCCCCCGTTCCGCCTCACCCCCGAAAACGAGCGACGAACGCTCCGCGGCAGTGAGACTTGCATGCGTACGTCATCGTCACTCAAAAGAAGGATCGGGACCCCGGGAAGCCAGCCTATTATTTCGGGGTGCGGGTGGAATTCTCTTGTACGAGGGTGGAAGGGGGTCTGTGATACGTTCTGTTACGTGGAGCGGGGCTGGGGGAGAGGGCTCTCGGGAAGACGGCTTGAGAGATTTTTGTCGTGGTTGTTAAAGGGTCTTGAGCATATTGAAGGGAAACAGGGAGTGTGTTGTGCTGACGAAAAGGGGTTCGTGGAGTTCAGCCTACGATACTGACGTGTGCTTCGCCAGGTGGCCAATGGTATGCCAGCGTGATGGACTAAGAGCATTCGCAAAAGTGAGAATGGAATCTCTATGTAGAGTTAGTGAATGCGTGCAGATGATGGCAAAACCTGTGCGTTATTAACCTAAAAAAGTTCAACCTTAGGCATGCAGTTATACACTGAAGTTCATACACTAGGTTCTTATACCTTAGATAAAGACTCTGTTAACAGTAATCCTTTTTAGTTATTTTAAACTTCGCATCACCCCGTTTATTTTACCTTAGCTGCCTGCATGGAAATGAAGCCAGGCGATGAAAAGAAAAAGAAGTGCGTTGAAGATATCTCATCTAATTCAAGATTTTATGGGTCGCTTTAAAACGAGTATTTTATTTTCTATTTATCCAGAAAATTTCCCTTAAACAGTTGAGGAACAGATAATTAATGGCAATAAATAATGGGTGAGTAGAATACTCGTACAACCAAATAATTTTAACTGGAGCAGAAGCTTGAGTGACCATTCCAAAATATTCACAAACGACAGGTAAAGTTATAAATAATAGCAAATTTCAAATGCATAAAAATAATGAATAATCTTAAGACTACAGACATTACATCGAAAATCTATTGTTTCGTAGTGGTTATTATCGATGTGATTTGAACATTTATTTTGCAAATTTTGGAGGAGCCTTATCTTACAGAGGTAGATTTCTTCGAATAAATAAATCCTCGATCAGCTTGATTTGACAGGGTTTCCACTGACAAATATGGAAGAAAATCGAAGGCCCTGGAAGTAGAGAGATAAGGAAAGGATTTTAGCGAACGTTCCTAACGGCCTACGCCCAAGCTCAGAATCGCTGTGGCAGGTGCATCAAGATATCGCGACTTCTTCGCGGGAAACGAGGCCAAAAATGATACCGACTAATGCGAGTACGGTGGTCGGGAGCAGATAAAAAATCACGGGATTAGTAGGATTCCGAGGCGCACAATGAAAAGCGGGAGGGAAAAGCTGTTTAAGTCTCTTTTATTTTTAAAAATGGATGACTGACAGGAGGAAGGGGGGAAGAATATGAACTCCCCGTCCCCTCCTTCTACATCATGGGTGTGGGGGATAGGAGTCTATTTTTTCCTCCATAGCTTTTTCAATCTCCCAGTCCAAAGGATTTTCAAAGATTGGGTGCAACTTGGGTGCCCGATCCGAATCAAATGGGTTAAGCGGAATTCTAGAAAGAAATGGTGAATATACACATGTGCTCTTAGCGAATATGTATATCTCAATGCCGACCGTAGCCTTCTCCCTTGCTGACTTATAGACTCGCGCGGATATCGATGCCTTGTCCTTTTTCACCGTCCCCTTCCACTTCAAAGATGTCCATTCCTGACACTATAGCTGGTTTTATACGCAGAACAAGAGAGTGGAAGTGGAGAGTGGTGGAAGGGTTGAGTCGGCGTGGGGTGGTGGCTGCCACCGAAGTTCGTTCCCCTTGATTGGATCATTTCCAAAATCGTGTGCCTCATTTTCTCCGTGCTGTGGTTAATAAAGGGTATCGTAGCAGTGAAACCGAGGGCACCTGGCATGGCCAAGTTTATGCTACTGTATTCGATCTCAATACTTTTGTTACAATCAGAAATACTAGTCAATTATTAACAGTACGGCCGGTTTAAAAACGGCTTAAACCGTATTTTAGTCCATGCTTGAAAATGAAAATATGATAACTTTGTAATTTCACAGAAATTTATTACGATACGACCCGGGTTTCGACGTCCAACGTCATCTTCAGGTAACAACTCTACAGACATCCATCTAAACATCCACCCATCCATCCATCCATTCAACTATTCAACCATCCATCCAAACAGGGCAAAAATTCCAAGAACGGGTGAAGGAACATCAGGCCTGCGTGAAAAACAAAAAAATCAACGTCAAATTTTGCTAAACATCTATTAGAAAATGACCACAACAGTGACTTCAAGTTTGAAATCTTGCATGTGGAAGGGAAAGGACTCAGACTAGATGCTTTGGAGCAGTTTGAAATTTTAAAAAGTGTACGCTCCAGAGAGAATATTGTTAATGACCTTTTGTACACCTCCCACTCCCCTCTCCTAAACCTACCACTAATCGATACCTGGGCTAATGAGGGTAAAAAAACCCTCTATTTCTCCCCCAATATTCTCCCTTGACGTCAAGATATGTAAAGGGCTTTACATTTATGTCAATGAACTCTTTTTAAAACCCACCCACTTTTCCCCTGCCATTAGGTGCTTTCCATAGGGGATCTCCTTCCGCTCTCCAACCTTCTCCCCAACCTACATCGCTCGCTTCCCTCCCCCACCTCCTCAACTCCCCGCCCCTACCTGAATGTAGTATATATAGATGGATGTCTGTAGAGTTGTTACCTGAAGATGACGTTGGACGTCGAAACCCGGGTCGTATGGTAATAAATTTCTGTGAAATTACAAGGTTATCATCTTTTCATTTCCAGTATGAATCAATTTCACAAAGTTACGCCGAATACCATCAATTATCCATGCTTGAAATATTTAATGTTTACGTCGTGCATTGATACCTATTGGCTAGGTAAATGGTTGAAATTTCAGGGGAGAATTGTTAAAACAAGTTTCTTATTCTGAAAATCATGGTATTACACGCAAATAAATGTGAAATGTCCGTCTTGCGGCGCATTTAAACTAAAATGAAGATTTCTGAAGTAGGAATTTTTAGTGAGATTTTTCTGATAGAATTTTTCAGCTTATTTCCTAATGCTTAGAATTTGAGGGTAAAAGAGGAGATATTATGAATGAAATTAATATGGGAAGAAAGAAAGCAGAAGTAAAATAATAGTTATACCTATTAAATATCTCATGAGATATTAAAGGATTTTTGGTGTAGAGTATGTTAAAACATACGGTACAACAGTGTGTAGTACCAAAAGTCATAAAAAATCTACTATAATCCAGTGGAATACAACTTATTTGTTCCTTATTTTACACATATTAAACACAAAAGGAAATAAAGCGTCGAGATTAATTATGATGCTGGCGTATTGGCCTGGATTAAATAGTCTTCTGATCGAAATAAGATTGGAGCTCGATGTAAAAACGCATTTTTTGTTGTTGTCCCTCTTTCAAAACTCTGATAACTTTGTATCCTCCAAATGAAGAACATCCGAGGGTTTTTCTTGACCCCGCGGAAAATTTCATTGTAGCAAAAAAGCTCAGATCATCCCGAGAGACAATTTCCCAGCCTCGTCCCTTTTCTTCGGCGTAGTAGGCTAAAAAATTGGAGGAGATATATCCTACCAATCCTACCACCATACCAACCGAAAAGTTCACCCTTTTTGCGACTCACTGCTCCAGAGACGGACATGCCATACTTTGTATGCGATTGGTATGCCTCAACCATGTAGACTCAACCCATCCCCGGGACGCGGTCACTTCCCTCATTCACTCTCGAGAACTCAAAAAAGAACGGCACATTTGTTCGCGTCGCCGCCGTCGCGACCGCCTCTTCGTCCGCCACTCCCGTTCAACATCTGCGCACACAAGAACACAATCGCCATCTTAGCAATCCATATGAACCAGAGGGACAGGGGGAAGTTGGAGGAAGGGTGGTGGTATGCCGGAGTGGGCATGTGTGGGAGGAGTGCGTGATATGCTCGGTGAGTCCACGGGGGGTCGCAAGGGAGGCCGAAAGAGAGGGGAAGCCGTGGGCGTGAGAGGAATCGGGAAGGAAGGGAGACCCTGGAAGACAGAGTTGGGGTGGTCGGGAGGGAGAACTAGGGGGGTAGTCGGGTTGGCTGTTCCCGAGGGGGGTGCGGGAGGGCTCGGCGGGTTGCTTGGTGTTTTTCCCTACAGACCACACACACACGTACTAGAACTAAACTTTTCGGCGCCCTCATTAGTTTGACCCCTCCCCGGACCCTTTTCCATGGTCTCTGGACAAGGGTTATGATACTCTCCCTCTCCCACTTCCCTCTTTCACTCCATCTCTCACTCCTGCCTGCTTCCTTAACGCGACACCCATGCGCGACAAGGCTCTCTCTACCTCCCATCTCCCTCTGTCTCTCGGACAACGACGTGCCATCGTCCCTGGCACAATTATACCCTCATCTCTTTCTCTTCCTTTCCCACACGCACACTTTCTCTCTTTCCGTGTTTCAACTCCGTTCCACCCTCCCTCCACCATGCCCCTTATCTCCGCTTTCGTCTCGCGTGAAACACGCCCTCGACCCTGTCTTGTTTTGCCTCTCTCACTCAATTTTCCGTCCCTTTTTAAAGGGAGTGCGTGTTGCCCGACCCCTACGGAAGTCTTTGCCTTAATTTGGTCCACGTGGAGACGTAGGGAGGGATGCTTGTGGGTCCACGGTATCGTCCCTTAAATATTTTGTTAGGCCACCCTCAACCCCACTCCCATCACCTCTCCTCAATGACCTTAAGAGTTTTTCGGAGGGCAATGATAAGTTGGTGGATGTCCCGAAGTTAAATCGTCGTCCAAGAAATCCTAACAGCTTCAGCGTAAGCGAGGTGTTTCATAATTAGGTAACGTATGAATGGAAGCTGTTTTTAAGGTTTAGCTAATTTAATTTCATTAACTCAAATCAAGATCAGCAAAATTAATGCATCCAATAATTTTGGCATTATATAAGTGGAATAATGTGCATAAAATTCGGACCTGAGATCTATACGATAATCAGAGGATGGATTGCAAACTAGGCTGTGAGTTTTTTTTAGTCCGGGTAATGTTTTCGGTATAAAATTTAGACCTAACTCCCGATTTATGTTTTTTTTTCTTTCCTCCTAAAATACTCTTCGGTGTATTATTGGTCCCGGATAGACTCTGAGGAGTACAGTGGAGCTAAGGTGAACGAATATATCCAGATACAGTAGCAGAAAGAATAACATTTCAGCTAACATATCAAATCATTGAGTGGCCATGGAAGAAATTCATTCTGAATTTTCGCAAAATATAAACGCTAGAGAAATGAATTTGCCCAATCAGCAGCTTTATTTTCTTGTTATCTTTATCTGTTGTCATTGCTTGCTTCCTTTTTTTCTTTCTTTCTATGTGGCTTAAGTTCGGAAGTCGTCAGTGACGCAAAAATACTTGTCGTAGGATGGTGAACGTATTTTGTAAACTCGTCTCCTTTGAGCAGAGGATGCAAAGAACGTTTTTGGTCGTCACTTAAAAAAAAACGCTATATATTTTTATAATCCGCGTTGTACCTGCCGCTCGTTGAACTGCAATAAATGTTTACACAATAACTACTCTAGTAAATAGGGCAGCATCTAAAAACTCTTTTTAGCATGTTACAACGATTTATTGCCATGGGTGTCCAATCGTACAATTTCGATTATGAATTTTTTTAACGTAAAGAAAGAAAGAAAACACGGCAATTTCACATTTACAGATTTTTTCAAGCTATCAGTTTATCCAAATAATCCCTCTCTGATCTGTTTTATTGGTAACTCTGGATTTTTTCAGTTGGTATTGAATTATAAATTCGGTTAGGGTAACTTTTCTCCTGCTCACCATGTATTATAGCTTATCAGTTTTAAAATATTCTGTCCGATGAATATTTTCAAGTTCTGAAATAGAGTTAATAGATAGTAGTATGCTAAGATAAAATGAAACGAAACTTTTGAAACGTCATAGAATAGCACACATGGTATGCTATGATGTGAATAAGGAAGTGATGAATTAGAAAGACTATGAGCTCACATTTCTTAAACATGAGAAAAGATAATTGAAGAAAAGATGCGAGGAAATCTGAAGGGACTAATTCGTAAACGGAACGTAAGGAAGAGGCTCCATCATGACGTAACAGAAGGGAACTGGAAAAAAAAGTAAATGAGGGAATGCGGAAATCAACTAACATTCGGATTGAAAGGCTAATAACTAACTTTTTTTGGAATCATTCATTAATAATTAATTTTAACATGATGGATATTGCTACAAAACATATCATCAATGCGGTTATTTGATACGCTGATCAGTAATCCGTCTTCTGTCCTCCTATAATCTTCCGTCGCAATAATAAATGTTCTTTGTATGTTTCAAATAACATTTCTTTACTTTGATATACGTACACATAAACCCATCATAATATATGTATGTAGCCGAAAATAATCTGCGAAGTGTCACCCATTTTTTGCTGTGAATTGGTTCTTTTCTCAAAATATTATCATCAGAAAAAGTGGAGAGATGCTGCAAAGGCGGCCAATCTCGTTTCTTCCCTTCAACCCGTGGCCGGCGAGTTCCTTCACACCCTCATTTACCAAAGGTTAAAGATAAATAACGATCCTTTACCTCATTGTCCTTCGTTAGGAGATGCCGTTACGGTGTCTCACTCATTCTTTTTTACTGCCCGCGTGTTCCGTCCACACGTGCGCCAGCTTCCACCTCGTCCCCCTCTCCGCTCTAGTACCCTCGTCCTCACTCCACCCTCCTCCCGATACGTCTGAGTCCCTTCTTATATAGAATCTATATACTGTTCACCCTTCGTCCTCTATTTCCCCTGCCTTTCCCGTCTTCCACATTCCCTTCCCCATTCCCTTGATTAATCGTCGCATTTTTCCTACCCTCATAGCTTCACGCCATCCCAGGACAAACCTTATCCTAAGCGTGTTTATCGTTCTTCCTTCCTGCTCCACGCGGTCCAAAAAGTTAGGATTGTTTTAGACTTAAATGTGTTGTTGCATCTGCCTTGCTGTTCACTTTTGCCTATCCTCGGCTTCTAGAAGTATTTCATTGTAATTATGTCTTGGGTCAATGATTGTTTTTTTCATCCACACTGCCATAATTTCTCGTGTCAGTGTTCATACTTATGGAGAATTCAAAACCAAAGGAATGCTTTTGGGTGCTCTGAGTAATATCATGATGAATTTTACCCGTCTGCTAACTTATACTCAACAGCGGAAATGTTGACAAGGGATTGGCAAAATCAATTTGAGGAATAATACGTCCAGATCGCATTGACCTTTTGGCTTTCAGCTGGTGGAGCAACGGATATTTTTTTCGTGTCTTCGATGAGACCATTCAAACATCAATAGTTTATATCTCTGCTTGGCTTGGTAATTGCTTTAATCTTTTCATTTTAAAACTTTCTTGTTCTTACCATGTTATTTTTGGGAGATTTAAATAGTGAAGAGGGGAAGAAAAGGGCTCCAATTAGGGATGGGGGAGGATGAAACAGGCGAACCACGGGGCACGATCGCCCGCTGGAGATTCCTTATACGATGGGTGTCTGCACGACATATTGGTTGTTCGCATTTTCACTTTATCCGAGTGGGGTGAGATAACTTAGGGTGACAGGCGCAAGGATTGGTGTGGATGAAAGATAACGATGGGGCAAAAGTGTAAATAATATTCTCATTTTCCCAAAACCCGAATACTTGTCAAAATTTTCATTATATCTTCAAAATTCTTCTCCCATTTGTTTAAAATACGCTAATTTTTGCCTAATCTGTATTTTTCCTTGCCCACTGGATAGATCTTTCTTCTCTCAAACTCGAAATCTCCGGATTTGGATTCTCTAATTGTTTTCTCCTCAGCTCATTAAAACTCCTATCTCTTCCCACTAGCGAGCCTTCACATCTGTTTCGCTGGCTCCCAGTATTCTTCGTCTTTAATGTTTCTGCTACATTTTCCTCATCCATCTGCTGCGATGTCCCATTAGATGTAGAATTGGAAATATTCCAGGAGCAATGAAATGATCTTCTTTTTCTGTCGAATGGGCACTGCATTAAATCAAATGGTATTGCTGGCATCAAAAATCATTTTTATGGTAGCTAATTAGAATCGAGTCGGTTAAGTATTCCGCGTATATTGTTGTTTGAACGTGGATTGCCTGTAATTACTTCCGGATTTGAATAGGAATTCATATTTGTGGTACACTTGCGTGGCCATGCTGAATCAGAACAAGCCGCTTCTTTCTCAGGGTGGGTGAATTAAAGTCCATGAAATAAAATATATTTCCTTGGTGACCTTTTTTGTATTGAACTTGAGTACAAGAACCATTAGAGGAATTTTAATGCTGCTTTTTTTCATTTCAGGTATGTCCTTTGAACCAGTCTCTCCTAGAGTCCTTTTAGGGTGTTACGTAAGTATTGATAAAAAATTATTCTGTTTAATATGCAGTTATAACTTCACAAGACTCCGTGAAGGATTCTCGGGTCTTCCACCGGGCCAGGAGTTCCATGTTGGCCGACGTTTCGATGCACGAGTCGTGCATCGAAACGTCGGCCAACATGAAACCCTTAACCCGGTGGAAGACCTGAGGATCCTTCATGAAGCTAATACGCCGGGAAAACACCAGATCTTAATTTACAAGACTCGTCAGTCAGGAAAATAATTACACATTAAATAAAGAACACAATGTACTTGTATTTATTTTTCCACTGTTCTTTATTTTGGTATCGTTAGTTTCAGCGCTTAGGCGTCATTCATCCAGAGTTGAAACTAATAGTACTAAAATAAAGAATAGTGGAACAATACCTGTACATTGTGTGGTTCATTTAATTAACATGAGCTTCAACAAAATTAAGCCAGAAACCATTGAATTAATAATTACGCTCCCAGCTGGTTTTGGTTTAACTGCTCCATAACGGAATGTATGCATTTAATGATTCTTAAATTGGATGGCTTCCAAGAACCCTACTTACATTCAAGTGCGTGAAAGATACCTGGAGTAGAAAAATAGCAAAATTTTTCTCTTAACATGGAAAAGGAATTCGAGGTAGACCCAACTTGGTTTATTATAACAGGAACAAGTTATTTTGTACGTAAAGCTCCCAGGAATTTTTAATGTGATAATCATTCCAGAGCATCAAACTTTCAACCCATTTATTCACTGTATTATTCCTGTGGTTCATCTGCAGAACCTTTTTAAATGAAAGACTGAAGGGCTTTTTGTATTGTCGGGTTTCAAGAGAAGTGATAGATGGAGTTATTTCAGATGCAGTAGAAGTTACTTAAGGTGTTCCCCAGGGAAGTGCCATCGGACCTCTTTCATTCCTACTTTACGTTAACGACATTGATTCCGTAGTCACTAGCAAGATAAATTTATTTGCCGATGATGCAGAGGTTTACCGTGATATCTCTGATCCTGAGGACGCAGCAGCTTTGTCGGATGACCTTAATGCTATACATGTTCAACGCTGGCTGGAAATAAGAATTAAACTGAAAAAGTGCGTAGTCATAAATTTTTGGAAAAAGAGCGATTCCCACCTGAATGCCTACTGCATTGGGAAGACCGAAATGGAATGTGTGGACTCAATTAAATACCTAGGTGTTATCCCTCACTCTCGATCTCTACTGCGTGAAACACATAAGCGGAATATGTGAACAAGCCAACAAAAAATTGGGATTTATTAGAAGAGTACTGGGTAAAATTGATGAAAAGGTCAAAGGGAAATGTTACCTGTCGTTGGTTGTGCCTCATTTAGAACGTACTGCAAGTATATTTGATCTTCACGAAATTGGATGAATTGCCGAATTGGATCGCGTGCAGTGTAGAGGAGCTAGATTTGTAAAACTTTGTTATGATAAATTTAGTAGCGTATCCTGAATATTAGAGCAGCTAGGCTGGAAATCACTCACGGAGTGAAGGTTAAATTACAGATTGAAGCTCTTGCATAAATAAGAAGGTCGTCTCTGTAGTAGTGATGTTGAAAATGCATTATTACCCCCATCGTGCTACGGTAGGAGAGATCGTGCTAATAAAATTAGAGAGATTAAGTGTGGAACAGTTAGATTTAAGATTTCATTTTTTCCACGAACAATAGGGGATCATTACAACATTGTTCGACCGCGGTAGGGACTTGTTCGGGTAAATTTATTCATACCCTCCCACACACCCTGGCGGTGGCTTTGCAGGGTATATAAATACAAATAAAAAATAAAATATAGTATACCAATTTAACACTTCTAATGCAAACTTTCCATATCCTCGCACTGCGTCTTCCACCTTGCTTATTTTGCTTTATTTGTTGCTCCTCTCAATTTATTATTTAAAATGTTTCTTATGTTAACATTTTTTGGAGCCTGTGTTTATGTCTCACTTCTTTATGAGGTAGAGATTTACTAGATAGTCACAGAAATATTTTCTCAACTCAGACTCTGTTTTGATCTACTCGTATTCCCATCAATATTAATTTGAAAATCAATGAAGACCGTTTCACTCAGTGCAAGTTTGGGCACAAATTTCGTCCAGGAAATTTATGATATTTTATTTACGGAACTTATTTTTTTGCATCCTTTCACACCTTGCGACTGGGAGAAAATTCCATACAAAGACTTCAAAGGGCTTGCTCTTACATTGAAGCTCTTACCTTCTCCAATGGCAATACTACCACCTGGAAATATCTAACCCAGACATTCAAACGTCCTTGTCATATTTATTTCAACCTGTATTTATATTTTCGTGCAATTGTCTTATATTGTCAGTGCGTTTACGAATTCGTTTTGGTAATTTCATTTGCGAAAATTTTCATTTCTTCCCTCCAAGCTCTCTTCTGATTGATAGCTACATATTTTTGAAGGAAAAACGAAGCCTGCCGTAATTAAGAGCGTATTTCTCGTTTAATGACTCATGAGAGTTTCTTGACATCAGTTCAGTTATACATGCGAGTCATTATTTGATGTGCGTCGTATGGCAAATTGTCCCGCGCGATACAGCCTTAAGCCAATTGCCGTGAGACGGTCTCGATCAACGTAAGTATCGTTCCTGAACGACATTAAATAGTCAAAGCGCGGCTTGACGTGCCCATCCTAATTTATGGACAAAAAGAAGATCACCTCCGCCCACCCACAAGACGATCGCTCGCGTACGTCCTAACACCAACCTCGAGACTCGGGGCCGCATCAAATTCTGCTCTAAGGGTTGTTTGTGCGGCGTGTGTCGGTCGAGGAGGAAACGCTTCCCTTGCGTAGGCACGGGCGAGCAATCGTTTTCGGGTCGCTGAAAATGGCAATCGTGGGAACATTCGATTACGTAAACCGAAGTATCCAACGCGCAACGCGGAGAACGGAAGATGATTGTACGCGTGTGCTAACATTGAAGTGAGAGGCTGTTCATGAGGTGGGGTAGGGTGGGGGTTGGTAAGGCGTGTGGGGAAGATTTGAATAAGATGGGACTGCAAAGGCGGAAGGAAGGTGGCGAAGCAGTTTTGGGCCACGCCTTTTAATTCGGAATGGGGAAGAGCAATCAAAGTTTACCCCTGGCTAAATGGGGGGGAAGGGTTTGGGGATGCCTGAATGCAAGAACTTTTTGGGGAGGGGGTAAAAGGGGCACCTCAAGGCGCGACCCTTGTTCCGTCACCATCGAGGCGTGCTCTTCTATAGTCAGTCTTCTCTCTCTCTTTGACTGCCTCTCTCTGTCTCTCACTCACTCCATCGGAAATAATGGAGCTCAAAATCCAAGTGCCTCTCCCAAGATCCTCCGGGCCGAATAGGACTTTAGCGCCCGCTTCATCCCCTCCGAGGGCTCTCTCTGGATTCCTTTTGGCTTCCCCTCTCTGCACCCCCTCCCTGCGGCCATAGCAGTGTTCCTGCGTTCATTCTGTCATTAGGCTCATTTTCGTCTCACGAGGAAGTTGCCTCTTTTTGCCTAGTTCTCCTGTTTGGATATGAAGTGCCCGTTTGGATATGAAGTGCTTCCGAGTAAGGTATCGAACTTTCATCCAGGGATTTCAGAGTAGTATTTCAAAGCTCCGGATAATTATTTGAATGAAATGTGTGGGGTGATTCCGTGAAAATTTCTTTGGGAAAAGGATGAATTATTATGCGTGATGAAAATTACATTAAAGATGTACAAGGTTGTAAGAAATATCGACGAGATTGTTGCGAACGTACCTTTACCATGAATTAACCCAATAAAGCCAAATTATTTTTCTTGATTATTTACGGCTAAACGCACCAAAAGTCTAGTAGTGTTAATAATTTAATGATAATATAATTGGCTATTATTTTTTTAATTCACTATTTACATGATGTTAAGTCCATACTGAGGTCATAAATTCGATTAGAGCATGCTAAATTTCAATTTTTTTATGAATATCTCGGGATAATTGTACCTAGATGACATCCTAGCATTTAACATCGAAAATACTGCAGTAAAAATCAGTGACATGCATTATATCATGAGTTACTTATTATCTAACTTTATTATTTCCGATGCTAAGAAAAATAAATGACTACGAAGTTGGTATATGTATAAGTTCCGTTTATAAAAGGGAATTCCTTCGATACAAGTATTTTAATGGCTAAGACAATGCTTAAGAATGATTTTAAAGGTGTATACTACTGCCGTCGCGTTTTCAAATGATGAGTGGAGAGACTCAAATATTTTTTCCATTCTGAAGTTAATCGTTTTTACTCTCCTCTTGTGTTTCATATAACTTAGGCAAAGAATAAAAAGTCTTCTTTTACATCGCAACGTACTTCAAGGAGTTAAGGTACTCAGAATGTATTCCAAGGAGGTAAGGTTCTTACCATGAATCCCGTAAGTGAACAAAGTTTAAGTTAGGAATTTTCATGAAGATTCTCTCATCGTGTCAGTGAACTGCGTCTATACGTTTATCCTAATTACTCGGATTATGGAAGTCAATGAATTAAAGACGGAGGTCTTCGTTCAGTCTATTACGTGTGTAGGTATTTGCAAACTTGTGCGATGATCAAAACAGCATTTCATTAAGCATTGAAGTTATCTTTAATATTTTACTACTGATTACTGACAGGAAAGCCCTAGTCTTAGGCTAGGCCTCATTTTCTGTGTAGTTATGTAGTTGGATTTCGCATGCACGCATAGTGAGTTTAATGCAATGTGATTTGAAAGCTAAAAAAAAATATTTTATTTCTCTAAACAAAACATTACCAATGTAATGTTATGTGTAAATATCCATCATAGCCCTAAACTCTGCACAATTTTCAGTCACAGTTCTGGTTTGATAGTAGAATGATCGAAGTAGGCTCATGCATATATAATACTGCTATTAAAATACAAATAAAGTCAGTGAAAGCTTGCATGGCTTGGATTAAAATATACTTGCATCAGTGATTGATGTCACGCAGCGTATTTAAATAAAAGAAGTAACTTACTAATTCCACACGAACTCTATTAAAATACGACTTAGGTGATGATGACGTCCAATGTCGAAACCTAGATCGCATTTTAAAAGAGTTCGTTTGAAATTAACAAGTTACTTCTTTTATATAAATATGTTGTTTATTTAAATTGTATATTCTATAAAGTTACGCCAGAGACAACTGATGTCCAAATTTACGAAATCTATCCTTAGTCAGTAACGTATTAAGATCATTTATAAAACAAAGACTAGCTTCTTTTGATGGAAATGCAATAAAGGGTTTCAAATTGAGACGGATATAAAATGGGTTGATCGGTGTTTATTTCCAATTGTTTATGCTCTAAACACTTCATGTTTTAATGAAACTATGAATTGTGCACGGAAAAAGTGAACGCATGAATGCTATTCCCCTCTTTTTTTATTTCTCACTCGTTTTTAATGTAGCGTAATTCTTCGATTTATTTGCGGCTTATTTTTAATCATAACCAAGCTGGCCGCTCTTGTGGGACTTCGAGTTTTAGTATCCATAGGCCAAATAATTCGGAAACAGACGATTTCAATAGGCATTATACCTGTAAGATTCCATGATATTATCATGGCAGTCTGCCGTGTGTGGTAAGCTTTTAATGGGCACAGACACACCTACTTATCTAAGACTCGCCTAACCGGGCACAAACTGTCACCCCACACCATAATAAAACCCTTTACAATTCCGCATACTTCTAACTTCTTTCATTTCGTCCAATATTCGTTCGTCCAATGTTCATTCTTTTCTTCACTCTATCTCACCTCCCCAGCATTCCCCAATCTTTCACAGTTTAAAAAAAATCCAGTAATAAATTGGTGAAAATATAAATTCAATATTTAAATCTGGACTTTTTTATCTGTCTGCAATGCATGTAGCAAATTGTTCATTGTCACCCGGAAAATTCACTAAGGAGATTGGTTACCGACGACAGCTCAACCACTGATACATTTGAAACACCAGAGAGTGATATTAACAGGCAGCCAAGTGTGTCGCTTGAGTTGATTGTAAAACATAATTTTAAAGTGTGGAAATCTGTGAGTGATTTTAGAGTCTTCTTTGAATTTAAATTGACGCGATCGGGGTGATATTCAGTTCAGCGGAGTAATATCACCCGCAGCCGCTTCCCGCACATGCTAACGACTATTCCTACTCAATCAGTGCCTACCGCTTCATCCTCTGCGGACCCCTCTCCACCGTTCCCTCGTCCCCCCATAAGCGGGAATTCCGCATTCTGTTGGAGTCCCCCGCAGTCCCCTTCGCCGTTGGCTTATTGTTCCGCCTCCTGCCGACCCCCCCATTGTCTTCCTCATGACGCAGAAATTTCTCGAGTGGGAGGAAACCAGCGTGCAAAGCGATGCCGCCCCTGGTGCCTGTACCGAGTCACTTGAGGGGTCGGATGGGAGGGATGGCCTCCAGAAGACGGCTCTCCAGCATGGAAATAAATGTCTAGTGTAATCTCCGATGATATTTTTCACATCTTTCGCATCAGCATCAACGCCGAAAGAGTTTGATACTTGTGGGGTGAAGGTAGCTGCTTAAGTCTTGCAGTAATGCAGAACGTCTTGGGGGAGTTATAATTTTTTTTAGGAAAAATTAGTTTTTGCTAACCCCACACTATCGTAATTGTGAAAAAACGGAAATCAACCCAGAAAACCGGATCAAATTTGGTAATGACCAGTCTTGGATGAAATAGTAATGAGACAAAATATTTAGTCGCATTTTAATCTTGTTCAAGTGTTTAATAATTTTACCAAGGCTTTTTATTTATTAAAATTTGATGTTTTATTTAGTGATATTATAAAAAAATTACTGACTAAAGGCATTAGTGCTTCCCTCATTACTGCTCCTAAGAGTGGCTCACACACGTACCTTATGGCCATTTCTTTTAATAATTAAGTCAAATGGGGTTAATTGGTTGGAGACATTCATCAAATCGAGTAACTTAATTATTAAAGAGTAACGAGTTAAATAGTCGAGTTAACGAACTCGTTAACTATTAACGAGTAATTTAATATTCTTGTTTTTGCTCAATCATTGATAGTAGGTGGCTTCATGATGGGGCCAGCCAGTTGATTTTAATATTTATCCAGGGAATCATTGAACTTTTTTGTGTTTACCTGTACATTCCGCGAAATTTTTTTCTCTTCTTGCTTATGAACCTATTGTGGGTGAAGCAGTTGGGCATAGCAGTTGAATGGAATATCGTGTACCCTGATAAGTCTTAGACGCGGGTGATGGTTTGTTTTTTCGCAATATGTAAATAGTATTAAATCGTTCTAAGCTGCACCTCCAGTGAAATGATAATAAAGTTCCCTTAGATAATAGCAGACCCAAATATTATGTTCCTGATATAATTCCAGGAAAAGAAGCAAGTTTAAATACAGAGATTTAATATTCACTGCAGTTCTCGGCCTAATTGTATTGTTTAGCATATTTCTTGGACCTATCGCCTTGGAAAGGGGATCGGTGTTGATCACTTGTCTTCGGATACTTGAAAAGTTGTACTTCTTAAGCCTCTCTGTCCTCCGATCTACCCTCCTCCCGTCTCCGTCACTCTCTTCCCACCCAAGGGCGTCGTGCTCGTCGGTCGAAAACAATTCCAGTCTTGATTGGGATGACGGGCATTCGACGAAGATCCGCGTCCCCCTCCTTCCATCTCCCATTGTTTGCTCCAAGCACGCGCGGATTGAGAGGGAGGGTAGGTGAAGGGAGGAGGGTGTGAGAGGCGCCGCCGTTTCTGCTCCCGCAATCGGAAGATTGGTTGGCTCGGGAAGGAGACGAAGTCGGGTCGGATGGGAGGAGGGTGTTAGAGGGGTCGCGGGCGCAGGACGAGGATGAGGCCGGCGTTGGGAGGATGGGGCCGGGAAGACGGCCTGGTTGCTCGAGAGGGTCGGCAGAGGGGGAGGGGGGTGGGCGAGACGACGATCTCAAAAACGCCGCGAGGAGAAGCAGCAGTAGGGATAAAGAGAATAGACTTATCGCTCGCCCCCGCGACGGTTCTTGAGTAGAACAAAAGGTATGAGGGTTGCAGGAGGGAAGGGTGCGTCCTCCCGACTGTCAGCCAGGCCTTTCGAGCTCCGACGCCCTTCTTCCCCCTCTCGGGGGGAGGGGGAGGGTTTTCAGGGATTGATGGGATATAAGGAGGTGTGCCCGAGAGGGAGGAGGTGTGAGGAAGGAAAAAATGAATAAAAGAAGTCTCCTCTCCTCTCTCAATTTCTCTTCTCCTTTTCTCATTCTCTTATCCCTATCGACCTATAACGACGCCAAGCCGAGCCTCCCTCCCTGGCCCGCCCCGCCTCCTGCATCCTATGCCACCCCTAGATTCAAATCGGTGCGAATCTCTTCCCAAACTTCTCCCACTATTCACCACCTCTCTTTTATCCCTCACCGGCTGCCTTCCCCCAGTCCTATTTGCATAAATAAGTCACTCGCCTGCCCTCTCGTCTCCTTCCTCACACTACATCTCCCACACCCTCCTCTCCTCCATTTCGAGCGATGAAAAAGACGAGGGAGAGGTGTGTGTAGTAGGTAATACTAAGATGGGGAATGCATTCATCGCGTCTACGTTCATCCGCAGCGGTTTGATGAAAACACCACCTTTTTATGCGCTGAAAATGTAGCACTGACGAGACTCTTCACAATCATTACTACGCACTCATGAACGAGAACCGAAGAATATGAGATGGGACTTACTCAGTCATGAATACGGGATAACCATTTTCTTTATGCAATAGAAATATCTACTAGAGTTTAGGTTGCATGCAAAATTTTGAGGTCCGTTCATCCCGGGTCTATCTTAAGTACGTAAGCCCTATTCCGTGTCTCGGAACCTGCCTGTCTCTGTGATGTCACATAATTATTATTTAACATTTCTCATTCAACATTCCACCTTATTTAAAGCAAGCACTAACAATAAGGATTGAATAATCATACACTTCATTAGTCACAGTGGTACAGTACTCTTACGACATTGCACTTTGAAATATCTTTGTTTTAATAACTCTTTCTGTAATTATATGTATCGTTGAAATATTTTAACCACGATTCTCCATGTTTCTTATAATATAATTTATTTATGTATTTATGTACAAAGGTTATGACAAAAACATTAGAATGCGCTCCATTCCATGCGCTAGCTTCTATTCTCTTAGGTGTTAGTAATATTAATTCTTTGTATCTATAAATTTATTCGTCGTATATGTACCATGATGTGTTCCTATGTTACTGCATGATTATTCCAGGAGTGGATGCTTTCCTACATAATTTTACCTTATACTTTCTTGTCCTAATTTAATGATGTTGTGTATTGATCATTTTGTGAGAACTCGCATTTTTGCCGTAATTAATATTGCAATAGGTCCTGACATTTCGTTCCACAACTATCGTGAGTTTAAATCATATTTTTGTTAAAATTTATCCCAAAAATTGACGTTCGCTAAAAAGCTATTTTTGAAGGAAGCTATCTTTTATCATTAATTGCACAATTTATACGTTGTAATAATTAAATAAACATTGAACCAGCCATTTTTGACTAAACTAATGCTCAAAAGAAAATTGGAATTAGAAATACGTTGGGAAGAAGCTTTCAACTCCAACATTGGAAGTTTTTATAACTATTGCTTTTCCGAGTATATTTTTTCTCAATTTTTATGGAAAGCTCTGCTGAAAAACTTAGCGAAATAATACCGTGCCAAGAAGCGTTTACATACAAAGAAAGGATAAGTGGAGAGCTTTGGCAGGGCCATGGCGCTGCAACCGACTCACCACCTTGCAAGGGCAGCACCCCCTTCATCCACGAAATCCCGTCTTAGTCTTTGGCGGGGAGGAACTTTTCGATAATAGGCGACGGAGTCGTGGCGTTTTGAGCGAGTTAACACGGGCGGGGAGAGGGGGTTGCGGGAGACGGCGACGGTTGCGTGGGAGGAGCCGGGAGACAAGAGGGTAATGGGGGTGGGGGGAGTAAAAGGAAGGGGAGGGGGAGGAGAACTCGCATAAATTGCCTCCCCGTGTTCATTTCGCGATGGAATGGAATGCCTTTTAAAGCGCGCACTTTGCCATTAATCCCGTCACACTCCCGGCAGCAGCAGTACCACCACCACGCTTCTGCCTTTCCTCCGCTCCCTCCCATCTGTCCCCCAACACCGCCCCTCCCTTCCCCCCGCCTAACCAACCAGCCAACCAAACCTCCAGGAATCCGTGAAAGCATACCTTTGGCAAGAGGAATGCTTCGATCAATTAGTTTGGATTTCTCGCCCCGGGCGATGTAGACCTTCCACTCCCATAGCCGCGCCCCCAGCCGGCAGGCGTGCTTGCATCAGGGTAAGGACTCTCTCGTCTCTTTATCTATTTTCCTTGCTCCCAGGTTCGATTCATGCGAAACCTTGATAATCTGGAGGGAGATGTACGCATATATACGTGCATGGAGTGTTAGCCCCATTAAAGCCGGGGGAACTTGTTCTGTTTCACTCCCATCAGCGTTCTAAGGCATTTCCCCGTGCGGCACGTTGCCCCTATGTCAGTGTTTCAAGCGTGATATGCCAGCCACGCATTGTGCATCGTAATTGCCCGATATATCGGTCTCGTGCTCTTATCTTTCACCAGTTTGTCCCTCATGTGGATTTGTAAAGATTCTCATTAACGATCCACCGTGAGCGGCGCGATCTTTTGAAGGCGCATCCGTGACTCCTATTTCATTTCCGTATTGCATGAAATTTAATCTAAAGAGGCAAGTCAAACATTTTATCATTACAATAGTCTGATGTTTAGAAAAAGAGAAAAGAAATATTTGGAAATAATTTCACTCTGTTATTGAATTTAAAACATTTTTTCCAAATGTAAACAATAAATCTTTCTTCGATGCATTGTTGGTATTTTCAAATTTTCTATCATTTCAAATATACAAGGAACGTAGCTACGATCGTGAATCAACGTAAACAAAAAAATGCCGAGACCGTAAACTTCATTGGCACTAAGTGATAAGAAAGAAAAGGGGAAAAACACGCACAAAAGCCAAAATAAATAATAAAAATAATAAATAATAAAACAAACTTACAACCACTCGATCACTAGGGTGTGTTACGAAATAACTGTCACTCTCGTGAATCACATTCACCCACACACTTAGGGCTTACAAGGATCCCTCCTATGTCAGTGACCCATCAATCACACAAATAAACGGAAATTATAAAACGACGTAATGATACAGAAACGATTTCACGTAAGTCGTTTCTGTTTCATGAGCCCAGGGTTGGTAGCATTTGATAGATGAAGGCTCAACTAGCTGGAACCAAGCACAATGAAGTGTGGAATTCACGCATTTAGGGTTCGGGAGAAACAATTATTTTCTCCGTACTACCTAATATTTTCATGAAGCTATCTTCACACCCAGAATTGCAACCATTGGGTTTTTAAATTAAGTTGTCTGAGGTATCTCTGAGAACCTGCCCAGTTTCCTAGCGCTCTAGCCACCAGGCGACCAAACTGCACTGGGCGTCTAGATAACCGGTAACCTATTTTTTATTTTGGTAATTTAGCTTGATTTTAAAAAATACGAGGAACAGAATTACAATTTCTTCAAGTTTTATTACACCAATTGCATACGCAGTAGAATTGGAGCTGCGTCATCCGAGTCATTTCATTGGTGTCTTACAAGAATGTACGTATATTCTTCTACAGCGATTATATTGAGTCAGAACCTGTAATTAAACGTCATTATTCTTCGGAACAAATAACTTTTTTTCCATTTTCATGAAATTTCTAGGACGTACAAAAACATCAAACGAAGTTTATTTTATCAAACATCGTCAAACATTCAGAAATTATTTTATGTCTAAAGCCACGATATGCTACATATAAAGCTATCAATTAACATTAAATCAACGTTTACCCCACACCCTTCTGTTTCCAATATTCTCTGCAAATAGAAGAAGCCATAATCATCATGAATTTTAAATTAAGTAGAAAAATAATTGAATATTGTTGAGATTGAGTCACTATTTTTTTCCTTAATATTTATATTTCACTTTTCAAGCATGGGCTTGCTCTTGAGAGTAAAAAGTAGAGTGAAAGAAATAAAGGTGCCATTATCTAAACATATTTGCTCATAAACATCCTTACATTTGATGTGCTTCAGGACAGAAAACCAGTGGAGGAACTCTTTATAGAAAACCTCTGATTGGAAAATGTTTTGAGGTAAATTGGATGTGAAAAAATCTGATTTAGCGTAAACTGTTGATTGTTCGTGTTACGTAGTAGTGTGCACGGAAAGGGATATGACTTCAATTGTGTTGAAATATTGGAATTGACGCGTTTCTCATGTACTTAGAATTATTTTATCGGCCAACTTTTAAAAATAGTGAGAACAGGAGCCGGTTTCTCAAAGCTACAAGTCTCTTTATAAACCCTTCTTATCTGCTGTGACGTAGTCTGGCGATGACAATAAACAGTGCACTATATGTTACTTGCCTACATTACGTTGCATGCCAATTTTAAAATTTCGGTATATATAATGCATTTAGGATCTTCCTAGAATGAATTGTCAGAGCTCTCAGCAATAATGTTTCTATTAACAAGTCTCAGGTATGAGTGTGTAGGGGATTGATTGTAAGGCATCTAATATCACTTCCATCATTTTACCCTTCGAGCGACCACGGCGCCCTGGGGTCGGGTTAATATGAACCCAGGCGTCGCACGCGCCGTCCCAAAATCCACGAACGGTTTGCCCTCTACTGTTTCACGGCGGTGGACTGCTCGCATTTGTTACTGGAGAAAAGCCGGTCGGAACTAATGCCGTGTTCGTGTCGCGGTGGTCCGCGTCATCTCCTCCCTCCTCCATCATTCATCCTTCACGTCTCCCCCGTCCTCCTTCCAGTCCCCAGGTTCTCCATCAACTCTCTCACACCAAGTGTGGCGAAACCGCCATCTGATTCCTTGACACGGCAAATTCCTTCGGAGGGGAGGAAAAAAATACGTGCGCACTGCCAGCCCGACCCCTCGTGTTTTCCAGTTATCTGACTGTTTAGGCTCGAAGAATCGGACCAATTACGTAGGAGAGAAGTTTTGCAGCAATTCATTTGTGGACGTCTTTAAGATCCATGGGTATTCTAAAATACTTCGGTTGCTTTAATGGGTTAAAGTTTGTGATTAATTGACTATTAATTTATGGGATTCGCTACAGGATCACCTTTGTGAAGATTTTTTCAGTCAGCTTCATTGAAACAGGTGAAACCTTAGCAAGATGAATAAATCAAAGTAGAGGATAAGAAGTTTTGGTGTTAAAATCGTCGTTAACTTTCATGTTTGTTAATGATTGTTCTTAAAGTTTGATTGTATTGAAGTTCCTGATTTGTTTAATGTTCTCGTGGATGTCACTTTGAGTTGTCAATTTATATGTACTTCACAAAGTTCAAAAGCGTGCGAATGTTTTTATGCTTTGAATTACCCATTGTTGGAGCTGTGTAATGTAAAAATTTACCATTGGATTTGGTGCGAATATATGAAAAATATTTCTTACATTTAGAATATTTGCATTTTTTCTAGTATTTTTTTGTGTTTATTTTTTTAGTATGGCTTTAATAAGAACATTTAAATTAATGCGGGAGGCTGAAATTTAGGAACCATTTCGGTAATGGCCTTCTTGAACAGATGAGCTAGCATCAACACACTTGGAAAACCTTATTTGAGAGAAGGGCATTAATAGTTGAAGCTGAAGATACTTTAAAAAAATCAATGAGCATCTTTCGAATAATAATTCATTTACCCAGATACTTAAGGTATCGCAGTATACGGTAGGCTCGAATACTCTGATGAACGCTCGTGCTTGATCAATTTTTTCACCATTCATACCACATGAAAACATTGAAGTGACGCGGGACCTAGTGGATGGAAAACGGGCATGATAAATTTTTCAATCTTCATTGATAGATATACCATCATTTGTTAAAAGAGAAAGTAATTTCGAGTTCTCCGGTGAAGCATACTTTAAATATATATTGATGTTGGAGACATGGATGCCTATAATATTTTCATAAAATGAATTCTTTTAAATTAAATTTGTAGTTGGATATTTGATCTTTATTTTTCTCAAGGAAATGTTTTTATGAAAACATTGATTAAACGACATAAGAATCTTGGTATTTATATTATTATAAGGTGATTGTCGATAATATTGATCCAGCGTCAAAGTAAGGGGCTTTTTTAAAAAATATATCCTGGTACAGGTTAAATCTCATGTATAAATTGGGAGGATCTCTTTAGTATTGATGTTCAGAATGTATTATTAGCCCCATCGTACTACGGTAGGAGAGATCATTCTAATAAAATTAGAAAGATTAAGTATAGAACGGATACATTATATGTGAAAATAAAAGTTTTATTATCATAAAAGCATTATAAAAATCTATAGAAGTATTTTGGGCCAAAATTAGTCTGGTTTGTAAATACCCCGTGCTACACACACTCATGCGGTGGCTTTCAGGGTACTATGTTAATAAAATAAATAAATAAAACCCGTTTTAAAAGTCTGTTCCTGTTGAACCCGTGTACTTGATTAAGTAAAATACGTCCTCTAACTACATGCACATTTCCTTATTTACGCACAGATGTATTCAATTCTTTTAATCAGAGGAAGGCATTGCACAGATAATTTTATATTAAAACCTGAGGGAACTGTTATCCAAACATCCATACTTTGAAGTCTTCTTAGTTCCGGATCGATGCCTAAGGGCCAGGTGGGACTAAGTCACTCTCGCATGTACTCAGAGGCACTCAACACCACTAACGTTTATTACTACTGAAAGGAATACGTTGGTGGAGTCTGCTCGCCTTCTGAGGATGGCAGTGAATAGTTGGGGCTGGAGAGCAAGGGTCGAAAAGAAACTAACGAACTTCCTTCCGCAGGCACAAGAAAGCCAGACTGATTTCAGCGAAGCGGATCTTTTTAAAGTGTCAAGTCCATAGGGTTCGGGAGGAAAGGGCGGAGGGTAAAGGATGAGGGAGAGAACTTCAAGGGAGACGGCGAGTGGTGGATGGCGAAGGGGTCGAGCAGTGTGGGGAGAGTGCAAAGAAAATTAGGAAGAGGGCCTGAGACGTGAAAGATTGAAATTAGTTTTAAACGGAAAGATGGCAGGTTGGTATGGAGAAAAAGGAAATAAGAGAGACGCCACGCTTGCTTTCGAGTTCTCTCGTAAAAAATATTCGTAGGATGATGTAAGCCGATTCAGTCCCTTCTGGCGTTCGTTTTTACTCAAAGAGGTGAGTATTATTTTGTATTTATGATGCAAAATACAAACGTCATTACAGTACCCTATATTAACAAGGTGATTTTGTTAGTCTAAGGGTCATGTTGACTTATGCAGTCACTTAATTGACCAAAATGGCAGATTTCCGAAACCTTTTGCATGGCGAATGATATATCATTGCTTATATTAGTGTGATTTATTTGAAAAGTATTTAATCTGAAGTAATGACAATAAGTGTTATTCCCCTTTAGCGGCTATTTTCCATTGTATTAAATAAATTCAATTGTCGGCATTTGGTTTTTAATTTTAAATTTGTGTTGATGATAAACCCTTGGGACGTTTTTATTTTGACTGTACGTACATTCTTGAGGGATGAATTACCAGGTGGTTCCTACCCAAAGCAATTTATGCAGTCTTGCTCTTCCTAAGAATTCATTACTCTTGAATAAAATTTGTATAAAATGAAGGATTATGCTACAAAAAATTTAACTCAGCCTATTTGAATCGAAATAATAAAATTGCTCATATCAGGATATACTTATTGACATGTGCTTAATAGATACAAAGTGGACGCTGACGCCAGTGTACCTGTAAGAACTTTCCACTCTGGAGTGGACATATACAAAAACTTACCTATTTTAACTGAACATCGGCAACATAGTAAGAATCGAGGGGAAATCCGGCTCAGTAATGAATCAAGTAGGAACGTTCTCTCTGGACGGTTGAGATGCTGAGGTTCATTCCGCTTTGATTTTCGGGCGGGTAGTCGGCTGTGGGCGGGGTTTTGGTGTGCTCTCCATGGCTCAGGGCTTCGGTAAAGAGACGCAGAGAGAGAGGGAGTGAGAGAGAGATGGAATCCTTTAAAGAGGCGAAGGGACGTGTTGCGTGGGAGGTCATGCCTTCTCGGTTTTGGCGGTTTGAATACTTGCTCGCCCGCCGATTTGAACGGTGCCCCTCCCGCTCCAACGCCTCACCGAATCGCTTTAACGCCCCGCTCATAGGGTGAGGCAATCTCCTTTTGCTGTAATGGTCGCCTTCACTTCATGTTCATCCATTTATGTCGCTCAAGAGTCGCTCCCTCACGAAGTGTCCTCTTTCGGTCGCCGGTGATTTTCGTGCCACTCCTTTCGAAATCCTTAAATGCTTATCCCTCGATCCCCTCATCATTCCTGTCTATTTTAGACGAGGGGCAGAGTTCTTCCAAATATGCTTGCCTACGCACTATTTAACATTACTAAATATCTATTTCTATTGATATATTAACAATAATTTTTTGCAATTTGGAAAATATGATAATCTAAGGAAAATAATATATTTTGAGCTCTGCATAGTCCACAGGAAACTGATATAGGTGCGTGAGATAACCACTTCATAGTAGAAATCTATTATGGAAAGGAGACAAACTATGCAAATTTCACTTGAATAGAGATTTATTCACGACCCGGGTTTCAAACACTTAATATTAAGAGTTTCAAACACTTATCATTAAGTGTTTGAAACCCGGGTCGTGAATAAATCTCTATTCAAGTGAAATTTGCATAGTTTGTCTCCTTTCCATCATGGATAAATTTCACAAGGTTAACCCTATTACCGTTCGGTTTGTTAGAAATCTATTATTTTATTGGTTCCAAATCATGGTTGTAACCCTTTGACTGACTGGAAAATCATCCCCAATCTAATTTTCAGGGTTCCTCAGCAGTTTGCTCTCCAGCCTCCAAAATTATAAAAAACACATTTTACCATGTTCCGTCTATATATTAAAGAGATTTGGTGATAATGGATAGCAATAACTATCCCAACTCACTATTCTCTATCCACATCTGAGCAGTCTGAGACGTACAGGGTTTCGGAAAAGAATCTCTCTCCAGTCGACTCCTATCCTATTCAAAATGTACATTGTTTGTGTATATTTTACCCTGTAGAACGCCTTATTATAATCCAGGAAGTATAAAAGTATATCTTGGTTATATTCTATATTACTTTCTACTAGTGACGTTATTATTGCTTCGGTTTCACGCGCACCCAAACGACATCTAAATCGGAACAGATAATCTCTTAAGAACTAATTTGCTCTCTTCTCCAGTCTTTTTGCTGATAAACCTATGTAATTTCTTTGCACCTGATGAAATAAAACCTTTTAGATTAAGTGTACCAATTTTAAATGATAAAACCTATCATAGTTGGATAGACTTAGGGCTTTCTCTACATATATGCTGAATAAATTCCAGGCCTTCCACCCAGTAAGGCTCTCCATCACGAGGCGATTAACCGGGAGGTAGATCCGAAATGAACTTATTTACCTAAGTTTCTATTAACCATAAATTAGTTAAATTCCTCTCATATTTTAAAATAGGGTTAATCAAGAGTAAAAAGTTCATTAAAATTTTTCTCCTGTGCCTAGTGAAATTTTTTTTGCAAAGATCATTTTTCAAGACTTTTTCAAAGATCACAAAGGTCATAGAGAAATGTTATCTGTCTCGTTATATGTCTATTATCGTTAGACCTCATTTAAAATATAATGCAAGTATATGTGATCGTCACCAAATTGGATTAATTGCCGAATTGGATCACGCGTACAGCGTAGAGGAGCTAGATTTGTAACACGTTGTTATGATAAACGTAGTAGCGTGTACAAAATATTTGAGGAGCTAGGCTGGAAATTACTCACGGAGCGAAGTTTAAATTACATATTGAAGCTCTTGTATATATCGGAAGGAGGTCTCTTTAGCAGTGATGTTGAAAATGTATTATTACCCCAATCTTACTACGGTAGGAGAGATCATGCTAATAAAATTAGAGAGATTAAGTCTAGAACAGATAGATTTAATATGTCATTTTTTCCACGAACGATTGGGGGTCATAATAAAATTGTTCGACCGCGGTAGGGACATGTTCGGGTTAGATTATTCTGGTGTGTACCCGCTGCCACACACCTTAGCGGTGGCTTGCAAGGTATATATATATATATTTATTTTTATGTGTACCTATATAATAAAATTTATTATAAAAATAAATAAAAATAAATAAACAATTTCACGAAATAAATAATTTTGTTAAATTTATTTTTTCAGTGATCATGAATTTTCACAAAGTAGAGCCTCAAACCATCAAATTTCTCATATTAATTAACCACAGAATACAATGTTATCGTCTTTCTTGCACTAATAGATCCATTTTCAGTGAATGTTTTGTATATTTACTTTAATTTTCGCATGTATATACTTCATAGAAAAAGTTACTCTTTAATTAATTGTATCCCCGTTCAATTGAATGGAAAAACCTTTCCGCTGGATAGAGTAAGCCACTTACGGTCATCGATTCAAGAATTCCAAAAGTTCTTTATTCAAACTTCCTATTTGAAAGTGATGCATTCAATGAAATATCAGTCTAATTCAGTGAAGTCATACTCTAACTTGGGAGACTCATTTTTTTAATCAATGAAAGAATTCGTGCGGTATGAAAAAAATTTCAACTTCTTGTTTTTGTACAGATCATATATCTACAAATTAACGAACTGAGTAAAAATTGCTCTCGGCAAATAACGCGAGAGGTTTTTCTTTTATCGTCGACGTTGCCATTCTTTGATGACGGATGATTTCACAAAGTCCCACTCATTTTCCTTTACCGTTTAGTTGTGAGGCTTCTTCTGAGTCCTTGATCACACGAAGCTTTGAAAGACCGTAGCAGCATTGAATCTTGCTGAAAGGAGCAACTTATTCAAGAGGTTTAAAATGCTCCTTTTGTCGTCACCAAAGGAAAGTCTCTTTGAAAATACATATAAAGTTTTTATTGATTCTATTCAAGGTACCAAAATGTGTTGCAGTCTTTTATATAAAATGAAATATATATAAACCTCCATTATTCCTCTTCCAATTTCTTTTACGCCTTTTTGTTTAACGCATGTGCTAAGCTCATTTTCAGTTAAGGTGGAATCTTATGGTTGCTGCTTTCGACGCTTTTACTAATATATCTCTTTTTAATTTTGTTTATCTATCTTTAAACTATGAATAAACGATTGGTGATTTTCCTGTGCTCATTATGTATACTCGGAGTCAAGTGTAAAATGAAGAGAATTTAGAAATTAATCATTAATGATGGAAGCCAAGGGAATATTTAAATAGTATTAGTTTTTTTATTCCTTATCATTGCGGGTTATATACTATCATATTGTCATTCATTCTTTTTAAAAGGTTCAATTTCGAGCACTGTATTTTTTATTCTTATCAGGTTTACTCCCCAAAAGAAACTGCTCGTACCCATTGCATTTCGTATTTTTATGTCCCAGTTAAACGTACCCTTCAATGCGAGGCTTCTAGGACTACATATAATTTAAATTAAGGATTTTTACCTGCACTATTTACCTTTAAACTTCCTTTAATAGAAACACCGAAATGAATTACGTTTCATTTACGCCACGGAAACTATGATCCATTAATTTTAGTCCGGTTGTTTACCTTAAATCTCTATTTTTCATTTGTCAATGAATCGTTAAATAAATATTGTGCCGTTTAAAGTGCAATAAAGCTAAGGGTTGTCATTTGAGCTGCACTTCGTTCGAACAAAAATTGTATTGTGTAATCACTACGTGCAGGCAGATAGAATACGCTTTTCCGTTTGCGTTAGGATGCTCTGAGTCGGTTTACAGTTAACAAACGGCCATCTGTCTTGCGCGACTTCACGCACCTATTAACGAACCCCTTGGCAATCCTTAATCGCTTGTAACCTCCACCCTTCCCTCTCCTCAAGGAGAGAAAAAAACTGGATACCCAATTACCCCTCCCACTTCCACGGAGAAAACAAACCTTTACGCAGAGTGCCTCTAATGCCCCTTGCTGTGTGTATGTATGTATGTGTGTGTTCAGGAAAAAATAATCCCTTGAAGATGGGGGATTTCAGATAAGGACTCGGGTTATATTGGAAGAAGGCAGACAAAACGACCTCTTTGCGCATCGCGACCGTAATTACACAGAGCGTTTAATTAAGCTCACCCTCCCGCCACGGGAGCCTTGATATCTCCACCCCTCCCTTTTCGCTTCCTCACTCCCAAAGACCTCGTGGTCCAGTGTTCCTGTGAATTAAAAGACAAGTTAAAAATTCCCATGCGTCGTTCCTCCATTAATCCCATCAATCCTTCGCTGGCACAGCTCTAGCTAGAGTCCACCCAACTTCATAGCCTTCGTTTTTAATTTTTCATTCTCTTACCGCGACTGCATATCCAATTCCACATGATTGGCCTCTCCGCCGACTTTTTCCTCGTTTTATAATCGTTATGTAAGTATTATTTGTACCTCACCTGTGTTGAATGGATCTGATGTTTCCACTGTTTGAATGCAATCGAAGGTTGTTAAACCAAGTACTTGCCCTTTGTTTAACATTCTGTCATCAGTTGAAAGTTTCTTCAAAGTACTTATTCCAGCTGGGAACGACTAACCTTATAGACTCATTCTCCAATCCTGCCAAAAGATCTTCTGTAATTTCTTGATTCCAAATAATTTGAGTGAATTCAACAATTCAATTTTTGGTGTTTGTGAAATATTATTTTCAATCACACAGGCCAAAACTTCAAATAGATGTTTGTTCTCTTTTCTGAAGCACGCGGTTAAGTTTTCATTTAAGTTGTTTTGATTTTTTACTCCATTTTTACGAAGGCCTATCTTCTGTTTATTGGGATTCGGCGCAAATAGTTTTCACAACACATGAAAAGATATTCCTCTTCTTCTAGATAGCATTCAATTAAGTTTTCATTTCCTCAACTGTTTTAAGAATCGCCTGCCAATTTGGTTAAGAGACACCAATCTGTGATTTATTGGTATTCGACACAAATACTTTGTATGTTTACTCACGAATTATTTTGGTGGGTATTCTCCCCCTGCCGCACACCATAGCGGTGGTTTTCAAGGTTAATAAATAAATTTTAAAAAGTACGATCAAATGAAGTACCGAAATTGCACAGGTTTTTCTGAATCTTTAAATCAACCCGGTGACCGTCAAAGCGGAATGATCCTCCTGGGTTATTTTCTTCCATGAAGGCTGGCTGAGTTGAATACTCTCACCTCCTACTCCACATTATTCATCTCTGCCATTTCGGCCGCACTATAACTCCTCCCTGCCGCAAACCTCGACGCGGAATCCCTTGGAGTCGGAATTGCAGCATTTATGCGCCAGGCGAAGAGTGAAGAGTAGGTGGCGTTGTGCCGCCGACTAGGCAGCGAGCGAATGACTGACTACGTCACTCCAACCCTTTTACGAGAGGCACCAGGGGGCGAAGCTCCCGGGCGATAAGGACCCTGACGCGAATGAAGACGGATGACTCGCCCGCTGCTCGGAGATGGGAACCTCTCCGGACGGGATCTGTGGGAAGAAAAGGGTTATTAAGGGTGAGCGGGGGTGGAAGGCACAGGATAGGTGAGTCGGCAGGGTTCCCAAAGGGAGGGGATTTTTACGTAGATATCCAAGGAAAGGGGGGACGTGTCCAAAGGGTCGGAGAAATCACATCTATGGAGATATTGCCAAACCATCGTTATCAGAGAAGGGACATCGGGGCCCCTCTGCATGCATGAGTATGCCGGTATGGTCCTAGGGTCTGAGGAGAGAAAAACTATTCCGACGATGCCTCGGGCGTTGAGAGGGATAAGGTGGTTATAAGAGGGGGTGGAACAGGGGAATGACTTCAGAGTGGGGAGAGGTGACTCAAGGGTTGGCGATTTAACGGGGGTTGGAAGCGAGGAACCGATCAGAAGGGGTAGATATGGGTTTCCAAGAGCGTCTCACCCCATTTCCCTTCTCCCCTTCCTCACGTGGCCGTGGTTTGCTTACATCCGCGATGTTTTTGGCCTCCTGGAAGCATGCCCAATGGTTATGGGAGTTTTAATCGGTTCATAACATTCATTGAGCCGGGGAAACGAGTGTAGCGCCCTCATTGAATCGGTTCGATTGCGTTTTGAGCTGGTGTCGTATTGATTAGACCTCATTCTACTCTTCTTTAGGGGACCCTGGAGCCATTAATAATGGAAAAATCCCTAATGTGGTAATTTAGAACGACTCCGTGGGGGAAGATAAGAATGAAGAACTTTGATGTCAAATTATGAATACTTAAAAAAGTATCTGATAACCTCCCCTGTCTATTCAAATCTTCCAAAAAGAATTCAATGAAATAGATGGTTTGACCAACGGTTATCAAAATTAACTTGCCCGTCAATATCTTAATTAACGCTGAGCGCCAATTATAACTATTATCTCTTATTTTTCGAATATTTTTCATAATATTTTGGTTAAGCGATGGTAGATAGTATTCGTTAGGGACCGTCCAAAACCTACCGTTGATTGGCAGATATATTGAACGCATCTCATTTTACAGATTTAGGTAGTATTTTCCTGTGCGCAGTTATATACCGCGCATTATTTGATATGGAGCGTAGCTATGTACGGCGCGGAAACGTGGCCGCTGAAGCAGGAGGATAGATGTAGATTGGAGGCTTTTGAGATGTGGGTGTGGAGAAGAATGGAGAAGGTGAAATGAACCGAAAGGGAAACAAATGAGGAAGTACTAGAAATGGTGGGGGAGGAGAGGGGTTTGTTGAGAGAAATGTTATGGAGGCAGGAAATATGGACGAAAGGCGTGTTGAGCGGCAGTGGGATGTTGAAAAAGGTAATAGAGGGGAGGATGTTGGGCAAACAAGGAAAGGGCATGAACAGGATAGGGATGTTGGACGGGATGAAGGGAGGAAAGAAGTACACAGAGATGAAGAGGCACCTGATGTAGATTAGGTTGCTGGATTGGGTTTTGTTTGGAATTACAAAATGTTTATTTGATAGTTGTGTCCATCCAAAAATCTACCTTAACCGGTATATTATCTAATGATAATAATGCTTTTATGTGTTCGTCTTTGAAATAGTTTCCCATCCCCTTTCCTTATATCTATATCAATGTGAATGAATATTCATTCACATATACACGCACTCATATTATATATATATATATATATGTATATATATAAACCATAATCAATCCGAAGGTCGGTTTAGTAGGTGATGGTAGAGCTCCCCCTACCCTGATGTGTGAATATTCACACGCCGTATAGGTACATGGGTGAGCTCTACCATCACCTACTAAACCGACCTTCGGATTGATTACTGTGTTTATGGTTTATATATATATATATATATATATATATATATATAAACCATATATATATATATATATATATATATATATATATATATATATATAAACCATAAACACAGTAATCAACCCGAAGGTCAGTTTAGTAGGTGATGGTAGAACTCACCCATGTACCAAGCCCGACGGCGTGTGAATATTCACACATCAGGGTAGGGGGGCCAGTTCCTTTCCCTGTGCCGGTTATGGTTTCCCAGGAAGATCTGGTACCCAAATCAACTAGCTTGGGTGGAGCTGCAGGTGCCCAAAGTGCCTTGCCCGGGAATCGAACCCGGGACCCTCCGGTCAGCAGTCCAACGCTCTACCCGCTAGACCACCGCGACCCGCATATATATATATATATATATATATATATATATATATATGTATGTGTTATATAGTACAGATATATAGTCGATTATATCTTATATAAAGACGTATATAGTCGATTGTTTATCGCTGAGATTACTTATGCGACTTGTTCAAAAGCGTTCTTCTTAAGTCATTAATACCCTTTCAAGACCACATCAAGCCAGAGTTTGCCTCTTCTGGTTTTTTCTCTTCCACGAGACCTTTCGGAGAACGCAGAAGTTCGATCAAATCGCTTCGAGGGAGCCCTACTTTGTGCGGTTTAAAACCGTCCGCCCATGCTTACAGAACGCACTCACAGGCCGCTCATTTCCAGTTCGCCTCGTTTGGTGGCTACGGCAACGGGGCGAGAAGATGAGGGAGGAAGAGCGAGAGGAAAGGAGACAACGAAGAGTTTATTCGCGTAATTGTGTAGGCTCTCTTACTGAGGTCCTAAGAGGGTGCTTCAAGAACGAAGCAATTCGTCCAAACGACCTTCTATTGTTTTGAGTTTCTTCGGTCGTAATGGGATTGTTTTTTTTTTGGAGCCAACGTATCACGAAAGTGAACGATTGCGCTTTCATTGTCTTTTTCAGGACCTGCTCAGGAAAATATAAGTTCGATTCTTTTGATTTTTTAGACGAAGATTTTGATTATGTAAACGTAGTTCTTCACGGTTGATTTAATTTTTTTTATTTTTAAACGTTGTAGTTGCTTTCGACTAAGAAGCTTTAAATGACTTTGCGTAATAGTCTGGAAATTTATAAAATGAAACTTTTGATGCTTTAATTTCTTAAACTTTTTGAGTTACTCTGGCAAAATATAAGATGCATTTAACTTGTATCCTCAGATTTAATAAAATTGGCAATTTTATTTAATCATGTTATTCCACCATATCATGCCTGAAACGTCTATTTTTATTCTCTCTTTTTATTTGTATCCTCAGGTTTCTACTTGCAAAATCATGAAATTCGTTAAAACGACGGGACTTCTGTTTTTGGTTTCAGAGGTACCTACATTTAAATAATTTCGATGCCAGACACAACAGACAAACTTTCCTTTTAGGCAAAGTCAGAACGAAGATTCGCATTATGAGCTTCTTGACAGTGTGTGCATGTATGTGTATATATCCATATATCCTAGGTGGAGTTTAATTTATCTGCAATTTGGCAAAGCTGGTCATCCTGTCAAATTTGTCGGCATTACATGGCAAATACAACGATTGTTATCATACTGGCAGCGAATATAAGATGGGATATAATAATTTACAATGCCTGAACTAAAAGTAGTAGGACTGAGTAAATAAAAAAAATATTGTCATAATCGATACATTCAGTCAAAAGTATTCGAAGTAGCACCCTCGTGCGTCGAAACACCGTTTCCAGCGGTTTTTGCACGCTTCGTACGTCTTCTGGAAGGCGGCGCCCGGAATTATGCTAAGTTCCCCCGTCACGGCACGTCACGGTAGCACTTCCACCTAGTCACGTACTTTCAGAACGGATTTGAAGCGCGGGAAGAGGAAGAAGTCTGGTGGGGCATTTTATAAAAAAATTTGATCCTCACTCACTTGGATCGAGAAGCTCTCGGTAGATCTGCTTGCAAGTTTCCTTTGTTCATCTGAGAGCATTCGTGGTACCAACTTCGCACACACCTTTATCATGCCCATGTTTTCGGTCAAAAGTCGATGCACATCACTTTTAGAAATGCCAAATTAATCATAAACCATTTCGAACACTTAATCTGAGATCCCTGCCCAACAAAGCCTTCACTCATGCAAGATTTTCATCACTTTTTGAGGTCGAAAGCCATCCTGAACGTTCAGCGTCTTCAACATCTTCTCTACCCTCCCGAAACAACCTGTGCCACTCGAAAACACCCGATTTACCCATTGCGCCATCACCATAAGATACCTTGAGCATGTTTTGAGTCTTCCCCGGTTTTTCCCAGTTTCACGCAAAATTTGATGGCGTAGCGCTGTTCCAATAATCGGTTCATGATAGAGCATAACAAGGTCACGTAATAGAGGTTTCCCAAACGAACGATCCACACTTCACAAAAGCTGGGAACCAACTGCCACCGACCTCCAGCCTTTCCTGAGATTACCGTTCTCGAACCCAGCCAGAGAAACCGCCAGTCGTCCTTTCGTCTATCCGGGAAATGTAAGTCACTACTTTTGGGACATACCTTGGGCATAATTGGGCACGTCGCTTGGAATTGGTAAACGAAATTAACGGAGCCCACCCATAAGATAAATATTTGTGCAGGAGAGTCACGACTCCGTCACCTTCTAACTTAAGTCTCCGAGGCGTTTGCAGGGCGTAGGTGTGAAATTTTCCTGATTATCGGCCCGAAAAAACTGCTCGCATCCCGGCTTGCAATATCAATCATTCTTATTGTTTCCCTCCGCATTTTTCCCCCCGTGACAACATCCATTCGATGGCGCAAGCAGAAGGGGAACGTGCGACTTTTTCCCTCGCAAGAGGCAGAGGGAAAGTATACACGTACATATAAATGCATACGTACGACTGATGCGGGAGGGCGGGGAAGAGGAGGGGGTACGGAAGTTTCGTGGGGAGCATTTGTTTTCCACTCCCCCCTTTCTTTCCCTCCTTCCGCCTCCATCCCCTTCGTCCTCCGCCCCCCCCCTTCCCCTCGGTGTGTACTTCAGATCGAATTCTTATCCCCCTTCCTCCCTCCTACCCCACACACCCGAACGAAAGAGGAAGTGGTGGTGGGCACATGGGGTTGGTAAAGGGAGGGGGGTTCACCGCTCCCCCCTCCTCTTCACCCCCATTTTCCCAATCTCAATTGTTACTCGCGTCGCCGAACAGATCTCTGCAGAGTTGACAGGGAATGGCTTCGGGTCTGCAGAAACGGAATGGAAACTTCGAAAGGGTGGGGGCGGGGCGTGTATGTGTGTGTGCGTGTACGGGTTCTTGGGGAAGGTTTCTCGATGAAGGCGGAAGGAAGGGAGAGGGAGGCAGGGAAGGGGGTGAGGATGTGGAAAATCCGAAGGGCGTGGGGTGGTGTAGTTTGGCGCCATCGCATCCTTGCATTCTCGAGTGGGGGGGTGGGGAACGACGGAGTGTGTAATGTAGTGGAAAGGTTGTCCTATCCATCCCTCCCCATCCGCGATCCCTCCTCTCCCTTTCTCTCCCCTCCCTCAATCACGATTCGCAGAAATTGGACTATTCTCGATGGGAGCAAAGGCGGGCAGGGGTGGTGATGTGTGAGGACAGGGCAGCAGGGGCGGCGGGCGGTTTCGCACAGGGCTCACGGGGGCTGTGAGGGGGTAAAAGTGGGGGCGAAGGTGGTAGCGGGCTCGGAAAGGTTCCAAACGGCACCAGCAGAGATGGATGGGATTAGCACCGGGATGTCGACGATGTCATTTCCGAGTTCCAGCACTGGGGATCGACGTCACTGCTCATACACAACGTTCTCCCGTCCCTCTTCCAAAACTACTTGTTTTCTTCATATCGTTTTGCGTTCCCATCGTGCGCCGTCGTCGCCGTGGAAGGGGTGTAAAAAAGGTGGAGGCCCGGTTATGGGGGAGGGTTTCGTGTTCTCCGAGCAAAGAAAAGATCCTTTGTCGTCCCTGGGCGAGATTTTCTCCCCGCCCGGAATGGCGCATGGAATGCGAGTATTCGGGCGAGGAGTTCAGATTTGATTTGCAGGCAAACTTTTAGGTGGGATTTATGATTTTTATATATTTTTCGAGGCCTCATTCTTTCATCCGTAAATAGGATTCTCCTATTCTCTGTTTGATCTTCTCCTTTAATGCTGTGTTTCAGTTCATACTGTTTCTTTCCTATGTCTAGGTGGTTAATGTGCGATTAATCATACTTGTCGTGAATTCGAAATAGTCGGCGGAAAATCGATAAATCCTGTACAAGAAAATGGTTGAAATCGTCAATTAAATGACGATAGTTGTTCGATAGGAACTACAACCTATGGAATATTTTCAATAATACGTTAAAAAGGAGTTTTTCTCTTACTCCGAATGCATATCGTACAAATAGGAAAAAAGAAGTATAGGATAATAGTTTGCGTAACATTTCTAATCCTTGGAGAATTTTGAAAGATTGATCTGTTTTCTTTTCAATTTTTTCAATTTTCAAGTATTTATTTTTCCTTGTAGTTGTACATCAAATAACATGTTTATAATATATAGCAAATAACAGAGAACAGTAACATAACATAACAAGATGTACAACAAACAAGGAAGCCCTGTTTTAGCAAAGAAAAGTCTTTACTTGGGACCAATATATATAAAGTAATGTACCTGTAGTGTTTCCTACATTTGTTGTTAATATTATAAATTGTTTATTGCTATGTTGTATTTTAATTAAGTACACTTAAAATCCGGTTTATATTCAGAGAAAAGAACATCAGTTCAGTTTATATGTTCTATATAATCGCTCTAAATTCTAAATATAGTATGAAACCATCATACTTCCACTTTGGCGTTCCCTGTAGATCAGAGTGAATTCGTATTCATGATATTAAAAAAAACCAAATGTAGACAATCCATGGTCATAATCAAGGAATGTATTGACTAATTCTATGTAATAGCTTGTGGGCTCCCTGGCTCCTTTCGTAACAGTATGAAGTATTTTTTTAATAATACAACTTTTGTAAAGATACTAAATGCTTTTTGTCAATGAAACAATTGATTTACGTACATTTATATATTTTTGCATTCACCCGATTAATTGTTATTCAGGTATTTTTTCATTCAAAAGCAAATGTAGTGTATCTCATTTTCTTAATATTGTGGCCATAATATCTGCTAATAACGATTCTACTTTGGTAGGATTACTTCAGTAACTGCGTCAAAGTATTAACTGAATCATAATACGTGAGCCGATCAGTGGACCTTAATTTTCTTTCCTAAGCTAGTGTATGGTAATACAATAAGTCTCAGTAATCATCTCAAAATTTGATACGAGGGAGTAGAGGTCGCATAAGCTAATTTAACTCCATGTAAAATTCATATATCGAATTAGAGTTGGGGCTCTGTGGCACCTTTGGTCTCCCAGGAATGCGTCGTGCCTGAAAAATCACAGTTTTAGTGAAGCTGAGGGTTCTCAGTGGCGTCATCATGAATTTAACCCTGTTCCTACGGTCAGTAATCCAGCACTTTCCCGCTTCACCACGTACACCACACTCTTGATATTTTAAGTAGTTCAAATATAAATATTATTGTTTCAAAGAGAAAAACATCATATTTATTTTTATGGATCAGCTGCATCTTTTAACACAAGAAGGCTTTCGCTTGGATAATCATGCAGGCCGAATTTTATTTTTATTAATCTATTTGTTCCTTTTGAATAATCTGACGTCAATACGGAATGATGTTAGTTTAATTCGTTTTCATCTAAAAAATATTTCTAGTTAATATTTCTGTTTAAAAAGATATAAATGGAAGTGACTTCGACATTTCATCCCCGAGTTCATTTTGATTTTAGGAATCGAAACCTTATGAGATCACGTGACCTAATCGTCCTGATAACTTGTGAATACTCGACTGCATTGGAAATCGGATTGCCTTATTGTCGCATGCTCATGATAAACTAAAATAGTTACGGCGGACCGCCTGCGTTCTGCTGGAAAATTCCGATGAACCGAACGCTTAAACTGTTGCCATACTTGGCGCAAGATATTGGGTTCATTGAATTTATGGCAGTTGATAATTTCCCCGAGCTGCCTCTTCCTATTTGATTTGATCCCAGACCTATGCCAAACAAACAATTTATCTGCTTGATTGCCGTTCCTTCATATGCCACGTCGGATTGAATATTTCAGCGAGGGCCAATAGAGCGCTCATCCGTTAATTCCCTCTAATTCAGAACGTTGATGCACGCTGCGTGCCCGGGGAGAAAGAGGGAAGGGAGATTTGGAGGGAAGATACCCAGCAATGAGCAGAGGGAAGGCGTGGGAGGGAGGGTGAGATGGCGAATGGTTGGGAATCCATGAATTGCCGGCTCTAGGTAGGCATCCCCTTTGCGTTCACGGGGTGGTTTGGCTTTCAAAACGCTCCTTGCCCGGTGTTCATTTCGCAGGTTTTTAGCGGGCCGATTGATTACTCGTGCCGCGTCCCTTGTTAGTCCTAATCGGATGCCGCATATTATTTTTCCCCGCATAAAGAGATATTATCAGCGAATTAACCTGGGGGAGCGAGGGAAGAATGGCAGTAGGGCCATTAACCTCCACCGTCCACCCACGCCATTCCCTCCTTCATTTTTCACCCTTCCCCGCAACTGCTGCTGCCTACCTATAAACCAGCCTGCCCACCCTCCAGATTATCGAAAAATTGTGGCAAATTTTTAATTGTAGCAAAGCCCTGGCATTCAATCAAAATGGCAGGCCTTAACTAGAAACAATATTATTTGCATTTTTCAGAATTTAAAATGGTTTAGGACTTTTGAGATAATCTCGAGTTGGTAGGTGCGGGGAACGAATTAATGCTCAGTGAAATTAATTAACAATGTCGTGTATTGTATATATCCTACATCATTGGCGAATACATAATATACAAGACGCGATATATTGAAGGAACTGAAACCCCTATTCCGATGGATAGATTCACGCATTCCATGGAGCTATTAAGAAGTGAACAATAACCTCACCTACCAAATTCGAGTTGCCTCTGTATTTTGTATTAATCTTCATCTTTGCAAATCAGTGTACGTCTATAGTATTATAAAATGTACGTCTAACTGGACTTCATCGATATAATTTGATAGTGGAGGAGATATTCTTACACAAAGACTCTACTTTTAAAGAAAGAAACGCAGTGTTAAGAAAAGTACGCATTATTTGTCGGTAATGGCTCTTGCTATTTGACGTACTTATACTGAAATAATTAGGAATTGTTTGAAATGCTAAAATATCATGGTTTCTGTAATATGGAACGAAGGAATGAAATAGATTTTAACCTTGAAGGTACAAGACTTTCAAAAGAGAAACATTTTGTACTGATCATTGAGAGCATTAAGGTGAAGCTAATGCAACATTGAGAAATGCAAACATTGAGTCGGTCTTGTTCAAGTAAGAATCTATTGCGTCGTTCGGAATCCTATTTCCTGGGAAGCATTTTATCCCTGCTTTCAAAATAGGTCATGAGCATATTATCATGAGTTAGTTGTGCTAGCGATAAAACCAGTACCACTCTCGCTATTGATTTCGATACTTCTCCTTAGCGAGTAAAATAGTAATGTTTCGAAAACGAATCCTCCTTTAAAATGACGGGCGTTTTCTAACTAAGCCCTTGAGTTGAGAAGATTTCTCACACACACATATTTATATATGTATATATTTACATATAAATATATTACAAAATGTTTATTTGATAGTTGTGTCCATCCAAAAACCTACATTAACCGGTAGATTACCTAATAATATATATACAGCTATATATACATATATATATACACACACACACGCACACACACACACACATATATATATATATATATATATATATATATATATATATATATATATATACACATGTATACATATTATTATTAGGTAATCTACCGTTTAAGGTAAGTTTTTGGATGGGCACAACTATGTTATAGAGTCGGATGTTAGGTTGTGTTTTGTTAAGAGAAACAAAACATTCATTTGGTAGCTGAGTCCATCCAACACCTATCTTATCAAGTAGATTACATGGTGATAATATTATTAGTATTAGGTAATCTACCGGTTAAGGTAGGTCTTTGGAGGGACACAACTATCAAATAAACATTTTGTGACTCCTCACCTAGCAAACTAATCTATATCAGGTCCCTCTTCATCTCGGTGTACTTTTTTCTTCCCTTCATCCCGTCCAACATCCCTATCCTGTTCCTACCCTTACCTCGCTTGCCCAACATTTTCCCCTCTATTACCCTCTTCAACATTCCACTACCGCTCAATACGCCTTTCATCCATTTTTCCTGCCTCCATAGGATTTCTCTCAACAAACCCCTCTCCTCCCCCACCATTTCTAGTACTTCCTCATTTGTTTTCCTTTCGGTCCATTTCACCTTCTCCATTCTTCTCCACACCCTCATTTCAAAAGCCTCCAATCTACGTCTATCCTCCTGCTTCAGCGACCACATTTCCGCGCCGTACATAGCTACGCTCCATATTAGAGTTTTTACGAGTCTTTTCTTAACATCCCTACTCAACATCCCCGTCATCAACTCCCTCCTCCTTGAGAAAGCCTCCTTACCTAGCGTAATTCTTCTCCTTACGTCCCTACCACTTTGACCGTATTGGTCCAAAAAACTTCCGAGATATGTAAACTGTTCTACCTGCTCTATTTTTCCCCGCCTATTTTAATATTTAGCTTAGCCTTTTTCTTTCTGGAAAATCGCATAACCTTTGTTTTATTAATATTGATTCTCATCCCATATTTATCGCACTGAACCTCCAATTCACTCAACAATGCTTGCAACCCCTTGGCTGACTGAGCAACTAATGCTTGGTCATCAGCAAACCTAACCGATTTTAAGAATTCCCCTCCGACTTTCATTCCTACCTCCAGTTCTTCCCATGCCTCTTTAATCATTTCCTCCACATATACGTTGAACAGCACCGGTGACAATGGGCAACCCTGCCTTACCCCTCATCCTAACACTGCCCATTCGGACTCTCCGTTCCCCACTCGCACCTGAGCAGTCTGAGACATGTACAGGTTGCGGATCAGTCTCCTGTCCCTCCAATCCATTCCTATTTTCTGCAATACACGCATTAATTTTTCCCAATTCACTCTATCAAACGCTATTTCGAAATCTACAAAACAGGCAAAAACGTCCTTGTTGTATTCTATATTCCTCTCGATTAGTGATCTCATTACTGCAATGGCATCACGCGTACATCTTTCCACCTATATATATATATATATATATATATATATATATATATATATATATATATATATATACATTCAAATACGAAGTCCCGCCATACGGCGCACAAATATTCATTCAAACATAGAAATAGGTATAAGGAAAGGGGATAGGAAAACACATAAAAGGCGAACACAGGACATGTGGGGAAGGCGGTTTTTGAGCAGATCACGAAAGTAAAAATGTTTCCTTGACCGGGATTTGAACACTTCTTGAAGAAGAGATGAGCTTCTGGCTATGCGTGCTACGAAACGTACTGTTCCTATTCTATATGATACTATATGCTTTCTAACCAACTGTCCCCTCTTCTTGTGTGTATTGTCTATTTCTCCTTTGGTGGGTGGAACAGCTCCATAAAAAGCCTTCCTTTGGCAAATGATTCGGAGCACTTGGGCGTCTTAAAAACATCGCAGATCTCAAGGTAAATTAAGTTTCCTCGGTGGTGTAATGGTAGCACATCCGCCCGGCAAGTGGAAGATCCGGTGTTCAAATCCCAGTCAAGGAAACATTTTTACTTTCGTGATCTGCTCAAAAACCGCCTTCCCCACATGTCCTGTGTTCGCCTTTTATGTGTTTTCCTATCCCCTTTCCTTATACCTATGTCTATGTTTGAATGAATATATATATATATATATATATATATATATATATATATATATATATATATATGTATATATATATATATATATATATCCTCCTAGGTAGTTTCTCCCTTTCCAAGTCTATCTTGTCCAAGCCTCTTTTTCCAAAGATTTCATTCTTCATCCATTTTTTTCCCGGCCTCTCATTCGTTGGATGATTCTCACCATTTATTGCTCATCCGTTATAGGGGCTTTCTGTTGCTTCAAAACTCCTTTTCCCTGCTGCTGTCATTGATTTATCTTAATCACTTCATGAAATGTACAGCTCACCGATATAAAATTGTTTCATCTAAGCGTAAGCTTTTTTATTCATCCAACTTTTCATCTCATATAATGCTAGTTACAGAGATTATGAGGGACCTGATTGTAGAGTAGGTTTTCTTAGGAGTCACAAAATATTTATTTGATAGCTATATCCATCCGAAAACCCACCACAGCCGGCAGATTACCTAATAAAAATATATATAAAGCCATAAACACAGTAATCAACCCGAAGGTCGGTTTAGTAGGTGATGGTAGAGCTCACCAATGTACCAAGCCGGACGGCGTGTGAATATACACACTCAGGGTAGGGGGGCCAGCTCCTTTCCCTGTGCCCGTTATGGTTTCCCAGGAAGATCTGGTACCCGAAAAAACAACAAGCTTTACATATATATATGTATATAAATAAATGTATATATATATATATATATGTATATATATATATATATGTATATATATATGTATACACACACACACACACACATATATATATATATACACACATACACACATATATTTGGAATTACAAAATATTTATTTGATGGTTGTGTCCATCCAAAAACATTCCTTAACCGGCAGATTACCTAATAATAACAAATGAGGAAGTACTAGGGATGGTGGGTGAGGAGAGGGGTTTGATGGGAGAAATCCTATGGAGGCAGGAACAATTGGTGAAAGGCGTATTGAGCGGCAGTGGGATGTTGAAGACTTTAATAGAGGAGAGAATGTTAGGCAAACGAGGAAAGGGCAGGAACAGGATAGGGATGTTGGACGGGATGAAGGAAGGAAAGATTTACACAGAGATGAAGAGAAACCTGATGTAGAGTAGGTTGCTGAATTTGGTTTTGTTTGGAGTTACAAAATATTTATTTGATAGTTGTGTCCATCCAAAAACTTACCTTAACCGGTAGATTACCTAATAATAATATTATATATATATATATATATATATATATATATGTATCTATCTATATCTATATGATTTCTTCGAAGTAACACGGAAGTGTTGAATAAAAAACTTAGAAACACACAGCACGAGAACACATAAAAGAACACTCACAATTATATCTAGATAATTTCGACGGACTCGTACTCCGTCTTCTTCGGAAGATAAGATATGACTGAGGAAAAGGGTACGTGGTGCAGAGAGAGAAGGGGACGAGGGAGAGGGGAAAAACAGGTAGTGGGGGAGGGGTGAAGGTGGGGTATGTGGATGGGGAGAAAGTATATATATATATATATATATACATCTCCTTGAATGAATTTTTTGTTCTCAAATTTCTTCTTTAAATTGACAAAAAACGGGAGACATAAACAAAAATATATTATTCAATGAATGGAATATTGATTTCAGTTTGCATCCATTTTTACGACAACCCGTATTTGAAAAATTAAATTCTCTTTTACCTCGTAAGATTAGTTAGAGGATTTATTGGATAATTTTCAAATATTTCTCGATAAAATAAGATTCTTTATATTAATAATCGACGTATAGAATTAAGGTCATGCTCAGAGAGACCTTTATTGTTGCCACCTTTATTTCTCCTTAAATTTTCTATGTTACCTATGTGTCAAGTGTAATGATTAGTTCGTGTTTCATCGAGTGCCCGATGGTGTTTCTTCAACGAATTCGGTTTTCAACAATCCTTTCTTATTCAACACGTCGTGTTCATCGAGTCACAGAGGGGGTGGTAAAAATGATGCAACCTTGAAAATCTGATTCACGGAAATATTTGTACTTCACAATGTCATGTCCAAAATCACAGATGCAACTAATACTGAAACTGGTATTTCTGGCTTTATCGCTGCCCTAAAAACGTAGAAATTATAATTTCTACCATTTTAAGGGTAGCGCTGTGGCCCAAGCATAGGTAAGAGGAAATCAGACACACCAGTTTCAGTGTAAGTTGCGTCTGTGTTTTAGGACATAACAACTTCTTTGTTGAAAGGTAATCACGTATGAAATGGAAAACCGCCTAAGTATTACAGAAGACATGCTGACTCATTATACATTCGTTCGCAACATTCTCATGCAAATGATTTAGCCTCTCTGCTTCTCCCTCTCCCTCGAAAAACGATCTTTCCATTTTCCCTGTCGGCATTTTCCATCTTCCGCTTCCCTTCCTCCTTCCCTCTATTTCTCAATTCCTCAGTTGCTTTCTTCTTACCCCCCTCTCCCATTTTGTCCCCCGCCATTCCGCGTTCACTTCTCTCCGAGTATCCATACTCCATCCTCCTGCCTCCCTCCCTGTTGGATCAATTTCCTTATACAACCTTATTTTTTAGTTTTTTTTTTGAGTTTATATCTCTCCTAGGAGTTCCTTTGTTCCGTCTCCTTTCTTTATCGACCACGCGCAATGTACCTTGATTTGGTTCCCAGCATGAATACCAAGCAGCCCCGGTTGTGGGCCGGCGTTTCGCTGAGTTTGGGGATGTCTGCCTTTGGGGAAAAACGGGTAACGCAGGAGTACGGTGATTTTTATACAATCCTCATTTTCCGATAAGTCTACTCCTCTACGCAACGCTTCCTATACCTCGTGATGACGCCCGGTGAAAACCATTCTCCATATGCGGAGGGTGAAGCTCTCCCCTTCTGCGGAATTCAAGTTTTACGGCTCAGTTTTCTCATGAAATTTTCAATATGCATATTCAATGGTAATGATGTATTTGTTGCTATAACTTTTGTTTGAATGAGACCATCTAAACTGAAATAATTTCTGAAAATGAGTCTACGTGCCAAGGATAGTCTATTAATTTTCGGGGAATCTTCTTTGAATATTATACAGGTAATCTGTAGCCTGTAGTCCCATGATAGAATAAGTATAAGAAATAAAGAACATTTTTTGGAATTCGGTTGAATGCACTTTTATGGGTGCAAATTCACTCGCCCTGTGTACTTTTGTTGTATATTACAGCTTGTATCACATTAATTTTTCATACCGCTTGCATACAGTTGTTTGTTTACTTGTTTTAATCGATACGTGATATTACCTTCCATGACACTCCAATAGCTTCTTTAAAAGCTTCCGTTAAGTAAGCCATGCACTAAAATCAAGTCTAATAAATCGCACCCTCGCCAATTTTACTTATATATTAATTCCATTATTGACAAAAGCTCTGTACTGCACTACAATTAAATTTAAAATAATCGAACGAAAACTCGATCTTCTTCTCGAAAAAACTTGACATTCATTAGAATTTCGAAAAAAAAAGTCGAGAGAACAATATATTTGATGCATAATGGGAATTTTGAAATGCTGGAATGTTGCTGGGGAGTTGGGTAATAGAAAATTATTCATGTCGAAATGCAGGGTCGGTTCAGACTCGCTTTGGAATGTTCATTCTCTGCGGACAAATGACAACCACCTTTCAGTCCTCCCGACATCCTATCCTATGCGCCCACATCGCCGCATCGATTATGCCACGCCGAAAATCAGCCGACGGGTCTCTTCCAGCCCGCCGTACAGTGAGCGCCGCGATGCGCAATGGCGTTAACAGGGTAACGGGGGAGAGGTTGTGTGCGTGGGGCGCCAACTCAGGGCTGGGTGTCCGGGGCGAGGTCGACCGCTGCCTACATGCCGGAGATTACCGTCGGAGGGTGGCCGGCCGGCTCGATGGGTGTGAATGGGAAGCCCGAGGCGCATCACTCTTTCCCGTACCGGTCAGGGGGTCTGCTCGCCAAACCATTCGACCCCAAACTCCTCCTCCTCTTCTTCCCTCTCCCCCTTTTGCCCAATCGGACGCCTCTTGAATTGATCAATCGAGAGTGAAAGAGCTGCTCGGTCATCACTCATTCACTCTCTCTCTATCCCATTCCCCCTCATGTCTCCGTACACCAATCACCCACTCCTCTCTTATCCCGAACCCTCTCATTTTTGCCTCCACCCCTTGAGCCGTCCCCTCAGCCCGGCGCCCCGAAAGCGCCAGCCAGTCGCCGCAGCACCGGCACTAAAAGCGAGCGGGGTATCTTCCTAAACGTGAGCATCGACCAAAGGGGATTCCCCATTCGGAGGGCCCACAAGTCTTCAGAGGCTCGCAGTCACCCAGCACGGGCCTTTAACACTTGTGGAATGAAGTGATTCCATCTGCTGTATCTTTTTACATCGTAGATCTTAAAACTAATAGCTTCCCATGAATAAAAAAAATTGTTTCATCAAAGAAAGTTTCGTCGTGCTATGGTTATCATAGATATATTTTCGGTATGAGTCCCATTGCCTTTCTCTGCGTAGCAAAGGTGGTATTTAGAAAGAAGATTTTTCAAAATATTTGAAGCTGTGGTGGTACTTTTCCGTAGGTGAACGGATTTGCAAAAACAGGGTGATGGCTCAGTCAGGAAAAGCGGAAAGCAGACGGTAAATTCTGAGTTTCTTCAGACATTTTGGTGGATATTTTGTACAAAATTAAGTTAATAATTAAAATTAAGTTAATAATTAAAAAATAAAGATCTGTTTAAAAAAATAGGGCATTTTATATCGAGTCTAGATTACTTTTACATCTACATCTACATAAATACCCTGCGAGCCACCAAAAAGGTGTGTGGTAGGGGGTGTAGCACCATGAGGGAAGAGTAAGGGTTGAGAGGGTTGGGGGTTAGGTGAGGAAAGGTGGGGGGAACCTGTAAGAAAAAAAAATATATACATATATAATATATATATATACACATATATACACATACATATATACATACATATATACACATACATACATAGACACATGTATACATATCCTCGCGCAGTCCCTAACCTGTACGTTAATACTTATTGTAATGAACTAAGTCCTGGGGAATTTCGGCTACAAGCATTCTGGTCCCTTATCGTTCTTGGAAAAAAATGACATTTTAAACCTTCAGTCTTGCAGTCTATCTCTCTAGTCTTATATTCGTGATCCCTTCGACCGTAATACGTTGGGGTTCGTATTATATCCTTGATGTCATCGGAAAAAGGCCCATCTTTAAATGTTTTTAATAAGTTTAATCTATATTGGAAACGCCGCTGTGTAAGAAAATCCCAACCTAAATTGTCTAGCAAAGTGGATACGCTGCTGAGTTGGTCATAACAATGTTTGACAAATCTAGCCCCCCTCCGCTGAACTCGATCTAATTCCGAAACCAAATTTATATTATGAGGATCCCATATACTGGCAGCATACTCTAGGTGGGGCCTGACCAAGGCAAGGAAACATCGTTCTTTCACTTTTTCATCGCATTTACCTAGCACTCTTTTCACAAATCCCAATTTTTTATTAGCACGACCGCATATTTCTCGTATGTGTTTTCCCCAGGACAGATCGTGAGTAATTGTTACACCCAAGTATTTAAAGGAACGTACTTAAAGTACTAAAAGTACTTAATAGGCTCTAGGAATTCCCGGTGGGAACGATCTTTTTTTCCAGTTGTGTGACCAGTCCCATGTTTGCCGTAGGTCATAAGGCCCGCAGTACATGGCAAAGCACCGAAACTTTAAAAATGACACGAGTAGCGTTTCTATCCTTCCACCGTCCTCTTTCCAGTAAGAGTTGCTTGGTTGCGAGCGTCCTGGGTAACGCATTATAATCTATGGATCGCAGGTTCGATTGGTGCCTGCTAGTTTTCTTTTTTAATATTGTCAATTTTCGTTGGTCTACGTTATTCACAGTCACATTAAGTAACCTATTTAGTTAAACCATCGGCCATCATTGGAAAATGAATTTGGCGCCCGTCTGAAGTTAAAAAATTCCAGTACTTGTTTGCTATTGGGTAGAGGTATCTTTTTTCGTCAACATTATTATTGCTTCATGAAACATAACGTTTCTATTCTTTCAAAATTGAGTCAACTGATTAAAAAATAAATGTAAACGAAAATAAGATAATTATTGCACCACAATTATTTAATGTAGATAAATATTTTTCCATAATTTCCAAAATTGAATGTTTAATTATGAATCTTAGGGTAAATATTGTGGCGTGAATATTTCATTTTTTGCTATATTCAGTGACCAGCAATAGTTGGTTGTCTTTCGGTTTTCAAGCTGCTCCGTCGGCTATAATCATGTCGTACCAAAAACTAAATGCTGAAAATTTATTTGTATTTACTGCATTCACTTTCAATACTGAATCAAATTCTGTGACCCTCGTATTTTCCAGTTAGTATTTTCTATCACGTTATCTTCCGAATTAATCAGCAAGACTTACTGGTCAATTTTTTCCGTAATTACGTTATCTTGAAGTGGACTAATACTAGAAATATGAGAACTGCCTGGATATTAAAATTAGGTTTTGATAATTAGAAAGTGTGAAATAAAACAAGAAATTGCAACTGTTCCTGGAATTACATGTGGAAAATAATTGAATTCTGTCGACTTTAAATCGGTTGTAGTTTGGTAATTTGCTGCGGAGAAAATTTTCTACTGCAAAACCGTCTTATCAAGATACTATATTTGGTTCCTTTGAAAAATGTATTACTTAACTATGGGAGTGGAATTATATCTCGATTCTAATAAATATAGAACAATTCATTTTTGACATTTTTTTTTAACATCTCCATTCCAATTATCCTTGTTTTCCCTTGTCGTCATGTAATTCGTTTACGATGGAGCGCGTCTCTATGCCAACCGCTCGTCGGTTTGACTTTACCTTTGGATTGGGAACGTGCTGTCTAATGGATTGTTTGCAGATGAATCTGGTTAGAATGGGGACTTGACTTCTCAGAGTCAATTCTTTCCCAAGAATTGGATGGAATGGACTCGGGACGGATTTTACCCCGATTACCAGGACGCCACCACAAATGGGAGCATCTATTGGCAGCGGCGGAACCAGGGATTTGCTCGTTCCGCCCGAGTCCAAAGGCCTTATCCTGCGCTGCGCCTCTACTTGTTTGCTTTCAATCTAGGAAAATTGTGGGCAACCTTGCGAAGCGGCGTCGCGGTTAGCTCCCCAGACAGCCTCGCTCTAATTCTGCCCGAGCGACATTTCGTACGAAAGGCTAATCCACTGATTTGCTTATGTGGAAAAAGTGTTATTTTTCTATTTTATTTTAGCGTAATAAATTAATTGCGTATAAAATTTCAACTAATTGACTCAGTTCAAGCATAAAAACCCATTTGTCTTTTTCTGTTCATTAAATGCAAGAAAGCCGTTCTCCAAAGCATTCACGCGGACACCATCGCGGAGGCGTTGTTATCAAACTTCAAATATCAATTGGCTCATAGTGTTTACTAAGCCATCACCATTAGAATGTTGGAAATGTAGTTCAACCATTGATTGAAACATATGCGTCGAGAGGACAGCCAGTAGTAATACCTTAAACATAGGAGGTGCATGTAAGAGATGCGCCTCTTTTAAGAGGTAAATTCTTACATGGGGCTTGTCTTCACCGTTATTATTTACCACTAACCGTGTGCTCACTAGTATTTGTGAGTGGCCTATAGTAGTAGAGGCGTCTTCATCAATAATTCTATTCTAAACCTTTGCCAGAAAAGGATTTGTAGAACAGGGACATTATTACCATAACATCAAATTAACTATATTAAAAACAAGCGAAAAAATTCTAAGTACAGTAATTTTGAGCACTTAAAAACTTGAAAGAAGCGCAGAACTCTGGTAAACATCTTGAAAGCTCGTTTTAAGCTAGGTTTATTAAAATATAACTCGATAGAAAATTTCCATTAATGTTGAAAAACTTTGCCGTGACCGTTGTCTGGTTTGAAATATTCCACGTAGAGCACAGAAAAAAGAGAAAAATTCACAAGTAAATAGAAGTTTTGGTATCATAATGTTATAATCATGTATATGTGTCTATGTTTATATATATATATTATAAATATATATATATATTATAAATATATATATATTATAAATATATATATATTATTTATCCTATTATCCATCCTATATATATTATTTATTTGCGCTTGTGATCTGCTCGATTCAGCCTTCCCCACACCACCTGTGTTTGTCCTTTCTGTGTTCCTATCCCTTTTGCCTACATCTATTTCCAAGTGAATGAATATATTATTTTATTATAAGGTAGTCTACCAGTTAAGGTAGGTTTTGGATGGCTATAACTACCAAATAAATATTTTGTGACTTCTAACAAAACTCAATCCGGAAACCTACTCTACGTCAAGTCCTTCTTCATCTCTGTGTAGTTCCTTCATCCCATCGAACACCCTTATCCTGTTCCTGCCCCTTCCTTGTTTGCCTAACATTCTCCCCTCTATTACCGTCTTCAACATCCCACTGCCGCTCAATACGCTCTTCATCCATTTTTCTGCCTCCATTGGGTTTCTCTCAACAAACCCCCCTCCTTACCCACCATCCCTAGTACTTCCTCATTTGTTTTCCTTTCGGTCTATATCACCTTCTCAATGCCCACATTTTAAAAGCCTCCAATCTACGTAAATCCTCCTGCTTCAGCGACCACAGGTTACGGATTAGCCTCCTGTCCCTCCATTCTATGCCTATCTTCTGCACATCTATATGTACACATGTATATGTGAGTATATATATACACATACGCACACACATACATACCACACGTGTTTGTGTTTTCCCTAGGAATTTCACCCCTTTTGGGAGGAAACAAAACCCGTTCGAAAAATGTCCTTCCCCGCGTTCCGCGTTATGAAGCCTTGTTAAAAGATTCATCCCTCTCCAGGTCTTCTTTCAATACCCCTCCTCCCTTCACGGTCTCACCACCTTGACACCCGACTCTATGTTTCGCTTTAATGAGATAATTGATAACATAATTTTTCTCGACCCAGGGTATGATTAAAGGCATCGCGAGGATGTGAGGTACAGAGTAAAGGTATAGGATGAGGATGAGAGCGGGTGTGCGGCGAGGATTTTGGATTAGCGACAGCAGTAGGGTGGGATTATTTTCTTCCCTTTCGGACAAGGAGAACTAATCACAGCCCATATTTTTTTCAACTTCCAACCCCCTTTTCTCTCATTCCTCCCTTTTGTCCTTCCCTTTCACTTTCTGGCTTGCTTTACTCATTGGTGGTCCTCTAATCCCTTGTCTTCTCAACTAACCTCCTCTCCTTTCCTACTCTTCCTCTCATTACTCTGACCTCGAAACCCGTTCTCGCCCTCTTCCCATTTCCTCTCCCTGTCATTAGCTTGGAAGCGGTAGGTCCTCCTTTATTTCTGTTTGATTGAGCTCTTATTTTCCCATGCTTTCTCTCCGGCTTGTCTTTTTTCTCGGTGATAGTGCGTAAGGTACCATTTTATTCTAATCCTGATTAGCTGAGTGCCTGTTGCTAAAATCTTGCCAATTTTATGAATAGAAACGGAGAAATATAACTCGATTCATGGCGCGAAGAGTGACGAAATGAGTGTGAGCGAGTACCTCGGAATTGCCGAAGTAAAGTATCGATTCAATGATTCAGAAATGATTGTTTTTGTTGCATCACCTCAGACTCACGAAATACTAGCGCATATCACATTTCAATTTCGGGAATAATTTAGATGGTATGTGCAACGGTATTAATCATCTCCCGATCGCGAGTCAAATTTCTAAAATATGTGAATTGAAATGTATCAAAATGGTGCGTCGATAGTTCCGGTTCAAAGGGAAGAACTGCACAACCCGTTCTGGTTTATGTAACATTATTTCGAATTTTGGATTATTGAACTAAACACGTACATTGAATATGAAGACGATATGAATCAATTAATTCAATGAATTCTTTCATAGTATGATAGTCAATGAGTGTTATCATGGTTACCCACAATTAATAAACGAAAAAAGCCGGGAATATATAATGCGTGACACTTTTTTACCATTCCTCACTCCCTCTCCCATTATATAGCTGTTGATACCTCCACTTTTTCGTAAGATTTCTTTTGCTCTAAAATCATGGTACATATCTTCCTCCGATTTCTAAAAAAGGAATATCTATTTCCAAATTTAGAGCGCACCTACGGCTTTCAATGCTCTGTTTTAAAAAGTAGAGAAACGATGATAATCCAATTCATAAAAATCCGAAATATTTCTTGTACAAACTGATTGGGATATTTTTTGCGTAACATGAAATGTTTTGTTCTTTTTGTTGAGTTTCGGATTTCATCAGTTAAAGGAGTATAAACTTTTCCAAGGGATACTAACTCAAGGTCTGTTTTTTCTTGTGCGCATTTTCGCCGACTTTTAGAGTCATTTTGTGGATTAATATTCTGATACGTTTTCATGTCTGTTTTTATAACTTTATAAATTACCATTTTTACGAGATACCTATTTTTTAAATTACCTTAAACTGCCATTTGTATGTTCGGTACGTTTTTATAACTCCGTGGACTCATTTTATCTATTTAAATAATTGAGTAAATATCTTAACGTTCCTTAAATTTTTCAAGAACACTTTATCTATGTTTACACATTATAAACAACAATTTCCTTTCTGGATAATTTTTTTCATTTAAATTCAATTCATTTGATATAATAGCAACATGTAAAAGTCTGCATGAATAGAATTTCGAAAGAGATTACCCGTATATAATGTTTCCTATTTTGGGCTCAATATAAATCACTATATATAGTATTTTATGGAAAAGTCGTGTTGTAAAAGCAATGAAAAAGTGTAGTGAAATAATTGGTAAAATTATTAATAAATTTAATTGCCGATTAAATGTTCTGTGATTGTGTTGATGAAAAATCTTTAATCGTCATATAATACCATAATGTGAAAGTCATTGATTGACCTAAGCACCGTCACACGTTCTGTTCCATCAATTATTGCATTTCCGGTAAGTTATTGGCGGCCCATTGTGATATTACGAAGGACGTTTTTGTACTCAATGATTGAAAAGTAAAGTGAATTACCGAACTAGTTAGAACTTGATGCCGTTGAATAAAATTTTTAAGAAGAATAATATGAAGTCACAATTTTATTATGGATTCACTGGTTTCTAAATTTATTTCACAATGCATCCAAATTGGCGTCCCGCTTGTGAAGAATGGACATTGGGCATTTTCACATTAACGCAACATTATTTCTCTCTTTGCGAGGCATCGTGAAATTATTTTGCTCTTTTCTCCGACATGATCATATTATTCCCGCTTCATGAAATGTAAGGCCTTCCTGAAATTGAGTTGCGAAATCTGCAAGTATAGATACCACAAATTTACATTCTTCTCTGTTTCACGCTGATGATTCAAGAGATGGAAATATGATAAAAAACTGAATTTGTATAATTTTAATGCATGATTTAACCCCTGCATATGTTATGCATTATTTTCATTGGGTAACATTAATTTCGCAGCAGGGCAGCTGTAATTTAAAATTTTAAATTAAATTAATACTTCATTAAAATATGAAATGTTGTGAAAATTTGAAACGACTTTTCATTTCGTTAAATAATAAAAGAAGTATGGAATAAAGCGGATTAAATGTACATGATTTCATATTTCATAGTTATTGACATTTTGCGTTCAGATAAAACTTTCCTTTAATTTACCACATATAAGTTAATATTTCCTTTATCTTTAATTAAATGAACGTTTCCTATCGACATTTCCTGTCCGTTGTTCAAATATCCCTTATATTACCTCTATTCAGAGTGCGGGAAACAAATAAATATTCTTATTAGCTGATTATTTGGAATTAGAGATTTTCTTCTTCAGTTTGAGAATTTCATGTTCGCAGTAGTATTTAGGACAACATCTAATGATTAAGCTACGTTTGAGCTGGCTAATAATCTAATCGTGCTGAATGTACCTTTTGACTTTCACGTTACCGTTCTCATTCTTTTTTTTCTAGCAGACGTATGTTACTACTCTTGACAGTCGTGAATTTGTATTCCAGTTAAACAGTATACATTTTACATTCCATTTTTTTAAGGGGATTGTCACGTGCCAACTTATCCCGTGATCAACTGTCTTTTCGTAATTTACTTTCTAACGATCCACGTTTGTAACCCAATGGGAAAAATAAAAGAGTACTCTAAGTGCTCGATATCCCGGCACCTCGTGAAACAACAACATTTCGGCAGCAATTTGGGGAGTTGAAAAAAGAAGTGGCAGTCGGCACTCTTTTATTATCACATGCGACCAAAATAATATTCGCGCTCGAGCCGGCATGGTACAGCCCCGCGAGAATGTTTTCACATCCCCTCAAAATTCACCCTCGAGTGCACATGCCCTTCGTACTCCTTTCGGGGCCCATCGCCTTGAAAATTAAAAAAAGGGAGAAAACGGGGGGGGGGACGTTCTCGATAATGGCGCGGCCAACAGTCACCAGTCGGGTGGGCGAGAGAGTGTGTGTCGGAGGGTGGTTCGCCGGTCGTCCACGAGGGCTCGCCTCCTCCCCTCTCCTATTTCCCCGACCGCCCGCCGTCCGATGGGGTGACGTCCGAGCAATTCGTCCTCCTCCAGCCCTCTACCCTATTCCTCGCGGCCACTGAAATTGTCTCTCGGAACTCCCGACGCCCACCTCTAACCCCCTCCGGGAGGAACGCAGCGTACGCAAGCGGAGGGCACGCGGTGGGGAGGGTGTTCGTAATGGCCGCTAACACGCTCCGCTGCCTGCACGCACGCACGGACACCCCCAGAGGCACGCACGGACACACGGATACGGGCGCAAAACAGACGGCAAATGCCCGATTTCCGCATTAACAACCGGCCGGTAAACCCCTAACGGACTGTTAGGGAACATTTCGCATGCTCTTCCCACCATTTCCCAAACCCTTTGCCCCGTTATTCCCTCTGAGCCTCCGAGAGCCACTAAAAATTATAATATTTGTCGAAATTTGCATTTGCATCGTCAAATACGGGATAATGTAATTAAATAATGTTGCTTAGGTATTTATTCCCCTCATCTGCCATCATTTCCTCCACAGGCATTCAAGGGGGCAACAAGTTTAATTTCGCAGAGCATTTAGGATCCATGAGGAAGTGTGTTCCAGGGGTACTATTGAGTTGGAATTAGTTTTTTTCCTAAAAAAATCCAAATTTTCATCCTCAATGTCGTCCGGTCGTACGGCGACCATTTTGACGACTCGCTCCATTTTTTTTCCTGGGGAGTCGTAAAAATTAATAGGTCCGTATCTCTCCATTTTTGCGTGCTCGCGGATGTTCATCCCTAATGAAGGGGTTAAAAATCTTTTTACTAACGCTTGTTTTAGGGAGGGCGATATGCGGATATGATGCAATGTCGAATGTGTATTGATCCGTTTTATTTTTTATGGTCTCTTAATTTTTGAGTACTTATGTAAAAGCTCTTTTACCAGCTGAAACAGACTCCAAAACCTGCCACAAATGAAACATTAAATAAAAAAGTGTCCTGTTGCATCAGCGAAATTGTGCTGAAATGATTGATTGGCAGAGTCGTAAAAAATATATGGTTGAGTGCCATTTAGGACTGAATAAATTTTTCTGAATTTTTTAAGACCACTTATAGTTCATTTCAAACCCAATTCCACTTCCCTGGAAATTTGTACCGCGTTGGTTATCGGTTGGTTATACCGGGATGGTTGGGTAAAGGAACGGAATATTTTGTTGATTATGATGAATACGCAAGTTTCATTCCAAATGAATTCTTGCAATCTTCCCAGATATTACGTTCATTTTCAAGGATATGTGCTATATTAGTTTAGTAATAAATATTAATGGAAATCATATTGAAAATGTTCGCTTGATAGATATTGATCTTTTACTGGTATGGCTTGTAATTTTGGCCGATTTTTGTATCTGCCTTCCTGGTTTAGACGAATGATTTTCCGCTTATATATTTCTCTCATCCATTTCGGTGGCTGTAATTTAAGTACTTCTTACTTTTTTCGGGTTGATAATTGACTTTAAATGGAGAAATAACATTGAAAAGTAATGGTAATTTAATTTTGTGGTAGTTTATTCTGTCAATATACCGTAAAGTTTAGCTTTTTAAATTTACATATTTAATACACATGAGTGCATAGAGGGTATCGTTATGCATCTGTAATTTTTTCTATATTAATTAATATAAAATTATTTAACATTTAGTAGGAATAAATTATTTCCACCTTGATTATATGAGAACTTTGTATTGATATGAAGTGTTAAACGTTATCTTCATATCACGTAAAAATTCCGAACTAGTCATTCTTTTAATAAAGAAACATTTACGAAATAGTGGTAATGGCGGAAGGGCAATATTGATGAGGCGTCGTAGGGATGGCTCGAAATCCTAGGTTGACGAGGTCGTTTCGATCTCTTCTGAATAAGGTCGTTTCGATCTTCTTTGAGGGTTCTCAATCTTGCTCATTTCTCTTCTTTCATCCACTCCTGTCTTCCCGACTATTGATAAGCAATGCCTTATGTTGGTGGCGGATTATATGAATCGACTGACTCGTGATTGACCTAATAAATGCACGTTTCGTAGGTGTGATTATAATTTTCTAATGTGGATCATTAAACCTCTGTTAACCTAGTTATTTGGTTTAATCTTACCGGCTGGCGTTGGATTCTATCGGCCTCACGGTAAATTTATTGCCGAGTTAACGGTCGCCTGCGCGCACAAACCCACGCGGGCTATTATAACCCACGCAGCTGCTGTTCTCCTCGCAAATCCCATCCCCCATAGCAACCGCATTTCCTGCTCCTCCCACCAATTAACCTCGCCAGAAATAAGTTGATAACATTCATATATTATTACGATTTATCCCATTAATTAATTTTGAGATACCCGAAGAATTTATTTCTCCCTGCATATTTGTGTTTAGATGGAATTAGTTTTTTAGGCCCAAGAAATATTAAATTACACTTTATGTTGCTATGGAATGAAAACGTGACCGTTTTAAATTAAATTCTCCTGGTGGGTTAAGGCTCTGATTTCCAACGTTTTTTGGACCATTTTACATTAGCATTCCGTTTTGAAGTTAGAGTAGTTTCCTGCAGCGTTTCCTCCACCCACCAGAAGGACTGATCGTGTATAGTTTTCCACAGAATGTTCCATTATTTGTGAATTTGGATCTAACTAAGTCGGGCCAAGTTTCTGAAATAAAGCTTTCATATTTTTGTCTTGAATTTCTCTTAGAGATGCACCGCCGGAAGCATAATCTCCAGGATATCCATATTCTATTTTGAATGGCAAAATGCCGATGATTTTATTTGATGTTTTGGAAAGTATGTATACGATATTTGTCCATAAATTGTATTGGATAAGTCAACAAACTCATTGAAGTTTGTTGACTCAAAACTGTGATAAATTATAGCTAACCCGCTGAACTTTTCTACGATATACTTTCTCGTTGTCACCTATCATTATAGCGACGGCATAACTTGCTGATTTCTTTGTCATTCAAATCAGCAAATTAAGCTGCCGTACCCTTAATTTTTATTCCTAAAATGAGTTTTCCGGTAATGGTAGTTTTTTAGTGTAACCAGAAACTAAGCAGAAATAGAAGAGTTGCTGTAGAACTGCAATACTTCCAATCCCCGTATCTCAGTTCACTAAATAAATAATAGACCTGGATTAAAATAGACCGTTCTTCAACACCACTTTCTTACATCATTTTATTCGATCCAAAATTGTTACTTTAATAATCTTTTCCTGCTTCCACCTCCCTT